>CM076584.1:474038746-474638746 GCA_034641835.2 Pinus albicaulis
TTTTTATTTTTACTTTCATTTTTACACCGAAGGTGTTATATTGGAAGAATTCCACCAAACCATCGTGAACATTTTCATTTTCTACCATTCGTTCTGGGCACAGTTGTCATTGTTTTAAGCCGTTGATCTTCTGTTACCTTGCCGCGGATGCCGGATGGATATTTCCATTTCGCTCTTTGTTAACCACGATTAGTATGTTCTGTTACCTTGCCGCGGATGCCGGATGGATGTTTCCATACATTCCTCTTTTTCTGATAATTGCTCAATTCACCAGGACTATGAATCCAGCATTACTCTGCTGGGTTTGGCCCATCACAAGTGAATAATACCTGATTTGAGTGGAATTCAAGAAAATCGTATCAGCGGTCCTCATCTTCGTGCTTACATCAATCTGTTTATATCAACCAATCCTGACAACAAATTGGGGAAGAAAGTCAGTTCAAATGTGGCACGGTCTATTCTGTGTGTATAATCTTCGTGTCTGGATTTTTTCAGGTAAGATTGGTATTGGTTTGTTTTTTTTTGTTTTGTGTTTTTTTTTTTTTTAATCACATTACTTATTTGTATGACGGTGTTTACTGTTTTGCGTGGGCGTTGTAAAGTGGTCTGGTTTGTTGGGCTGTAGGGCCAAGCAGATCATGGAGGCTTGTTGTCAAACCATGATCAGTTGAAATTTTGTGGAGAACTCGAACCAGTTTTTAATAGTTTTTTATTGTTTGTTTTGGCAGATGAACTTTATCCTTCTGAAAGGTTAGTATATTGAAAAAAGAGGAAGTGACAATTATAACAGGTTTGACTTGTGTGTTCAATTTTAATTCAATGCTGTTGTTGTCTTAATATTTGCCCTTTTTTATGGAAATATATCTTTTCTTCTATTCATAGAATGGCTGGTTGCTCCTCTTTCACAGTCTCCATCTAGGTTTTTGACAAGAGTTCATATATTTCATTAAGAGCTATTGTAAGTATGTATCCAATGCAGAAGCTTCGTCTCTTAATACCCACAAATGGAGCAGAGATGAACAGAGAACTTAATTTCAATGCAAGCACTAGGTCTAGATTATCATCTCAGTCCCGTTGACGACCTTGGTCTGAGAGGATAGTAGGAGCGAAAGGAAAAATGAAGTAAAATGCTATGTTATGGTGTCTTTTTTGCTGTAATTATTGCCTCTAAAATTACGCTTTTTATTGCTTTCCAGTTTTTGAGAATAAAATGAATTAGCGGTTGTTTATGAAGAAGAGGTTCCATGATGGAGACTGGGGAAAATTCTCTTCCGGACCGGATGGAGTGAAGAGGAAAGTGGCATATTTTTATGACCCAGAGGTGGGGAATTATTACTATGGACAAGGGCATCCAATGAAGCCTCACCGCATAAGAATGACTCATGCCCTCCTTGTTCAGTATGGTTTTCATAAAGAAATGCAGATTCTTAAGCCCTACCCTGCGAGAGATAGAGATCTCTGCCGTTTCCATGCAGATGACTATGTAGCATTTTTACGTGGAATAACTCCGGAGACAATACAGGATCAAGTTAGGGCGTTGAAACGGTTTAATGTTGGGGATGGTTGCCCGGTTTTCTTTTTATGGCAATAGCATACTTTTTGTTAAACCATTGGGTTATAAATTTGCTAAAAGTTTTGTTTTATAAATATATCAATGTTTCCAGAGCATCACAAACTTCTCAAATAAGGTATGGTAAGGGTATAAATTCGACAAACACTCTTACCCATTAAGTAATTTTTTTTCTTTATATGATGGTTTTATTTTTAAAACTGCCCTTCACATAAGGCTTAAAATTTATTTTTACCCATCATTTAAATATCATGTATTATATTTGATGTATTATATTTGTTCTGCTAATTTTTTGTTGTGAATATAAAAACAATTTTTTCTTGATGTAAGTTTTGTGTTCTATCTTATAAAGATTTTTTTTTAGTTCTAACTTTACCATAAAATACCATCTAAACAATTAAAATCATAGATGAACGTGCTTTATATTATTTCAAAAAGATCAAACATTTCTAAAAAAAATTGCACATGCCTTCATGTCATCAACCCTTTTAGGATCACGAGAACCTTTGTTCAGAGGCATTGACTGAAGGAGTGAATATCCTACTTGAAAGCAATACATTTATGTTTTTCCCACTTTGATTTCATTCTGTTGTTTTAACAAAATCATTCTTGGGATGTTCAATATACTTGAATTTAAAAAATATATATCACCAGAATGTTCAATATCCTTGGTCTGACACAAATATAATCTTTTATAGCTATAAAAATTTAGTAAACATCTTCTCCAAAATACAAAATCAACCAGTGTGAACATAAATTCACCGTGAAATTCTGTTATGGAGGCCATTGTAAGGTTTTCTTTTGATGTAGGAATAATCAGTACTGTGCCATCTGTGTTTCAGTTCTTGTGTAAAAGGCAAAAAATCCTAGTCTTTGTCGTCTAAGTGTGGAATTCAGTATTCTCGGCTTACGCTAAGTCTCTCGTATTTCCCGCCATTGTTTTCTGCTAAAGCTAGAACAGGAGTTCGAAGCTTTACTATTTTCTTTTTTAATCTTTCTGAAAGCTCAGATGACCAGCTTTGCATCTTTTTGTTTCAAATTATCAAGTTTAGAGAGAGATACTGTCGAAGTAAATTACCTCATGGCAAGTTAGCCCTCGACTTCCATAGCTCTGTTCTTATTTTCATTGCTTTGGCGTCGTAAACATTCAGATCTGTCACTATGAATAGTGGATATCCATAATTTTTCTTTATTATTTCGGACCTTAAACCCTGAATACAAAGCGCGGTCTACTTCCCTATGCTTTTTGTGCAGTCTTTACCTCGGGCATTTCATTCAACATTTAGATTTGAAAGGGAGATTATCCAACACTCCTGTGCAACTTTTCACCAGCATTTTTGTCATGGAGGAGACTTTTGTGCCATTCCAAGGAATAAAGAATGACCTGATGGGACGGTTGCTATGTTACAAACAAGACTGGACCGGTGGTTTCAATGCAGGATTCAGGTATTTAGTTCAACACGAGCTAATTAGAATGAGCATGGAAATATATTATGGAACTGAGTCTAAACAGTTTGGCATTTGCTACTGTGAGCAGTATTGACTCCTTTTCTTTCTTTGATTACTGCTAACTTCTACAGTATTTAGAAGTTTTTTGATAAATATTTCCATTTGTTTCTTAAATTCATTTACTAGATATATAGCCAGCACGTCCAAATTCCAATGCACTTTATGCAGATGAATTGTCTTATATGATCTAAAGAAGTGCTGGAATAATGGTGCTTGAACAGAATCCTTGCTCCCACAACATATATATTCTTTGCTTCTGCTATTCCAGTAATTTCTTTTGGAGAACAACTGGACAGAAACACAAGTTGATCTTTTTTAATGACGCTCTGTAATTTGAATTTGTCTTTCTGATCATGACTAAGCATCAGCAGTATGAGGAAGGGATAATTTTCGCGATCTAATTGTATTTACTAACCATCCTACATTGTAGGCAAATCTTCAGTAGTTTTATGAGAGAAACATAGGAGTTCCGGGAAAGATTATAAGCGTGGATCAGTGAAATATTTCCAACGCATTTCATTATAAAGTTAGACAATCACTTTAGAAGGTCAATGTGCTTAGAAAGAAAATTTGTAAAAATATTGCAAAAAGCTCAATACAATTAGGTGTTAATTTTCTCTTTTATCATCTTGCCAGATGCTTTAAGATTAACAAATAAAATGTGCCGCAGATGGAATCTTTACTGCAGTTCAGACGTTGTCATCCACTGCAATATGTGGCATCATTCATTCTCTTATATTAAAAAAAAATGTCTCCATGAAGGCAATCTATAAAGGCAAACACATTGACACATTGAATTTAAGTTCAAACTAATGTTCCCATTAAACACGGGATTGAGAATGTTCAGGTAGAGGAAAGTTTTTAGTTTAGCCTATTTAAGGGAAACTATGAAGACATTACAGGAATTATCTTAATGGAGAGATCCCATTAAATGTATTGGAAAATCTCAAGTTCAAGGAAAATACATTTTTTCCTTCATGCAAAAAACTAGAATTACTTCAAATTAATAATTCGCAAACAAATAGTCCCAATCTATCCAACCCAATTGTCAAACTATATATCATTTTTCTCAAAGTCATATATAATCAATTTGAAATAAAATAAATACATTGTGAAGTCATATAAAATATTTTAAGAAATATAAGTTTAATTCAATCTAGCATTTCATTAAATCCATGTATAGTGAAGTTAGATATCTCGATATTTAATCAATTTAGAACCATAAACTGAATATAAAATCTTTTCTCTGTTCGAATAATTGTGAAGGATAACGATTTTAAACGTTTACAAAGTCAAAAGATTCTTGGCCCCGGCACATGCAGAAAACGCTGTAATCAAGAAAACCAGAGAGCATATGCAAAACCCATCAATGCAAAGATATAAATACTGTCTTGGAAAACGTAGGGGCACATACATAGAGGTTGAGCATGCTGTACTACCGTTTGAATTGGGAATAGGAAAAAAACTAAGAAAAGATTTAAGGGAAAAATATGAAGACTAAATTTAAAATGTGATAAAAATTATATATATATAATTAATTAATTAAATTTAAAAAAAATATATAAAAAAATATTAATTAATAAAAGCTTTGAAAAGGGTCGTAATAATAATTTCAATTAAATTAATTAAAAAAATAGATGAATGAATTCTAAAGTAATAAGAAAATAAAAATATAAGTTTGGTTAAGTCATAAACTAATGTAAAATTAAAGATAATTTGAGTGTTAGATCTAAGATTTTTGTGATTCATAATTTATGTTTGATCTAAGATTTTTGTGATTTATAATGTAAATTAAAGTGTTTTTCGGATTAATCACATTATTAGGATTTGGTCGACATTTTGAACCTTGTCCTAAGGATGAACCACATTAGCTCGTTCGAAACGTCAACCAAATCCTAATAATGTGATTAATCTGAAAGATACTTTTATCCATAATTTAGAAAAATGTCTTTAGATTAATCACATATAATAAATATGATAGTGAGAGAGTTATAATAATAAGTTGTATTTTAACTCTTCCAAGTTTGGAGACTAGCTAATGTAAAATTGTTTTTACAACCTAATATGGAGATGTACATTTCACTAAGAGAACTGTGTAATTGGTTTAGTTCGTCCACATTTTTGGATGGTTACTGCATTGGACGAACTAAATCAATTACACAGTTCCGTAAATCTCCAACAATATGAATAAGTGTGGAATCATTCAATCACTTAAAACAAATATTTCAAATATTTATTGCATCTTCTGCGTAAGATAATGGCATGTGTATAACTGCCTCACATATTTTATGTCATAATTTATGGATATGGTAACAATATTCATGCATTATTTTTAGATATTTGCATAATGATTTTTTATTCTTAAGCTTTGAAGGAAGTAAATAACCTATTCACCATTATTTATGTTTTCCTTGACACTTATGTAGGAGTAAAACTATAAATGTGTAGACTTACTAGTGGTCACTACCCACCAAAATTTGTGCAAGTCCATGTACTTGAGCAAGAAATTTGTAATGTTCCAAAATTTTAGCCTCCAAGTTAAATTAAATGGAACATTAGAGTTAGCAGCAGCATTAGCCGGTGAATAAATGGGTAGAAAAACCCATAAGTCTCCTAAGGAGAATAAAATACTCCAAATGTGACATGAGACACTCTTTCAAGCCTAATAAAACACCTCCATGTGTGAACTGGGATAAGATCAAGCTTCTTTGACCAAGTCAACAATGCAGTTTTAGAGGAGGAGGAATTCAAGGATGAATAACGCAGTTTTGGAGGGAGATGTATCTTTGGATAGAGATGACCTAATTGAGTGGGGCCAAGGGCAAGCAAACTCATGTTTTATATAAGGAAGAGGATGAAAACATTATTCTTCATGTCTTAGTTCATTATTCTTGTCTGCCAAGACTTGTTGCTGCTTTGCTGGTTAGTAGAGTTGTAGTGATGTTTAGCACTGGGTGTTCCCAAGTGGGAATCCCACCTCTTTCCTTTGAGGAGCCTCATTGGAAGAGTTTGCATTCAATATTCCACATCAGGTTTTCAGGCCAAGCTTCAGCCATCTTCATCAATGTAGTTCTTGCCAGAGATTATGTAGTGTTGTTGGGTGCAGCAGTGGAAGGGATTGGAATCCCAGCTTCTGAGCCAGTTTCTCATTGGAGGAAGGTTTCCTTCACTTGAGAGACCTGTTTGGAGAGCTCCAAAGCTTATTTCAGATCTGTGGTATTAGATCACACATTTCCCATACATTCCCAACGCTGTTTCTGCTAGGGAATGCGTTATTTTTGAGGCAGTGCTTAGTGCATGGTTTGGTGGCTCCGTTGCTGAGTTTCCTTCTGATTGAGAGGTTCATCCTTTCACGGGAGGAAGCGCTTGAGGGTTCTACCTCAGATCAAACATCTTTCCAGCCTTGTACACTCTTATGCTTTAGTGTTACAGTGGTTATTTGGTAAATTACTGAATTTCCCATTTTGTATGCAGGGTGTTTGACAAAAAACCCTTGCCGTTTTCCTTGTATTTTGTACAAGAATATTAGATCTCTGTTCTTCAACATTATTTATCAATACATGAGTAGATCTGTTGTTCTACTATGATTTAATGTGTAAACCCTCTCTTAGACTGCGCATTCCCTTTATGAAACAACTCCGGTATTTTGTAGTCTTGGGGTTTTAGCACTTTTTGGCAATCCTAGGTGTGGGAGATCTATTTAACCCACCTAGTTTGCTTTTTTTCACCTCTATTCTTGGATTTAGGATGTATATTGACTAATCTATGGGATCCAAGAGTCCATTTTACTGTTTTATTGCATTTGTTGCTAGAAATGTGTTTTTAATGCATGATTCATGAGCTATTCCTAATTTGGGATATTAAAAAATTTATTTATCCACTATACATATCAATTTATTACTTCCTCCCAAAGGAATACTATGGGATTCCATTTTCCTATTAATCACTATTAATTTATCTAACATTAGCTAATGTAGGTTAAAAATTTTCATGCAAATTTTCCCATAACATAATTATTAACTTAAGTGGTAGGGACTAAGCTTCTAGTAGCATTTATTATATTTATAAGTGATTTTTGCGTCACAATATGAGGGCTATGTGTAGCTATTTAAGTACTTAACATACAATTGGTGTTTAAAATGAAAATATTAATATCAACAAAGTATTTAAATGTTGGCTATAGACAAAATATTTCAATTTCCAATATTAATTTCATATATATATATATATATATATATATATATATATATATATATTGCCAATATAAATAAAATATTTAAATCTCTAAGGATGAAGGCACTTGAACTATGTTAGGGTTTAGGGTTTCTGCAATTTGTTATTGGTGAAAATTTCGATCTTATAATGTCTCCAACTAGGATTTTTCATTATAGTGGAGGGAACAACATTAATGGATTTGGATACCAATTAGAATGAAGGGACGATAAGTTACATAGGCGAGGGAAATGAGAGGCCAATGGAGGAAGCGATGCCTAGATTTCTTAAAGATGTTACGATAGGGGCCTCTCATGTGATTCCAATAGATACAGAGATGAGTGGTAGAATCAAGCTTCATATCGTTAAGGAGGGCCCAAGAGCAGAGGACTAGTCAAGTCATCCAACCTCAAGATTCCTAGTAAATGGGTATCCAACCAAGGCACCCAAAAACCTTGAGTATGAAGTAACATTGATTAGGGTAGGAGAGAATATGTAGTACATGAGGGATCATGCCCTTACATACAAGCTTCTAGGACTATGTCCATTTAAGAAGGCCTTACACCATTGGATTAAATCCAGGTGGAATATCAAGAGCCAAATGGAGCTAAAATTAGGCTTGGGATTTTTTTTTACAATAATCATTCATTGCACGGAGGGAAAAGAGAAGGTTTTTTAGGAAGGCCCATACTTCTTCAACTCTATACACCTAGACTTAATATATTGGACAAAAATATTATCTCCTAAAGGAAACCTTCACTTCAACTCTAATATGGATTGTGATATATTCACTCCCAAGAGAATTTGGAATCAAAGACACTAGAATAAATTGGTAATACTATGGGTCCATTCATTAAGATCTTGAAAATTACTAGAGTTGAAAAATATACATCCTAATATGCCAGACTATGTGTGTACATGGATACATAAGGGCTCTGTTGGAATCCATTGTCACGTCTTATTAATATGTGGACTAGATCCAAACTATTGATAATAAACATATTGTGTTTCAATGTGTCATCAACATGGTCGTCCCTTTAGGGATTGTCCTCTTAATTCTCCAAAACCTTCAGAGAAACCTAAAGAAATTCAAAATGGGGATGGATTTTACAAAGTTACAACCAAACACATGACTAATCATAAGCCTATCAAGTATCAAAGCCAAGAAGTGATGACATCCAATATTATCTTTGTATCCCTTTCAGAGTTAGGTGGGAAAATAAAACTAGGTGAATCATCTAAAGGAAACCCACTAAATATTAGCCAACAAACCCAGGAGGATGTTAAGGAATCATAAGAAGCAAAGAACCATTTCATAGGAAGAAATATCCATCTTAGAATAGGCAGGATAAATAATAATGGTGGATGACTTATATCTTATTAACCTTACAATAGATAGAGAAGAAGAAATAATGAGCCTAGCTAACACATATTTGGAAATAATAATTAATGGAGGAGTAAGGGGAGCTCCAATTCCAACACCTCTTATAGATGATGACTTCAATTAGACCTCACTTGATGAAGAAAAATGAAAAACCAAATTTTTGAGAAAAAATAGCCTCACAATCATCTAGAGGGAGGCTAGGCATTAGAGCTAATGTCCTCAAATCTATAAATAAGGGAGGAGGGGATAAAAAGAAATGAGGAGGCTATACAACCAAACTGAACTTGGAAGAATTTAGAGCTCTCCTAATTTACTTGGGATAGATCCTAGGCCTCCCTAACAAGTAATTTTACATCCTAGCTAAGAATTGATCCATGAACATCATCACATAGAATATAAAAGGTATCAATGACCCCTAGAAACAAGGGGAATTTAAAAATGTATAGTTTAGGAAAAATAGGGATGATACTTCTTCAAGCAACAAAACGTGACCCTTGCATGAAAACAATAACAACTAAAGTCTGGAACAGATAAGATGTGTTAGTGGGATGTTGAGCTAGAGGAGTGGTAGGATATGTTATTCTATGGAATCCCAACCTGATATAACTTAATTTATTAACCTCCTCCCAGTTCATTTTATTCATTAACTATGAATTCTTTGATTTATATGAAAAAGCATTTATGACCAATGTATATGGCTCCTCATTCCCATTGAAGCAGTGATCTAGATTTATGTGGGAACGCAACACAATACACATATAACCATAAATAAAAATATGCAACATAAATAAAACTTCATTTCATTAAAATCAAATGACTGAAATACACTTACAGACATAATGGAAATAAACTAGCTAGGGCGCTGGTAGCTTATCTTTGAGAAGATATGTGGTGGCTACAGGCCTTTAAAATGTGTTAAAATGAGGCTCGAGTGCTTGTTTATTGTTGATAAATAATGGAAAACCCTAAACATCCAAAAAAATAACCCTAGGAGATGAACCACCAAAACTATGGGCCCTGTTTGGGTAAATTGGTACATCAACTTCTGAGGGATGCAACTTTGGCATACGATCTTTGTTTGACATGAAAAATACCTCGTTAGAAAGATCTATATGATGAATACAACTTTTGATGCGAGCAACATCAAAGGAAATTCCATGTTGTTCCCAAAAAATGTCGTTTAGGGCCTCAAAATGGCTCTGAAAGTTCATGACCTGAAAAACTTCTAAAAATAGTAAACTGTGATGAAACTGAAAAACTGAAAGAAACAATGGTGGGGGTCCCAGTGGAATAGGTGGGTGTCCACCAATATCCACCTGGATCAAGTAGGGGGGGTTCTTAGACGAATTCAAAATCCTAGTTCTGAATTACTAAAACCACCCATGGATAAAAATACATGATTTTAATATGATCTCCTCTCTCTAAGAAAAATGATTTGGAAATCATAAATTAGATATGGACAACTAAATATGAAAATACCGCATAAACTGACTTTGTATGATAGAAATCACCACTAGTAATGTCTTATTCATGTGGAACAACGAGAGGGGAGGATTCCATTCGATTTTCATTGAGTTGGTTCACTTCCTGGTTGCTTATTCATTGTTTCAATTGCATGTAGTGATAGTGGTTGAGATCCTTCAATTTACAGGTTCATATCATTGGCTAGTGTTGGTAACATGCGAAGATAAATTAAAAAAAGAATATACACTTTCAAATTTCAGAAGCTTTGGTGGGATCACTTGGACTTCATGAGAAATATGGCCTAATGGTGAAAAGAAAGTAAAAAATTTTCGGGAACCAAAATGTATTAGATTTACCGATGTGTAAAGTACATTAAGGGGAAAATCAAGAAGTGGAATAAACAATGCATTGGTAATATATTTGAAGAAAAAAGTAAGCTATAACAAGATATGGTATATAATTAACACTCTCTAATCTAGCAAGGAATAAGTGAGGATATCCTATGTCGTGAAGAAAAAATAAGGCTAGAAATATAAAAAGGGGACTTCCAAGAAATTTTTTTATGGAGGAATAAGTTGAGATTTAAATGGTTGAAAGAAAGAGATTAGAATATGATATATTTTCATATTTCATTCTTTCAAAGTAGAATTTCCAAATGCATTTCTTCTTTGAATATAGAGCAGGGACTTAAGATTGAGAAGCATAAGGATTTAGAGAAGGATCTACACAAAAATTTGACTCTCTGATTTAGGAGCCAAATGTGGATTATTCTAGGGATACTTAATAGATCTTGGAGGCCATTCCACAATTATTCACAATAGAATAGAACTATAATATAATGCATCATATATCTTTATGAAAGGTTGAATAGCTATTCAAAAATATGGCTCCAAACAAATCTCTGTCCTTTGATGAATTTAATACAAATTTCCTCCAAGCTTGTTGGCACATCATACAAAATGATATATGGGAAGTTGTGGAGGAATTTAGAAATTTAGGATCGATGCTTCAAGCCTTCAATTCAACGTTTCCAACACTCATTATGAAGGAGAAAGAGGGAAAAATTATGGATAAGTTTTGTCCTATAACTCTATACAATGCATTATATAAAATCATTACTAATATTATAAAGAATAGGCTTAAATCCCTTCTAACCTCTATCATATATCCATAATAGGAAGAATTTTTGGAAGGTCATTAAAACCTAAATGACAGTATCCTTAGCCACAAATCCATCCACACTTTGATAAGGTATAAATGCCTTGTGACACTCATCAAACTATATATGCATATGGCCTATGATCAATTGTGCTAGAAATTCCTATCTCAAATTCTTGAAGCATTTGCTTTCTTTAAGGAATGGATTTTTTCGATCCTTATTTTGATCTCTTTATCCTATTTACTTTTGTTGATCAATGGATACCCATCCAAACCCTTCAACCTCTCTCGAGGTATCCATCAAGGAAACCCTATTTCTCCCTTTCTTTATATTATAATTATTGAAGGTTTGGTTCATTTTACCAAAAAATAAGTATCTACCAAAATCATCTAAGGTCTTTCTCTCACCCCTACTATGAATCTTCTCTCCAAACTTCAATTTTTTGATGAAAACCTCATTCTGGGAATTTATTATATGAAGGAAGCCAAAGGTATTAATATTTCCTTAGAAACATTTTTATAGGCTTCTTAAGTGGTCATCAATAAATCAAAGTCCAATATTTTTATTCAATACTCATCTGTCCATTCATATAAAAATTATTTTCCTTGTAGGCTTTCATTGAGCCTCTCATTCCTCCAAATACCTCGATTCTCCCTTCTTGGACTATGCCTTAATAAATGCCTCTTGGGAAGATATCCTACTTAAGTTGGAAGCTAGACTCTCTATCTAGATCTTCTAATTTCTCTCCTTCTAAGAATAATTCTTCTTATTAAATATATGTTGCATATCATGCCTTTCTATTTTATTTCTTCTTTGGATACATTTACAAATGTGATAAAAAAATATTAGGAATATGCATCAAATGTTTCTATGGGGAGTTCCCAAAAAGGAATGGAATTGGGAGCTTGTTTCCTAGAACATGGTATGTTAGTCAAAGGGATAAGGTGGCCTTAATATAAGATTTCCTCTCTTAAAGTGCAATTTTTTTGGAAAATAAAGTATGGTGGAAGTGGCTAAAGAGAAAAATAGAAATATCAGTGAATATGTGGTGAGAAAAGTGTACTTCCAACATACCATGAAAATATTTGGTCCACTTGGATGGAGACTACCAAGTAATGTTCGTATGGAACAACACATCCAAAAACATAAATATAGTTCAAAACCATTGTTTCGAGCAATTTCATAATAGGAATTCACTTTTTAGGGAATATGCATGGCAACAAGAGCCTATACTAGCCCAAAAAGAGGAATTAACCCCTATCAGAAAATAGATTATGGAAGTTGGTTGGATAAATATTAGCCAATACTAGGACCCAACAAAGGAAATAAAACAAACTAGAATATTCAAATAGATCTCTACTGAGCAATGGAAAATTGAATGGGGGAATAATGATCAACAAAAAATCGATGGAGTTCATTGATCCTGCCTCGATAACATAAATGAAGATGATAACATCTTAAGATGAATATGGGAAGGATATGGCCAATTCAATGTCAAATATGCCTACCATATAGCATTGGGTTAGCCTCTAACAATTCAATCTCTAAAATGGGACAAAGTATGGAATCCATAAATATGGAGAAAAAAAAAAAATCTTTATATGGTTTCTCAAGCTATGAAAACATTAACCTAGGACAAGCTTGTTCAAGTATTTTTGGCCCATCAAGATGCCCTCTGTGTCTAGTTATGGAGGAAACATAAAACCATAATTTTATCTCTTTTAAGGATTCGAACAATCTATGGAAAAGAGGGGAAATTATCTTTTTCTAATCAAATAGATCCCACACAAAGTTCCTTGTTATACTAGATAAATTAAGGAAAGAACCTTTCAAGAATGACATCCTCAACCTAGCTTAGAATTCTTTCACAATCTTCTTGCAACAAAATGTTTATAAGGAATTTGGAATAGGTGGATTTTAAAATCCAAGGCCCTCACAGAGATGCAAGTTTAAGATCTAATTCTTAAAAACATCAGAGAAACAATATAAGTGAGAACTTTGGATCTAAAAGAAAAATAAACATCTAGATCAATAAATTTAATAGTGTGTAAGAGCTCAATATCATGGGTTCCATCCTTTAGTCTTTCCATCAACCATGATTTAAAGCCATACCCTCACCAAAAAAATTAAACCCATATCCTTTGGTCTAAGGGCTTAATTCATATCCAAGGGTCTAGTAAAGGATATATCACACGAGAAGAACAAGACACGATGATAGATCATTGACAATTTTTATATAGGTGCTCAATGGAGGTTAAGGAAACAATGGATGAGGTTATATGGTAGTGTAATTATTGTGGGGATTATGGAATTAGAATGGCTTCTATTGGAAACTCAAGGGTGGGTCTACAACCTAGAAAAATCCTATACCAAGGAAATGAGAGAACTTAGGCTACTAGAGATGTATTGGACCATGAAATCCATGGTCACATTGGTCATTGCTTCACATAAAGCTAAAATTGCAGAGGTTAATAAGTAGCTCATTCTATTTGAAGGAAAGTTTTAGGTCGTCATGAAAGGTTATTTGAGCTCACTATTTCTATTAAAGGTGAAAGGTTTGAGCATGTGGAGGATAGATATGGTTCACACAACTCAAAAGGCTCCTAGGAAAATATGATTCTAGTGCTCGAGGATCCACTCCTTCTTTTGTCTAGTTTGACCAGCACTTTAAGCTCTAGGAATCCAAGTTCCATCAAGGAGGAGGTAACGCCAGGATCCACCCTTAGTAAATGACACATCCTTTGATGGATTTTAGTGCTATTGATGTTTATATTTCATATAGTTATAGTATTATGTAGCAAGGTATCTAGTTGGGCATTTTTGTAGAAGGAAACCATATAACTATAAGTAATTATTGATTTTAGGCATTATCATTTCTTGCTACTATTAATATAATTGCTACTTTTCTATCTATTGTTTTGAATTGTTCGTAAAACTTGGTTTCCCAAAGTGGCTAGTTGTTATTTACTATCAAGAGTGATTTGTTTCTCCAGTTGTAAGGCCCCTATTCTCTGTGATCTTTGTATATCCTATGATATAACTATGGTATATATATATATATATATATATATATATATATATATATATATATATATATATATAATTTTCACAAATTTGTAATTCTTATCATGTTTAGTATGGATTTCGAACATGTAACTTAAAAAATATTAATAACAAAAAAATTATTTCAATATTGACTAAAAACAAAATATGAGTGTGGGCTTCCACAATTAGTCTTCATGTTGCATAAATTTTACGAAATTAAACTTTGTAAATATGTGAAATGTACAAAGTTTCAAGTTGACACCCTATCCATCATAATGGTTATATAAATCTTTAGTAACGATATAATGACTACTAGTGATATGATATAAATGTTTCTCTTAAGTGTTAACCATTGGAAAAAGAATTAAGAGAGTCATTGTAAAATCCATATGTCTGGTTATTGAATTTAGAGTAGCAAGATGCTTTACGACCCCATATAGGAGAGAAGTTTTCATGGATTAACATAAAATAAAATTACATTAAGAAAAAAGATGGTTCCATATCATATACCACAAAATAAAATAAATAAATAAACAACCATATAAATACATGTATATGTCATAATATCTAAAAATAAAATAAACACAAACCAAAACATGAAATTAAATAACAAAAAAATTGCATATTTATAAAATGATCTTATTGTATATGTGTTCAAAATAAATCTAAGTTTATAATACATTTATTGAGCTTAAAATGATAGCAAAATATTAGGAAAGTTAAAATTGTAAAAAGGTTTAAATTAAAAGTCACATTAAATATCCAATGAATAAATATGTTCAATGGATTAAAAGGTGTTTAAGAAATTAAAAGGGGAGAATATTAAAATATGAAATAATTGAAAATTTATAAAATTATATCAAATTTATTTTAAAGTTTAGTGAAAGAAAAAGGGAATAAAATGTTGGCATTATGACTAATGTGTTGTCTTTGATAGCAACCTACTTGTAGCAGGATGAGTATGTGTTGTCCTAGATGGAAACTTACTTGATAAAGACATCAACATGACGGTAGCAGGATAAGTATACAAGCCAATACATATATGACAAAGAGATTGGACTAAGGAATATCAGTTCAAATATAGAGGAACGATAAAGATAAAGTTTGGGAAGTATAAGCAAGTCCTGTGAACAAAGGCCACATACATACACGGTCATGGTGAAGAAAAGTCACGTATAGATTTTTCACCATGATATTCTCCATACCAGGGATATTTACCAGGGTATTGGCCCATAGTAATAAGCATGACAAAAAATATTTGATCCCATCAAAGAATATCATCGACATTACTAAGAGTTTGACCCAAGGTATTGGCTAAGGCTTAAGTTATAAAAGGAGATGGAGATCAAAGTGTTAAGTGTGCAAGTATTGGGACATTAATGAATGGTTTGATCTGAAATAGGTGTGCACCAAGGAGCATGAACATGGATAAAATGTAATAGATCTAAAATGACTACATATTGAATAATATGTTTATGGTTTGATATATCTCTCATGATGATATGATGATGTGTATCTGTAACAATGTATGCTGATATTTGGGTTTGACAAATGTTGTGTTGTGCAGTGAAGGTATGACTCAGTAATTATAGATTTGTATGCAGGTTTTCTTCTTATCACATACATACGCATATATTATTCTGGGTAGTCGTGTATATATTCTACAGTATGGACAAATCTGTAAGCGGGTGTCAAGTATGAAAAATATGTACATATGTGGAAGTGTTTTATAAGGGTTGCATATATATGCTAGGGTTTTGCAGAATGAGTTGATGGTAATGGCTAATTTTTTCTGTTATGTTTGTTGTTGTCAATCGATGAAGTCTTTCTTATAATACTATGTTTTTGACAGTACTGGTTGGGTTAAAGTGACTGTGAAATGAAATGGTGAATAGTAATAATGTTGATATATATGATTCAGAAATTTCTGATGGGGTTAGTATGTGTTTTAGTGATTGTTTCAGTATGAAAATGATTCATACTTTAGTTATTAGCATTTTCAGATATGTACGTAGGTCATCTTTAAACAATGTAAACTTTGGAACAGGAATAAAAACGAGTACCCGCTTTTTTGAGGTAGAAAAAAAGTAATCTGATTTTGAAAAGTGCTAATCCAGAACACACTTTGTTTTTTGGGAGCATGTTTTTGACACTTTAAATTTTCTTATGTATCAAGTTGTTTTTTTTTTCAGTGTTAGTGATTTTCATGTTGATTTTAAAAAGTGTTGATACAACATCTACCCTTTTTTTAGAGGGCTTATTTTTTACACTTCAATTTTTCTATTGTATTAAGTGTCAATATATTTTTTTAAATGTTAGATGATTTTCATGCATATTTTGAAAAAAATCAACATTTGTTTTTTTAAGGACATTTTTGACACTTTAAATGTGTTCTTATGTCCTAGGTATACACACTTATTTTTTTTAAATGTTGATTATTTAACAAATTTTCAAGTTGTCTTATGTCTCTTAGTGATTTCCATCCTAAGATATTAGTTTTTAAGGGTTTTTCAAATATATGTTTTTTAAAAAGAGAATCCATACAGGTGAAATAGATTTATAGAAGAGAGGAATAACCCGTTTTTAATAAAAAAAATCAGAAACAGGTTATTCCTCTCTTCCATATGTTTTTTGTTTTTCTTTGCAATTTTTTTATTTTTTTTTTAATAAAATTTTAATTTTTTTTGGCAAAATAAAATAAATGACATTAAAAACATGTAAAAAAAAATATAAAATTGTATATGAAAAGACGAAAAAAACATTTAAAAGTTAAAAAAAAAAAAAAAAACAGATTAACAAAAAATAGAACAATTTTACATAATAAAAAAAAACCATAATTAAAAAAAGAAAACCTTAAATTTAAATTAAAAAGATAAAAAAATTATAATAAAATTAAAAAAAAAAAACAAAAACATATAAAAAAAGGTTTAAAATTAAATTAAAAATTGTAAAAAAAAAACAATTGAAAACGATACTAAATAAAACAAAAAAAATTAAAATTAAAAAACTGTAACTAAAAATAAAATTAAAAAACAAAAACAATTAAAAATAAATAAAATATTTGAGGTCGCCCTACCCGGCGGCCGAGCACCCGGCTGGGTGGCGACGCAGTCTCCCAAGGCCACCCAGCCCGGCGATCGAGCAACCATGGCTAGCCGACCGAGCCCAATTTTAGTTACGATTTTAAATTTTTTTTTTAAATTTTTTATTTAGTTTTGTTTTTAATTAGTTTTTTTTTTACTATTTTTAATTTAATTTTAAACTGCGATTTTTTTCTTTTAAACATTTTTTTTTTGTTATATTTTTTTATTATTTTTTGTTTAGGTTTTTAATTTAAATGTAAGGTTTTAAAAAAACAATTATGGCTTTTTTTTTAAATTATTTAAAATTGTTTTATTTGTTGTTTTTTTATTTATTAATCATCTATTTATTTTTTTAATTATGTGTGTTTTGAAACATGTTTTTGTATTTTTTTTACTTTTATATAGTTTTTTCTTTTCTTTTCTTTTCAAAATTTTTAAAGTTAATTTTGTTTTTTTGGTAATTTTTTATGTTTCATTTGTTTTTTTTTCAATTTCATATATATTTTTATATTTGTTTTTTTTTTGCCATGTTATTATATTAGTTTTTTTTGTTTGTCATCTTTTTTTTAATTTTTTTTATGTTCTAATAACTTCGGTAGAAATATGTAGGGTAGTTTAAGTTAGGGAAACATCCAAGCGTATTAATATAGATAGAAAATAGGTAATGCTTGATCAATACAACTTCAGTAGAAGTGCGGAGCTAGTTCTAGTTAGGGAAACATCCAAGCGTATTAATATAGATAGAAAATGGCTAATGCATCATACTCAATCAACTATGCACGAGTATTATCTACTTCTTATAATTTTTTTGTGTCTTTCTTTTTGTTTTTATTTTTCTCAATATATTTTTTGTTTTTTTCATGTTTTTTAATTTCTCTTTGTTTTAATATATATATATATTTATTTACTTATTTTATTATTTTGTAAGTTGAGTAGGAATACATCTTCATCATCATGTCTAAATACACCCCAATCAGGGCAGGGAATTGAAGTGGTGACTTCACATCAAGCAGTGCTTAAATAACGCTCCCAATCACCATCTATTCAAGACCCCATGAACTTTACTTACTTATTATTATTATTTTTAACTTTTTGTGTGTGTGTGTGTTTTTATTTTTTAATTTTCAATGCTTTAATGTTTATTTTATTTTATATTTTTCATTTTTATATATTTATTTATTATTTTGTTTTATTTAATTTTTCTCCTATAGGGTCTATGTCAATCCTTGGCTAGCAACCTCATCTCATTATGTGTCATTTTGATTGTTGATTTTAAAGTTTTCGTTGTAAAATATCAAGTCCGCTCGCAAAATGTGTCAATTTCATTGTTGAATTTAAGTTTTCATTTCAATGGGTCGAGTTTGCCTATATTGTGTGTCAATTTGATGGTTTCCTTTTAAATTTTTGTTACAATGTGTCAGGTTAAGATTTTCAAGTCATCATATTTTTATCATTTAAAAAAGAAACTACTCTCGGAATACTCACTCTTTCATTCAGGTGTTCATTTGAAATTTTTTTTGGTCAAAAATTTGTTCCATAATGTCATAGTTGAAAATTTGTCAAAATTTTAAGGTTTTCCAGCATTCTAGCATTCTTGCATCAATATTTTTTTAGGTTATTTTTCATGTGTTTTTGGAGTTTTTTGGCTAGAGTTCCTGTTTCAAAGTTTACAGTGTTTTAAGGGAAAGCGCGCATATACGCGAGTACTCTTTAGAATAGTAGCGTATATATTTTGACATATGATTAATGAGGGTTTGCAGTGACAAGATCTAGTTTCAATGATGAACAGTATGTGGTCAGATGTTCTGATGAATGGGTATATAGTGATATGTTTCTTTTGTTCTTTGAGAATTATTTAGTACAATGATTGATTTAGTGTTTCAGTTTGTTCAGTGATTAAGTGATTTTATATAGTGTTTGGTGTCAATATTTGTTGTTTGGAATTGGGATTAAATGATGGTATGGGGTCCAGTATGAAAATATGATGAAAATTGGCCTATAGGTTGTGATGTTTTGAGTCAGGTGGATCCAATATGAAATATTATGAAATGTGGTCCACATAGGTGCTGAGGGTTGGAGCCTTCAGTGAGGGAGTCGAACCTTCCTTCCAGTGGTAAGCTGGTAAATCTGATCAGGGGGTTGGAGCACCCTTCTGGTGGGTGCTGGTAAATGAGATCACGGGGTTGGAGCTCCCTTCTAGTGGGTGTTGGAGAATAAGAGAAGGTTGTATCCTTTTGTAGTGGGTTCCTATGCACTGGTATGACTCTATTATAGTATAAGTTTGTAAGAAGTTTTTGTTTATAATAAAAGAAGAAAAAATAGACGACATAAGCAGAGGTTTTCTCCCACATTGGGTTTCCACCTAAAGATATTGGTGTTCATGTATGTTGATGTGCTTCTTATGTGTGATGGTTTATTCTGTTCTTACTACTCATGGTTAATTTTTAATTTATGTCTAATGAAGTAAAGATGCATTGTTCAAGTTAAATAGATGATGAATTAAATGAAAAGTTAGTTAAGTAGATATACACTACTTGTCATCATCACAGTCATGTACATACATTGGTTTACTTAATTACATTACCGTGTAGAAATATGAATAAGAAATTGAAAGGTTTATGTGAGTTTTAAAATACTGATTCACTCCCTCCCCCCCCTTCTCAGTATTTTTCCCAACATAAAATTGATGATATTTTTTCTTTTCTTTTCTTAAATGAAGCATAAATGAAGATTGTAAGACCAAAAAAGTACAATTAAGAAGAGGATTAGCTTAAGAGGATAAATGATATAAGCTAAAAAGGTATACAAATATTTAAGAAGATTTGGAAAGGTTCATTAAGAAAGATGATGGTAGATCATGGGTTTTGAAGATTGAATCAATTTATATTCATATTTTTGATATTTTTTTGTAAAGCATTGAGCACAATAAAAACATAAAATAAATTTGTACAAAATAATTTATACCATTTTCAACACCTTGTATTGATCTCTTTATCTCAATTTATAGTACATGAATTTGACCATTCTATATCTAGATCTCACTAATAACTCATCCATGAATCATGTCAACACGTCATCAAAGACAATGATTACAATTCATGAAAATTGTGCTATCAAACTTTGTGATTATCTAGGGACATAGTCCAACATTCCCCTCCTCAATCGCAAGTCTGAATAATTATACCAATAACTTGTGTCATCTTCCATTTGAAATTGTTGAATTGAGCTTCAATAAAGATATTCCTAAAAAATAGCAATTATCTAAAAGTGAACAACTAGCATTTCTAAACATTCCCACCGAATAAGTGAAATGATTGTTGATTTCATGTTGAGGACACTAGTTGCAATGCTAAAATTCCCAAATATTGGTTGAATTTTGATTGAATAATAGGAATTGAAATTTTGAAACATGGATATCATCATTTATATATGATATTATGCCTTATCAGTTGCAAAATGAGAAACTTATTGAAGGGATCCAAGTTTGAGCTTTGGATTCTTTTAGTTTTAAATATTTCATAGTTAAAAAGATCCTAGCTAGAGATTTGGATCTTTCTTTTCTTCAATAATTCATGGTTGAAAGGATCCAAGTTCGAGTTTCATATTTCACTATTCTTCAATGATTCATGAAAGGATCCAAGCTAGTGTTTTTGATTCCTCTATTCTTCAATGATTCATGGTTGAAAGGATTCAAGGTAGCGCTTTGAATTTTTTGTGTGTTCATTTTGTTTGTCAAATCCTAACCATATTCACTTCATGTAGTTTTTGGTTGACTATTAACCATATACCACTCATCTTGGTGGGTTTTGGTTTACCACTAACCATTTTCACTTAAATAACATGGTGGTTTTGAATGACCACTAACCAATTTTCTTTGAATTGTGTGATGATTTTGGATGACCACTAACCAATTCGATTTGGATAATATGGTGGTTTTGGTTTACCACTAGCCATATTCACTCCCCACTTTAAGGTAGAGGATATTTTATTTTTATCAATGTGCTTCCCACCTTGAGGTGTGGAAAGTACCATCTTTAACTTTAGAGAACATATATAATTGGATCAAGGTCATGCCCAAAATCATTTATATAGAGAATTTTTTTGCTCTAAAATAGGTGTCTAAACAAAAATGTACAACCAAAATAAACTTTATAAGAACCAATATTAGGATTCAAGATGATGGTGTCAACCATGGGGGATGATTCACCGGTTTTGGAGTAAAAAAGTAAATAGATTAAAAAAAAAAAAAAAAAAAAAAAATTCAACTAGGGCACTCATTGGATGCAAAATTTAATTCCTCATCTAAGGAGTACCCTTATTGCATACTTTCGATGGACCCTGTTACATGAAAAATGATAAATACATGGAAAATGTGATTTCAATCATGTTTTTTCATGTATCAGCGTTTATCGAAATTATGCAACACGGGTACTCATAGGACGAGGAATTAAATTCCGCATCCAAAGAGTGTTCTCACTTGAAATTTGAGTAAAAATATAGGGAGATAAGTTGAAAATCCAAGTTGAAAATGTAGTTTTTTTTCCAATAAAATTTGAAGATCTAATATAATATTATTTTATTATTTCCACTATTATTTAAGATATTCATTAGGAGGCCCATTTTCGACCTCAAAATTTCTATAATTCCACTTCTTGTAGAGCTATCTTTACCTTTTTCTTGAGTAGATAGTAATAATTATGCAGCTTATTTACTTGTTGATTCCGTCTCCAAAATTTTATCCATCTAGGATTGATTGTCCTATTAACTTGCTTACATTCTTGATATGTGATTTATCTCCCCACAATAAATAAAATAATGTATATCAAAACATTGATTGTCCATATGACAAACTTTTTTATAACGTTGACACTTATTACCAAGACCATGAACATCTTTAATAAATATTGCACTCACAAGATGAACCAGTTTGGATTAATATAGAATATACAAGTTATTTTCCTTATCATAACCCAGGCCATATCGATTTCCACTTAATGATAATTATTCCCAAGGTCTGAAAAACATCTTGGAAGGATGAGTTTGTTATTCTTTTACTTCTTCAATTTTGATACGATTATTTCTATCATTTTGTTCTTGTGACTCACTTCAATCATTATTTCCTTAATTAATTGACTACATGATCCATATCTATCAGGTCTTCTATATCACAATAAGCATCGATCATCTATAAGTATTTTGTGTCACCAATCACATAAACCTTTTTCTTGATCTCATATGTATCACATGTTATATCAATATTTTTTATAAGATCTTCCATATCAAAACTTACAACAACCTTTTGGATGAGTTCTTCTCTATCACAAGTTGCATTAGTCTTTTGTACAAAGATCCTTTATATAAAAAATTGCATCAACCTTTTGTATGTTGTTATTAGCTGCAAATTTTGCATCAATGATATGATTAATTTGATTATGTTTTTCTCTTAAATTTTATCCGAAGTGCATCAATCAATTGATCCTTGATATTTATTTGATCTTGAAGTTCAATAATTCAACTACGCAATTCATTTTTTTTATCTTATCATTCCTTGAATTCTTAAGAGATATTTAGTAAGAGCTTGCATGCTTTACCCATTAGTGATTTTTCTCACTCTCACTTGTCACACTTTCTTGTAATAACCCATTTTCACATGTTTCTTTTATCTCATTCTCACTTGATTTTTATGTCATGTTAGATTGTTGGATACTATAGATCATGCACCATATAGTATGATTACAATGAACAAATTTTAATGAATCGTTGGACCTCCTATTCAAATTTTAAGTATGTCTTAATGTTAATTTTCACAGTATAATTTGATGGCTTATCATTCATCTTTTGTAATTCAATGAGTATTTTAATTGTTCAAAATATTATAGCCTTTGAAATTTTGACAATGCTCCAAGAAAAATTTTTCCCTCTTACTACTTGTGAATAATCAATTTGGCTTTAATGTCTTGTGGATCCATGTGTATTGTGATAGAAGTGCCAAAATATAGTTTCATGTATCCAAAAAATAGACACGTGAGAACAAGTGTTCTTATACCCCTTATTCAATTTCAGGGTGGCCTAGGACATCAACAAAAAAAATAATTTTATTATGATTATCCTTATTGAAATAAAAAAGAAGAATACAACGTACTTTATTCTTTCCATCTTGAAAGTACAATGACATTTAAAAAAAATAAAAAATTAAAACATACTTTCTCCTTTTCTTCTTGAGATTACAATGATATTTGAAAAAGAAAGCTACAACAACATACTTTCTCCTTGGAAATGCTTTGAAAAGTATCTAATTGCCTTCATGGATCAACATGAGTTATGCCAAAAACTCATACCAATTCTCCAAGATTTTAACTTTCAAAAAATAATTTATAAAATACTACAACTTTAAAAAAAGAACCCCTTCATTTGCTAATTTAATACTTCAGTTCAATACACACTTATCTATTTTGTTAAATATGGAAAAATTTACTTTTTATGAATCGTATTTAGGTAAAAAATGAAACAAAAACATTAAAAACAAATTCAAGAGTTGTGATATAAGTATTGTGATTATATAAATAATAAAATGGTTTAATTTGGAAAAACATAAAGCGTTTTCTACCAATTTTCTTGTTGTCTTGCTATTGTTCAATTCTAACAAAATTATTATGGTGTTTTTTCAATTTCTAGTGCTTCCCAATTAATACATGAGGTGTGAAATGGTGTTTAGTTTATATATATGATTATAAAAATTTTCAACTATATTCTCCTTTAGAAAATGTTTAAAATACTTATAAGTTCAGTTGATGTATCACTTTCCATGCGTGGAAATAATTTGATAAAACCCTTGACTACGCATAAGATCATATTTATCCCTAGTTGTTTTGAATAGCTACTTAAGTATTTTACAGGGCCTAAAATAGTTCAGATATTATTTTTACCTAAAATCATAGAAATATGATCGATAATGCATTTGGTGCGAGGAAAAAAAATTAAAGGCTATAAGTGAGAAGAGGGACACAAATTTTCTATTGGCAATGTTGGCATTGATGTCAAATGATCTAGTCATGTTGACGAGGTTGCTTTATGCTTATGAGTTTTTCATATTGATAAAGTTTCTTGATGTTGATGTTGATGATTTTTTCATATTGATAAGGTTGATTGATGTTGTATGTTGATGAGGTGGATTGCTCAAGGTTGATTTTGTTGATTTCTTGATGTGAAAAGGTTGATCAAAGTGATGTGCAAAGGGTAATTAAGTGATTTGGTGTGCAAAGGAGGTTATGATGCTTGATAAATGATGATTGTTTTGATGTTAACTTGATTTTTATCCTTGAAATAAAATGAATACATGACACATAAGAACTAGAGAAAAAAGACTAAAGAAATAGAGAAAAAATACTAAAGAACATATTGTTGTGATTGAAAATAATCAGTTGTATAAAATAGTTTATATTTTCTACCTCTTTAAAATAGTAACACTCATGTTGCTCTCAGGACCGACATTATAACACAGGTCAACTAGTGTTTAACCTGCATTACCCTAGATAGTAACTAGCTTCACCTAGCCTGCATTACAACAACTTTGTCTATCTGAGCCTTGCATTATAAAATAATTAATTCTTGACCAGGTTTCTTTAGATGTGCAATAATTACAAAGAAAATTTCTCTTAATTTGAGACAACTAAAATTAAAGAGCTGAAATGCAAATAGTCCTAGAATACCAAGAGACAACACCTTATTTCAAATTCTTACATAGAAAGAAAACAGATAGAGAGCCATGCTTATAAAAGATGCATTGTGTTATCTAACCAGATCACAAAAATAGAAGAAAATATAGATCAACGACTTAAAAATAAGCCTCTTTGAGGGGGGAACCTCCTTTACATCACAGAAATGAACAATTCTTGGATGATTCAAATGAAAATACCTTCATGGTATATATAGGAGTATAAAGGGTCAAAATATAATTAGGTCCTAAATAACAATAATAATGTAAGGGCTCTACAATAATAATAATAAGTTTCTATGGGACACAACAATAAAAATATGGGGGTTCTATGGTGCACATCAAAAAAAATATGGAGGTTATACTAGTAGTGTAGGGACCTAACATGTCCCTCCCCTTCAAAAACGTATTGTCCTCAACACATGAGTAGTTTTGGATACTTCTATATGAAACAATCATCCTCCCATGTGGAATCTTTAGCAGTTAAGTTATTCCATTTAATGAGAAACTTTGAAATTGATCGATTTTGTAGGTCAAATTCTTGTTTCTATGATTTCTTTTAGGTTCTAATATGATTTATCCTTCCTCGTAATGTTATATAAATATAGTCTAAACTAGGAGCTTGTCACCTATAACCTTATTTAAGCATGAAACATAGAAAACTATGTGTACTCATGAAGATGCAGTAAAATCCAATTTTGATGCCATAGTACCAATCATTTATAATACCTTATAAGGGCCATAGTACTTGGGTGATAATTTATTTTCCTTCTTGGCTTGCTTGAGGGAAATTTGTTTGTATGGTTGTATTCGTAAAAATATCCAATCACCCACATCAAATCTTCTTTCACTACGATGCTAATCTGCTTGTTGTTTCATTCAATTTTGTGGCAAAGTCGGGTTATCTTTTAAGAGTTGGAGAACTTGTTGTTGATTCTTGATATGATCTTCCATTGCTTTAAACTTACAATTGTCTGTTAAAGGTGATGTGATGGATGGTGGATAATGTCCATAAAGTACCACAAATGGGGTCGTTTTTATTGTGGTATGGAAGGAAGTTTTATACCACCATTTTTCTAGAGGTAACTACTTGACCCATTGTGTTTATTTATCAAATATAAAGAAGTGAAGATATCCTTCCAAAAAATTATTCATTGTCTGAGTTTTCCCATCATATTGAGAATGATAATATGAGCTATGAGCTAATTGATTAACATGATAATAAAATAATTCTGTCCAAAAAAATCTACTGAAAATGGGATCTCTATTAATCACAAAAATATTTGGGTTTCCATGTAGCTTTTGAAATATCTCCACAAATACAGTAGCAACTATATTGGCTTTGAAAGGATGAGATAGTGCAAAAAAGTGTTCATATTTGGTAAGTCTATCACCTAACACCATGATGGCACTCTTTCCTTCATACTTGGGTAAACCTGTGATAAAATCCATTAAGACTTACTCCAAAAACTAATGTGGAATGGCTAATGGTTGTAAAATACTCGTGGTCTTATTTGTATCAACTTTATTTTGTTGGAAAACCAAATGTTCTCCCAAATTTTTTTGAATATCATATTTAAGGGCATCCCAAAAAAATTCCTTCTTAACCCCATCGTAATTTTTTAAAAATCCTGAGTGTCCTCCTATGGGGGAGATGTGAAATTCCAAAAGAACATTTTGTTTGAGTTGGGAGTCATCTTTACTGTAATGAATCATTTTTACAGATAAATATGTAAGATGCACTAGGATATTTTTGCAACTTCTGAATGAGTGTCCATACCTCTTCTTCATTCTTCCATTCATCCCTTGCTTTAGTTATCTAATCATTGTAATAATATAAATGGAATATAATAGTGCTTCCACATCCTCATCCCTTCTTGAGAGTGCATATGCAACAACATTTTACATCCCTTTTTTGTAGATGATTTCAAAGTCATAACCCAACATCTTTTTGACCCATTTTTTTTTCTCCTCTGGAGATAATATTTGTTCCAAGAAGTATTTAAGACTATCATGATCTATTTTTACCTTTAAGTGCCTTCCCATTAGTTAAGGATGTTATTTCTTCAAAGCATGTAGTATTGTGAAAATTTCCTTCTCATAAATAGGTTTTTGTAAATAATTTCCCTTAATTAGAAAACTTTCAAAAGAAATGGGTCTTCATTCTTCTATTAAAACAACACCAATTCCATTTCTTGAGGAATCACATTCTACAATAAAGGTTTTTGTGAAATCGAGTGTAGCAAAGATTGGTGCTCAACCCATTTTATGTTTAAGATGTTCAAAGGAATTAGTTGCTTCTATATTAAAACAAACAACATATTTCTTCAGTAATGTTGTTAGTGGTTTTGTTATTTTCCCATAATTGTTAACAAACTTGCGATACCTGTCAACCCAATAAATCATTGAATACGTGTTAAGGTTGTGGGTATTTTCCATTCATTTATGGCCTTAATTTTCTTAGGTTCTGCCTTAACATCCTCAAGAGATACAATATGACCCGAATATTCCATTTCCTATACCCCAAAGAAATATTTGGAGGATTTTGCATACAAATTTTTCTCCTCCAATAATTTGAGAACCCTGTCAGCATGTTGAATATGATATTTCCAAGACTTGTTTTTTATTAGTATATCATAAAAAAATACTAACACAAATTTTCTAAGGAAGGGCTTGAAAATAGAATTAATTAAACCTTAAAACATGGAAGGTGGATTAGTAAGACCAAAAGGCATGATAAAAAAATCATAATGACCTTCATGAGTTATGAATGTTTTTTCTAGAATGTCTTGTGTATTCATTCTAATTTGATGATATCATGGGCAAAGATCTAGCTTGGTGAAGTAAATTTATCCATGTAGTTCATCCAACAATTCATTAATGATATGAATGGGGAATTTATCTTTAATAGTGAGCTTATTGAGCTCTCTATAATCTAGACACATATACATGATCCATCCTTCTTGTTCACCAATACTACTAGAGAATAAAAGGAAGTTTTTCTATGTTGAATTATACCCATCTCTAGAATTTCTACAACCATACCTTCAATTTCACTCTTCTGGGCATGGGTATATATGTAAGTTTTGATTTTTGGAGGAACACTTCTGAGACTCAAGTGAATAGCATGATTGTGATCACGAATAGGTGGAATACCTTTGGGAGTCTCAAATACCTTGGAATGATTGTCAAAGACTCTTTGGAGTTATGGAGAAATGGATGGCTTAAATGTTTGAACATCTAGAGAGCACAATTACACAATTAACCCTTCTTGTTCCTTCTTCAAAATATTTTCTATTCCATTAGAGCTAATTATCTTTCTAGGTTTCCCGAAAATACCCCTTAATTTAATTTCGTTTCCTTCCCATAAAATTTTGAAGAAAATTTCTTGAAAATTAAAATCTATCATCCCTAAATATTGTAATAATTAGACTCCTAATAGAAAATCATCACCACTGATTGGAATTGCAATCATTGGACTATTCAATACATATTCCTCCATTACTAGATTGATACTATGGAACTTCTATGAGAAATATATAGTTACTCCATTTTCAACCATCATTTGACACTTTGGTGTTGGATATAGAAAGCAATTCAACTCCTTCGTTATCTTAAAATGAATAAAATGATGGGTACTTCCTGAATCAATAATAACTATTTCCTTTTTCTTCTTGATATATCCTTCTATATTGAGAGTTTGAGTGGTATTTCATACCAATTCATTACAATATATGGTTAGATTCATTTATTCTTTTTCAACCCCTTGGGTTGGTTCTTTTTATATATCTACTTCTTTTGATGTTTATTATTCCTTTTATTCCTCCTCTTCACAATATATGTAAAATAATTTCTTCTTAGCAAAATTATGACCTTTAGTGTATTTTCTATCACAACTATAGCAAATCCATTTTTCTCTTTTTTTCCTCCAATTTTTGTGGTGTTAACCTTGTAGGTAGTGGGAGGCTAGGAGCAACAACACTTCCATATTTATTTTTATGAGTGCTAGACTTCCTTCTTGTTATAAATTTTCTTTAAACTTTTATATCCACCCTAAATTCATTCTCCAATGACTTAGGTTCCCAAAGGAGAACCTCAAGTTTGATGTTATCCTCTAAAGTCCCTATGAATACATCAATCATATGATCATTTGGAATGTCATTTATGTTGGAAATGTTGGAATTGATGGCAAAGGTAAAGACAGGAGCAACACCTAAACTATTCAGTAATGCATGAGACATGAAGAAGAGGCAGTTTTAGAGAAGCTTCTCAGAGCACAAAGGAGCAAGACTCCAACCAACAATATGAAAAAAGTAGAAGACAAGGAACAAAGGTAGAAGTGAGGGGTATAGGCAGCAAAAAGAGAAGTAAGGATCAACATCATTAAGGAGCAAGAGGAAGCAATAATAGCTAAACAAGCAGTGAATTAGTGGTCTCAGACCTGCACAGAGATGCATAAACCTGGGGAAGAGTTAGGGATAGAGTAATGTAGCAGAAGGCCATCAGATTGAAGATCTGGCTAGCTAGAAGTTTTGAAGTGAGCGCATGAAGAACCTGTATGGTTAAATCCGTGTTAAGGACTTGATAGATGAATGTGTGTGAACCTATGCTCTCTACGTATAATTTGAAGGTGTTTAGTCTGTATGAGAATCTGAGGAAGGTCGACTTATAGTTGATGGTTATAATATAGGGAAGGATTTTTATATGCGCCTGTGTAGAATTAAATTAATTGCGTTCATGTTCTCTATTGAAAGCATATGATACCTTGTGTTAAGGAACTATGAATAAAAATGAGTTGTTGGTAATTGCAGTATGAACCAAGAGACTGTGTTGAGGAATTGTACATGAAAGGCGAAGGAACTTGAGCGCAACTGAATAAAGCATTGATGAACGGAACCTGGAAGGGAAAAGGTGGAGCATAGAAGAAGGGAATAACACGGAACTCGGAGTAAGCAACGGAACCACGAGGAGGAACAGTGAATAGTAACGGTGGTTTCTGGTATTCATCGCACCACCCATATACGGAGAGTGGCATTAGACGAGTTGCAAGCGATTCCATAGAAAGCTCGACTCGTGTCCCCAGGAAAAATAGGAAAACCACAGTCTAAAGTGTGCCATCGCATGTTATAGTTCGTACCAAGATGTCGAGTGATATTGTGATGAGCCGTTGATTTGGGAAGGGGCCATCGAACGGTGATCGCACGCTGGACTTGCCCGAATTTTAATAAAAGAGCCCGGATCATATCGACAACGATTGACGGTGTAGATTCATTGCAGGTGGGGTCCGGAGCCAAGATTTATTATATGGTTATGTGTTTAAAATAGAGCGTTGGATTTAATATAAAGTGCAAAGGGTTATAACTTTAGTCCTAAGCTTCGGAGATATATATATATATATATATATATATATATATATATATTATGAGGAAACCATGAGCATATAAGAATTTATTTATGTTAATATATATCGAATGTTGATGCGTTGGGGTTTAAGCCAAAGTCAAGGATACTATGCAGCATTTCGAAACACTGGGTAGAAAAATTTACAATATATTGGTATATTATGCTGTGAGCTAATATTACAGTTTTTCTAAATCAAGCATATAAGTGCAAAGGCCCGAAAAGTTGGAGATGCATGGTTATATGCATAGAAAGAAAAAATTGGGTTAAGTACTAAATTTAGTGCAGGTGATTTTATGTGCAAGTAAGTTTTAATTATTTAAATTTCCAGCCCAGAAAATGGAGTATTGAAATTGCCCAGATCAACAGTTGGATTGAGTACAAATTTGCTGTATCCATTTTATATGCACACAGAAAGAGGAAGTATGAGGCCTGACAGAGGTAAACAAAAATTGCAGAGTTGAAGAGATGTACAACAAAGGGATTCAAAACTGCAGTGAACAGGTGAAATATGTAGATGACAATAAACAAAGAGTATGCAGAACAGTTTCTTAACAGTAGTAGAAAAAGACAAATCCAGTAAAGCCAAAGTTCAGAAGAAGAGCTGAGTGATAGTTAAATGTGTAACTGAAAATGTAAATATTTTTGTTGTTTATATTGTTTGTGATGTAAAGGCAAGTATCCTAAGGAAAAGAAAAATCCCACTGTAGCATGAAAAGTTGTACATATTGTTATATTTTTAAAAATGAGTTGGATAAAGGAATAAGAAGATAGAAGCCAAAGAGTCATGACTGTTCATTCCAAATTCTTTGTGAAATACAAACAGTCATGTGAGGAACTCTATATATAATATCACATTGATATGCATAGGGATGTGAGAGAGAGTAAATATAGAGAAGGCGGAATATAGAAGTGTGAGGCAAAGAAGATTAATAAAAGAAGAGCAGAAAGAGAAGCTACAGAACAGAGCTGATACCTGAGGTAAATCAACAAACATTCAGTTTGATAAATTGAGGAAGTTGGAGCTTCCCTATCAAGTTGCAGCTTGATAGCTGTTAGTTGTAGCTGACTGAGGTTGGAGCCTCCTGTAGGTTGGTGCCTGCAGAAAATTGAAGGGAGTTGGTGCTTCTTTGCAAGTTGTAGCTTGCAGAATTGAGGATAGAGCCTCCTGTAGGTTGGTGCCTGCAGAAAACAGTGGTGAGAGGGAGTTGGAGCTTGCCTTTGCATCACAACAATAATAAGATGTGGTTTTCTCCCTTTATGGGTTTCCACTTATATCTGGTGTCTCTGTGTATGATGTTTATGTGTTGATCTGATTTATATCATCTGCTTAATACCTGCTGCTCTCATATTAAGTCTGTTGTTATATTATATTAATACTTGCTGCTCACATTCTAAGATTACTCACATATTAAGTTGGATATGAAATGAAGGTGTAAATAAGGTTTAATAGAAAGTTTAAAATATCATGAATGTGTTAAACTGATTCACCCCCCCCTCTCAGTTTAACTAAGGGTTCAACAATTGGTATCAGAGCAGGTTCCTTTGTACAAGTCTAACAACTGAAAGGAGATCCTAGGTTCCCAAGATGGCTAGTAAAGAAGGATGCTCAACCAATAAAGCCCCTTTCTTCATTGGTGAAAATTATGCTTTCTGGAAAATCAGAATGAGGACATACATAATGTCTCTAGGAATAGAAGTCTGGGCTGCTGTGGAATTAGGATATGCCCCAAAGGAAACTGACACAGAGAAAGAAACAAAACAAGACTTTGTGGCTAACGCAAAAGCCATGAATGCCATCCTGAATGGATTGTGTGAAGTAGAGTTTATTAAAGTAATGCACAAAGACACTGCCAAAGAAATATGGGATACTCTTGAGAACATACATGAGGGAGACAAGAAAGTAAAGACTGCCAAACTTCAAGTATATAGAGCCCAGTTTGAAAACTTAAAAATGAATGATGATGAAGACATTTCCAGTTTCTTCCTAAAAGCTGCAGAAATTATTAACAATATGAAAGCTCTTGGAGAAAAAATGCCAAAAAGTATAATTGTGCAAAATATTCTAAGATCTCTTCCATCCAGGTTTAATCCAAAGGTGTCTGCAATAGAAGAAACAACTGATTGGGAGACCTTGACCATGAACCAGCTACTTGGAAATCTAACAGCCTATGAAATGAGGCTCCCACAGAAGAAGCCAAGTACGAGGGAAGAAGCCTTTAAAACAGAAAAGAAGAAAGAAGAAGAGGGAGACATATGCTCTTGCTCAGATGAAGAAGAGGCAAATTTTGTCAAGAAATTGGATAGAGGCTCAGGTAAATACAAAGGTAAACTCCCCTTCAAATGCTTTAACTGTGGAAGAGTGGGACACTATGCTGCTAAGTGTCCTCACAAGAAAGTAAGGAATCAAGCTCAAGAGTCAGAGAAAAATAAATCAAAGAACTGGCAGAAAGGAAAGAAGTTCAGCAGAAAATCCTTCTATGCTCAACAAGACAGCAGTACATCTGAAGATTCAGATGAATCCTCAAGTGAAGAAGGAACCTCTAAATTTTTATTGATGGCCATAGAAGAAATTGAAGGTCTCCTGCTAGAAGATGAAGAAGAAGAAGGTGAAGTCGACCTTGAGGGGGAGCTAAGAAGTGCTCTAGAAGAGATTGATAGACTCAAACTAAAATGCAGAAAACAAAAGGACATTCTCCTCAAGTATGTACGAGAAGAACAGAATTCAGAAGTCCTTAAGTAGCTAAAGATAGAGCTTGAAGAAGCCAAGAAGATAGAGGACATGTTACTTAAGCAAATCAAAGAAAAAACTCAAGAACAAGAAAAGTTGGAAGAATAAGTAGTATGTCTCAGGAAGAAATTAGAAAATGCTCAAAGGAAAGTGGTTATAAACTCTTCTCAAACAACAAGCTCTAATAAGTTGAATGAAATTATGGTTGCTCAAAGATCCCCTATGATAAAGACTGGAATAGGCTATGAAGGAGAATCAAGTAAAGGAAAAGAAAAGGTTGACAGAGAAATTATTTTTGTAAAAGCAAAGAAGAATGATGAAGCAGCTCAAACAATTCCTACAAAAGAAGAAATATGCAATAAGGAAGACAGAGATCAGAAGAAACCATTAGTGGCAAAGAATGTAATAAATACTAAGACCCCTGAATATGTAAAATTTGGAAACCATCAAAGGAGATTCTTCCCTCCAATAAAGAATGCCACCTGTTATGTCTGCCACAAGCTGGGACACATTGCTGCATATTTTCATGCAAGGAGGAGTAATTCAAACCAGCAAAAGATGCAAACATTGAAGAGACTGCCTCAAGAAAACAAATGGAAGAGACAACCTTACATCAGGTATGCAAATAGCTTCTATGGTTACTGCTTTTATTGTAAGGAATTTGGTCATAAAATCATTGAGTGTAGAAATTATGGACAAAGATTGATGTTTAACACCTCAAGAAGGTTTATGAATCAAAGAAATTATGTTCATACTCATAATTCTACAAAAATTATGATCAAATGTTTTGTATGCAATCAAGTTGGACATATACCTTCCAAATGTCCTCTAAGAAGATATAGTTCATCACCTCACAAAAGATACCAAACAAAAGGATGCCTCCAGTGGATAAAGAAGGTGAATAAATGTGACTTGGCTCTAACTACTCAAGACCTGAAAAGCCAGTGGTATTTGGATAGTTGCTGCTCAAAACACATGACTGGAGACAGAAGCAAGTTTATAACTCTTGATGAAAAGAAATCTGGCAATGTCACTTTTGGCAATGACAAATCAGGTAAGATCAAGGGAAAAGGCTCAGTCAGCATAGACAATGGCAGAGGAAAGGCCCAAGATGTACTATTTGTAGATGGGATGAAAGAAAATTTACTAAGTGTCAGTCAGATGTGTGACAAAGGCTGTGAAGTTCTTTTTAGAGCACAATATTGTGAAGTCAGATCAAGCACCACAGGTAAGACTCTGCTCAAGATGAAGCATGCCATCTTAGCAAACTTGAGGAGTCATGGTTATGGCATAGGAGATTGGGACATCTCGGCTTCGATCATATCATTAGACTGAGCAAAAAGAAAGCAGTCAGAGACATGCCAGAAATAAAAAGGCCTTCTAATACCATATGCAAATCTTGTCAATTGGGTAAACAGACCCGTACATCATTTAAGGCCAAAGATTAGTTATCAACAAGAAGACCTCTACAACTTGTGCACATGGACTTGTGCGAACCTGCAAGAACTGAAACTCCAAGTGGAGAATCATACTTCATGCTGATAATAGATGATTTCTCCAGAATGACATGGGTTGAATTTCTCAAGAATAAATTGGAAGCTATGGAAAAATTCAAAATATTCAAAGCTTTAGCAGAAAACCAGATAGGATGCAAACTGAAATGCATCAGATCAGACAGAGGAGGTGAATTCACAGATTATGGCTTTGCTAACCTATGCAATGAACAGGGCATAAAACAAAAATTTACTATTGCAGGGACACCTCAGCAGAATGGAGTAGCAGAAAGGCAAAACAGATCTGTTCAACAAATTTCCAGAGCCATCATGCAAGAGAATAATATTTCTCAAACCTCCTGGGTAGAAGCAGTGCACACAGCAGTACATATCCTTAATAAAGCTCACTTAAGGCCAAGCAGTGACAAGACTCCCTACGAACTGTGGCATGGAAATCCAGCTTCAATCAAACATTTTAGAATCTTTGGTAGCAAGTGTTACATAAATAATAATGATGAAAATCTTGGAAAATTTGATGCAAGAACAGATGAAGGAATATTTCTAGGATATTCATCCAAAAGCAAAGGGTACATGTGCTACAACAAGACTCTTCAGAAAATAGCAGAAAGCATTGATGTGAGATTTTATGAAGAACTTCCAAACAATACAAGGGATATAGATTGCTATAGTCCATTAGATAACCATGAAGAAGAAAACCAAGATGATGAGGAAACAAGCAAGACAACAGAAGATACAGAGCTGAGTTCTAAATCTCCCTCAAGAGATACTCAGAAGAACCATCCTGAAAATCAGATCATTGGAGATAAGAGAGTAGGGGTCCAAACAATAAGGCAACTAACAGAACAAACTGAAGAGGTATACATAGCCATGTTGTCACAAATAGAGCCAAATAAATTTGAAGAAGCCAACAAGGACAAGTCTTGGGTAAAGGCAATGAATGAAGAATTGGACCAAATTGAGAAGAACAATACCTGGGAACTAGTTCCTAGACCAATTGAGAAAAATATCTTTGGTTCAAAATGGGTATTAAAAAACAAAATGAATGAGAAAGGACAAGTAATCAAGAATAAAGCCAGACTGGTATGCAAATGATATTCAAAAATCGAAGGACTTGATTATGATAAAACATTTTCCCCTGTAGCCAGAATGGAAGCCATCAGAATGTTTCTGGCCTTTTCCTGCTACCAAAACTTCAAAGTATATCAAATGGATGTAAAATCTACATTTCTGAATGGAGACTTAGAAGAAGAAGTCTACATGGAACGACCAGAAGGCTTATCATTAAAAGACAAAGAAGACTATGTATGCAAACTGAAAAAGGCTCTTTATGGATTGAAACAGGCTCCTCAACCTTGGTACTCAAGACTGGATAAATATTTGCAAAAACAAGGCTTTAAGAAAGGTGGAGTAGACAACAATCTGTACATAAAAGACCATGAAAATGAACTCCTGATTGTTGTAGTATATGTTGATGACATTATGTTTCGAAGCAACGGAGAAGAACTAGCAAAAGGGTTTGCTGATGAGATGAAAACAGAGTTTGAGATGTCCATGATTGGAGAACTTAGTTTCTACTTAGGACTTCAAAGTCAGCAAAAGAACATAGGCACATTCATCTCTCAGGAAAAATACTTAAAAGAAATGCTGAAAAAATTCAAAATGGAGGACTGCAAACCTGTGACAACTCCCATGATCACGGGATGCAAGCTGTGTGCTGATGATGGGTCTGTAGATATAGATCAAAAACTCTACAGATCCATGATAGGAAGTATGTTGTATTTGACAGCATCAAGACCAGACATCATGCTAGTAATAGGACTAGTGGCTAGATATCAAGCAGCACCTAAACAAAATAACCTTCTTGCAGTGAAAAGAATATTCAGATATCTACAAGGAACATCTTAGTATGGACTTTGGTATCCTAAAGGCAAAAGCTTCACCTTGACAGCCTACACAGATGCAGATTGGGCCAGCTGTATGGATGATAGGAAAAGCACAAGTGGAGGTGCTTTCTATCTAGGAGAAAGACTGGTGGCATGGTTAAGCAAGAAACAAACATCTATCTCTCTGTCTACAGCAGAAGCAGAATATATAGCAGCAGCAGCATGTTGTACACAAGTCATGTGGATGAAGCAGACTCTTCAAGACATGAAGGTAAGCATTAATGAACCTATCTCAATTAAATGTGATAATACAAGTGCTATAAGGATATCTAAAAACCTTGTGCTTCACTCAAAAACTAAGCATATCCCAATCAAGTATCATTTTCTCCGAGAACAAGTGGCTCATAAGATAGTGAAGTTGGAGTATGTGCCAACAAAAGAACAAACAACAGATATATTTACCAAACCTCTTGCTAGAGAACCATTCGAATATTTGAGAGATAAACTAGGGGTAGTATCTGTAGATGCTACTCTCTGATATAAAGAGAAAGCATAGTTTCAGGGGGAGAACAGAAATGAAAATATCATTCCAGGGGGAGATCAGCCAACAAGGGAAGCATGAATCAGGTCCTCGGGATCAAAGGATTATGGAAATAATACATCCAGCATAAAGGATTCAATGAAAAGGCTAAAGCGTCAGCATTTTATATTTAATCCACAGTGTGGAGCAGCAGGGTATAAAGTCAGAAGATCTCAGAGAGAGGAAATGCACAAAATGTTGAAAAAGGATAAAAACACAGGATTAAAGGATAAAATCTACACTATGGGATGTGAAACCCCTTTCCATTGATGTCAAAGGGGGAGGAAGAGCAGGAAAAGTGTATGCAAACAGAAAAAGTGTATTGCCATCAATGCCAAAGGGGGAGACTGTTGGAAATGTTGGCATTGATGGCAAAGGTAAAGACAGGAGAAACACCTAAACTATTCATAATGCATGAGACATGAAGAAGAGGCATTTTTAGAGAAGCTTCAGGAGCACAAAGGAGCAGCACCTGAAACAGCAATAAGACAAAGTATAAGACAGGGAATAGAGGCAGCAAAGAGGTAGCAGAGGCAGCAAAAAGAGAAGTAAGGAGCAGCATCAGTCAAGGAGCAGAGGAAGCAATGTATTGAAGCAGAAACAAGTAGTGAATCAGTGGGCGCAAACCTGCATAGAGTTGCATAAACCTGGGGAAGATTTAGGGAAAGAGTAATGTAGCAGAAGGCCATCAGATTGAAGATCTGGCCAGCTAGAAGTTTTGAAGTGAGCGCATGAAGAACCTGTATGGTTAAATCCGTGTTAAGGACTTGATAGATGAATGTGTGTGAACCTACACTCTCTACGTATAATTCGAATGTGTTTAGTCTGTATAAGAATCTGAGGAAGGTCGACTTATAGTTGATGGTTATAATACAGGGAAGGATTGTTATATGCACCCGTGTAGAATTAAATTAATTGCATTCATGGTCTCTATTGAAAGTGTATGATACCTTGTGTTAAGGAACTATGAATAGAAATGAGTTGTTGGTAATTGCAGTATGAACCAAGAGACTGTGTTAAGGAATTGCACATGAAAGGCATAGGAACCTGAGTGCAATGGAATAGAGCATTGATGAATGGAACCTGGAAGGGAAGATGTGGAGCGTAGAAGAAGGGAATAACACGGAACCCAAAGTAAGCAACGGAACCATGAGGAGGAACAATGAACAGTGACGGTGGTTTTTGGTATTCATCGCACCACCCTTATACAGAGAGCGGTATTAGAGGAGTTGCGAGCAATTCCATAGAAAGCTCGACACGTGTCCCTGAGTGAAATAGGAAAACCACCATCTAAAGTGCGCCATCGCACGTTATAGTTCATACCAAGATGCCGAGCAATATTGTGATGAGCCGTTGATTTGGGAAGGGGCCATCGAATGGTGATCGCACACTAGACTTGCCCGAAGTTGAATAAAAGAGCCCGGATCATATCAACATCGATCGACAGTGTAGATTCATTGCAGGAGGGGTCGATCCAGGGTTTGCCGCCGTACTCCGAGATCCTCTGCAATGACGTCATTGGTCTATTGAACGTAGAGGTGGGGTCCGGAGCCAAGATTTATTATACGGTTATGTGTTTAAAACAGAGCGTTGGATTTAATATAAAGTGTGAAGGGTTATAACTTTAGTCCTAAGGTTCAGATATATATATATATATATATATATAATGAGGAAACCATGAGCATATAAGAATTTATTTATGTTAATATATATCGAATGTTGATGCGTTGGGGTTTAAGCCAAAGTCAAGGATACTATGCAGCATTTCGAAACACTGGGTAGAAAAATTTACAATATATTTGTATATTATGTTGTGAGCTAATATTACAGTTGTTCTAAATCAAGCATATAAGTGCAAAGGCCCGAAAATTTGGAGATGCATGGTTATATGCATAGAAAGAAAAAAATTTGGGTTAAGTACTAAATTGAGTGCAAGTAAGTTTTAATTATTTAAATTTCCAGCCCAGAAAATGGATTATTGAAATTGCCCAGATCAACAGTTGGATTGAGTACAAATTTGTTGTATCCATTTTATATGCACACAGAAAGAGGAAGTATGAGGCCTGACAGAGGTAAACGAAAATTGTAGAGTTGAAGAGATGTACAGCAAAGGGATTCAAAAGTGCAGTGAACAGGTGAAATATGCAGATGACAGTAAACAAAGAGTATGCAGAACAGTTTCTTAACAACAGTAGAAAAAGACAAAATCCAGTAAAGCCAAAGTTCAGAAGAAGAGCTGAGTGATATTGAAATGTGTAAATGAAAATGTAAATATTTTTGTTGTTTATATTGTTTGTGATGCAAAGGCAAGTATCCTAAGGAAAAGACAAAATCCCACTGTAGCATGGAAATTTGTACATATTGTTGTAATTTTAAAAATGAGTTGGAAAAAGGAATAAGAAGACAGAAGCCAAAGAGTCATGACTGTTCACTCCAAATTCTTTATGAAATACAAACAGTCATGTGAGGAACTCTATATATAATATCACATTGATATGCACAAGAGAGTTTAGAGAGACTAAATCTAGAGAAGGCAGAATATAGAAGTGTGAGGCAGAGAAGATTAAGAGAATAAGAGCAGAAAGAGAAGCTATAGAACAAAGCTGATATCTGAGGTAAATCAGCAAACAATCAGTTTGATAAATTGAGGAAGTTGGAGCTTCCCTATCAAGTTGCAGCTTGATAGCTGTTAGTTGTAGCTGACTGAGGTTGGAGCCTCCTGTAGGTTGGTGCCTGCAAAAAATTTAAGGGAGTTGGTGCTTCCTTGCAAGTTGTAGCTTGCAGAATTGAGGTTGGGGCCTCCTGTAGGTTGGTGCTTGCAGAAAAATAGTGGTGAGAGGGAGTTGGAGCTTGCCTTTCCATCACAACAATAATAATATGTGGTTTTCTCCCTTTATGGGTTTCCACTTATATCTGGTGTCTCTGTGCATGATGTTTATGTGTTGATCTGATTTATATCATCTGCTTAATACCTGCTGCTCTCATATTAAGTCTGTTGTTATATTATATTAATACTTGCTACTCACATTCTAAGATTACTCACATATTAAGTTGGATATGAAATGAAGGTGTAAATAAGGTTTAATATAAATTTTAAAATATCATGAATGTGTTAAATTGATTCACCCCCCCCCCCTCTCAGTTTAACTAAGGGTTCAACAAAACCTTTATCGCTCACAATGATTTCACCTCTTCATCTTCCATTCCATTGCAAATTATGCCATCCTCATCTCAGAATCCTCCTCATACCCCTTCTCTGCCCTCCACACACACTCTCTTGCCTTCCTCTCATGATTCATCCTCCCAAGAAAAAGCATCCTCCGCGGATGAAAGTGAGCAGGAAGAAAACAGTCACAATAAGGATGAAATTGATGATGACAAGGAACAAACTAATGAAGGATAAAAGGAAAACAGTGAAGGAGGAGGCAACAAACAGGAAGATAGTGAAGACAACAAGAATGATGAGGACAACTAAATAGAAAATAGTGAAAAGGAAGAGGAAAACAACCCAAAACACAGTAAGGACAACAAAAATGATGAAGGTAGCAGTAGGGAAAATAGTAAAAACAGTAAAATCCTAAACAGTAATGACAGTGGCACAGATAAATACCAAGGTCAAGAAAGAAGCAGTCACATCAAAGAAGAAAGTGATGAAAACAGTCAAAATATCAGAGAGATGGATGAAGACAGAGATAGCCTTGAAGAGGAAAAGACAGAAGACCTAGGCATTTCTCACGAAACAGAAAGAGAGCAGGACCTTCCTGATTATCCTCCTGGTGATGAGATCATTGCAAACATTGATATTAATGATCAGGGAGACTTCCCACATAAAAGTGACAAACAAATGAAAAAAACAAGTGTTGATGAGGAAAAAGACAGCCCTAAGGCTGTAGGTGAACAAAATGAACAAGCCCAAATGTTGGCACCTTTTACCATTTTTCATCAGCAAGGTCAGGAGCATGTGTTTACTGCCTCTCCAAGGAAAGGGACCATGCATCCTCCATCATAAACAATTAGAGGCAAAACTACTCAAATAGTGCAAAGCAATGTCACCAAGGCATTAAGAAGAAAAGGTAAATTGCCAAAGAAATCCAAGGGGGAGAAAACCAGGAAAGACAAAGGCAAGGAGAAAGTTGAAGAACAAGAAAGTAGTCATGAAAAGGAGAAGGAGTTTGAGCTAATACACTTGGATAGTGATGATGATGAAAATGAGGCAAGGATTATTAGATCCCTCTTACACGACCGGGATGCACAAGTTAGAGATTTGGTGAATGATTTGGAAAGATCAAAACATATCATTCATTTCCTACAAACACAAAACGCGTAAATGAGTGGCCAACTTGCCATTTATGAAGCCAGGAACTCAAGTACAAAATAGAGGCTCAGAAATCACAAGTGAAGCTAGAATATTACATGGGTGACTATGAAGAAGATGATTAAGAATAAGGGCCATCTAGGAAGAGGCCTAAGAATATGGGTCCTAGGAGAGCATTAGAAAAGCAAAGAGAGGAAGAATCAGCCCTGGCACAACAATTCCCTCTCACAGAGCTACTTTCCTTAGAAATTGAAAATGACAAAGAATCTTGGCTAGAACTAGAAAACCTGCATTTAGAGGCCAAATTGGAGAAATCAAACAAGGATTTACGCTTACAAAGGAAGATGGATCAGCATTATAAAAAGCTAAATCAATTTGCTAGAAAAAAGCTCAAAGTTGCCCTTGCCCAAAAGAGGCGCCTGGCACAAAAATATGGAAAAGGCCAAGCTAGACTTAGAATATTGGCCCAAGCTTCACTACAGTTTTCCAAAAACCCTTGAGGGAGGTACTCACCAAATTTGGGCAAAATTGGACACCTTTTTGTTTTTTGTGAAATTTCAAGCCTAGGAGCGTAGCACCCTAGACGCTGCACTTTTTCTTAGAGCATCTTCAACAGGGGAATTTTATATTTTTGGATTCCTTGGCACTAGGGGAGTATGCTCATAAATTTTCAGATCATTTGGAGCTATTTTGGTCCCTCAAAAGGTCCAAAAACAACCATCTTTTCACCTTTCTCCCACTGTTTTTGAGCAAGTGCTCTACTCCTGGGTTTTGAAACTTCTCCACTTTTTGATAGGCTTTCAAAGATCATATTGAAATAAAATAGTATATTTTGAAAGTAGACATCTGTATCTTTCCAACGGGCCATCACAGGACCTTTTTTGACACCGGGAAGGCTTCCAAAACCTCACTGCAAAAGGGCCTATTTTGGTGTTGTGTGCCTGGAAATTTTGCTAAAACAGAGACAGTTTTCTGCATTGCTGTGTGATGACTGGGCCAAATTTTCGTTAGGAAAGTATATCATGTATGTTAGAGCCTAAAAGTGATTCTTTTTTGCTATTTCAGTCTGAAAAGATATTTTAGAGCGATATTTTGTGCCTTGGACCTTGTAAGGCCTTAAGGACAGTTTTAGATATTTTGTTTTGGCCAATGGCCTTCTAGTTGCTCTAGTGAGCTCTTTCTCCTCTTGGCTTATATAAACCATGATGATTCATTGTGAAAGCTAGGGAGAACTTGACATTTTGAGAGCAATACATAGTTTTATGAGCTTGGAGAAAATATTGGTTTTATGAAGTGGATGAATGTCTTGCTTGGATTGATGGTGGAGGAGCATCATGTGCTAGATTCCATAGCTTGGTGAATGGTGATGTTTCCCTGATTTGTTTATGTCTTATTGTTTTCATTAATGTTCCATACTTCTTTTTTGTTGTAGATCAGAAAATTATAGGTTGAGATATGCTCATGGAAGCACCTCAAACCTACTGTTTATTACAGCGTTGATGCTTTCTTCTTCTTGGTCATTATAAGGAATTCTTAACTGCTCCTTAGGTCCACTAAGAAATTTTCATTTGTTTCATTAATGGTCCATATGTTAGCTATCAAATCTGATTCAAGGTATGCCATACTTATTTGAAGTTCTCAAAACAATATTTTTGAAATCTTTCTATGAAATATTGATTGATTAGGTTAAGTCAAAGAGGTCTCGTTTGATCTTGCCCTTTGTCCATGCTTACCAACTTGTTTCAGAGTTCACGATAGTTTGATATATGTTTCTTAGGAGTTCCATCTTCATATATTAAGTTATTTTTTTATCTTATATGCTTTCCCAATAACTGAAGGTGAATTTCTAAAGTTAGGATTTCTTATGCTTCTATGTCTCACCTGAATGTTTATCTTTCATGTTTGTTAGTTTGAGTATTCTTCACAAAGATTAATGGTTTTCCTTACCTCATGAGTATTTGCTTTCAAACTATATATGTTTAAGAATTCTTCATTTTTCAAAAACTTAATGTTCATTTCACCTCATACCTCACCCAAAGGATTCATTGACCTTGCTAAATCGGCCCCGCAGTACACCTTGTCCATAATTTAGACATCCTTGACTTTATTTGACCCCATAGCCTTGTTGATTTGATGAACTCTCTTTCTATTTGTTCTACTTGATCAATTTTACCTCAAAAAAAAAAAAACCAAAATATACTTAACAACTAGCCTAAAATCAAACACATAAAGCGAACAAGTTCACATCCTTCGCACCATAGAGAGAGCCATCTCGAAGTCCAGGAAGGATAGGTCCTAGGACTCCAAATATTGGTCTGATGTTACCATGTCATTTGGTTTACCAATATGCCAAATTACGGGACACTAACACCTCAAACAGACTCATCTTCAAGGAATGTTGATATCCATTATTATATGCAAACTCTACCAATGGAAGATGCTCCTTCCACTTCCTATGTTGAAGCATGACGTACATCCTCAACATGTCCTCAAAACCTACATTCACCCTGCTACTGTAATATTTGCTTTAGCTGCTGGTACCTATCATCATGTTGCCCTACCTACAAGATCTTCTCTTGTAAATCTGCCACATAAGAGCTCATTGAACTGTAATATGATTCATCTGCACTCTCCTACTGAGATACTCTACAACATTATTCTACTTTCCCTTAATGTATATGATGTCAAAGTAAAACTCACTGAGGGTATCCAACCATGTAGCTTTCCTGGAATTCAGATTGGGTTGGTAAAAAAATTTCTTCAGTCCACTATGATCACTCATTAGAATAAACCTATTTCCCAAGAGATAATGCCTCCACATCTTCAAGGCATGAATGATAGCTGCCAACTCAAGATCATGAGTCACATAGTTCTTCTTGTTCTCATTCAACTTCCTTGAATCATAACATACCACCTGTCCTTCTTGCATCAAGACCCCACCAAGTCCTTTCTTTCAAGCACCGATACATACTACAAACTACTTATTAGGATTTTCAATATTAAAAGCTAGATCATTTGTAAGAAAATGATTCAACTACTCAAAACTAGTTTCACACTCATTATTCAATTCAAACTTGTTTCATTTTCTCAAATATGTAATAGGATAGGAAGTCCTTGAGAAGTTATTGATGAACCTCTTTTGATAACCTGATAATCCCATGAATAATTTGACCTCATTCACATTCCTAGGAGTTGGCCACTGCATGATACCTTTAACCTTTTCTGGTTCCACTGCTATACCTTCCTTGAAAACAAAATATCCCAAGTAATTAACTTCAGTTTCAAATAAACTGCACTTGTTGAGCTTGGCATACAATTCATGCTCTCTCAACAATCTCACTACTATTTCCACATGCTCTGCATGCTCATTAGAGAAATTTCAAGGTAAAAAATGGACCTCAAAGAAAAAATGTACAGCAAAAATAAACTTTATAAGAACCAATAGGATTCAGTATGATGATGTCAACCATGGGGGATAATTCATCATTTTTGGAGTAAAAAAGTAAAAAGATTAAAAAATTTAAAATGAAAAAAAAAACTACTTTTCAATTTGTCTTTTCAATTTATATCCATACAGTTTTACTCAAATTTTGAGTAGGAGCATTCTTTGGATGCAAAATTTAATTCCTAATCCAAGGAGTACCCATGTTGCATACTTTCGATGGACCCTGCTACACACAAAATGAGAAATACATGAAAATCATGATTGCAATCACGTTTTTCAAGTATTTATCATTTTTCACGTAGGAGGGTCCATTAAAAAAAGAAGCATGGGTACTCCTTAGATGGGGAATTAAACTCCACATCCAACGAGTGCTCCCACTCGAAATTTGAGTAGAACCGTAGGGAGATAAGTTCAATATAGGAGTTGAAAAAATAGTTTTTTCTTTCTTTCCCTCTAAAATGTGATGATGTAATCTATTCTTATTTTATTATTTCCACTATTATTTTATAATATTACTTAGGAGGCCCATTTTATACCTCAAAAATTCTCTAATGCTTCCTAATTCTTGGACTATATCAATATATCATCAATGAACACAATCACAAACTTTTCTAGAAAAGGACACAACACATTGTTCATCAAACACATAAAAGTGGTTGGAGCATTAGTAAGACCAAACATAAGCACCACAAACTCATAATTCCCATACCTGGTACAAAATTTAGTATTGTAAATATCTTCTTCTTTGATGAACACCTGATGATATCTTGATCTCAAATCAATTTTTGAAAACAATGGTGTTCCCTTCAATTGATCAATCAAGTCATCAATCCTCGACAATGGACACCTATTCTTGATAGTCACTGTCGATTCACAAAGGTGACTTATTATAGACAACCTCTAAGCTCCTCATTCAATTGTCAACCCAGGGTAAGTCTTTTTATTTCAAGAGTGTAAACACAATATATGGAAGTGAGATCGAATGATAGCTACTCTATGATGCTTATGAAAAGGATTCTCTAATTCTCGAAGTTCAGTCAACTCAAAGAGACGTGAATATGGCATAATGAAACTGACTACTCTACCTAGCTCTGAAGGGGAAAAACCTATAATTGAATAGCGTAATGATGGATTGAACAACAATATTACCGAATTTAACAACAACTTAAGTGAATTGAACAACAACCTGAATAAACTGAATCAACAACTACTTATATAATTTTTCAATGGAATTCTCTTTGCAAACTAAGTAATTGACATCTTATTGTACTTAATCAAGAATTGGATGCCTTATCATACTGAGGGAACAATATAATCCATAAAGATGAATAACATTGACCGGTAATTTATTCTATGATTCGTAAATCGACTGCAAAGGTGTTGGAAGAAAATTAAAACATCTAACAGTGATAAAGCATTAAAATCATAAAGCATGAATGCAGTAAAACATTATTCTAAACTAGAAAGCATGAATTCTAAACTATTCTGAGGAAAGAGAATTACAACTTTATTGAGTGGAAAAATTAATTTACAATTGCATCAGGTAACTAGATATTGATTATGTAATTAACGCACAACACAAAAATTATCAGAGAAACTCCTAGGGTTTGGGCCCAGACCACCGGAATATCTAATGCAATGAAAAACTCAAAATATGATTGTTCAAAACATCAAAACTCTTTATCGAATCAAAAGATAATACAGGGATACAATCGAACAGTTCTGTCCTAAAGTGTTGATTACAGAAGGAAAAGTATGTCTTTTCTAGTTCATCCTTGGTCCTTTTAAATGCGTTTTCATGCAGTGAGTCATTATTTTCCAGATGACAGCCCACTGTGCGTGGTTTTCATTTGGGCTCTCGAGCTTGGATCTATCTTTCTGCCTTCTATCGGTTTTTGGAAGCTACTGAGATTCCATGAATCCGTGTCTGCCAATTGTCTTTTGTTTAACGTTGATTTAGCTGCTCTTTTTTCCTACATACAGAGATCAAATAAGTCAAATTTCCATTATAAAAGTGTTTCCTTTTGTCGTTAGCCCACTTTCCCTGATTTTCATATACCTTTTCTATATTTATTATTTAAAATGAGAGAGAACTACCAAAATTGTGTCACAATTCAAAAGGATCATAGGGTGGAAAAATACCTTAATTCCATCCCAACATACTCCCCCACTTACCTATTTACAGGTCCTCATGCAAATAGATGGTTGAGATGTAACTGTGTTAAGGAGTAGCTAGGGTAGACCTTTTCCTTGTATGCTCTGAAACCTTGTTTCTGTCTAATTCTTGCAAAGGAAATGACTGTGTACCCTTCTGGCAATTCATAGTCATGATCATAGCCATTAGGAGGATACAAAATAAGAGGGCATCTATATCTACATCCTAACCATGCAGGACCCATGCTGAAGACCAGGTTACTATATGAGATGAATTTGGAGGCGGATGCCTTGAAATTTCTATAGCCAAATGGCTCCCTATTATTTACATTGTTGGTGGAGGCCATCCATATTTGTTTAGCTAATGCCAGGGCTACCTCCTGAATATCTTCAAAATATTCTGGTCCATTTCTATGATGTCTTTATGGATGGGTCCCAGCCTAGTCCTTACACCTTTCCTTTGCATGAAGCTCTTGTGTTGGATAAAAAGTTGCAGGGGTTTTGTAGGTTCTCCTCTGACCCACAGGTCTAATCCATGCTCTCTCTTTTGGAATATGTTATAGGCCTTGGCCCACCTAATCTGATTTTTAGTGAATGAGAGGAAGGATTGAAACTGAACATCCCCTATAAAGGGACTATTGGGGTTCCCATGTTTTGGCCAGATTGGTAAGACCAAAAGATGAGACAACATCAAAAACGCTTTGGGGCCCTAAGATCTAGCCCTCCTAGACCTGGAGAGGGATCTCTCCAATAAAGAAAAGAATGATATATCTTTGAAGCTCAATATGAGATGTTAGGTTAGTTATGAAGCACAAAGGGGGGTTTTAAATGATTTGGTTGGTTGGTTGCTAGGTTGGTCATGATATCATAGACTGAGAAGGTAATGGGAGGAAAGGAACAAAGCAATAGGATGTTTCAACAAAGAGGATAGGTCAAGAAAGTGCCATCCATTGGGCTATGGATTCATGAAAGGGGATTTCTTGCAACAACCAGCCAAGGCTTTTAGAGGGCAAGTCATCTAATACTAAAGGATCTTTTAGATTAGATGGTGGGATGGAACATTAAGGAAAGAAAGTGAGAGAAGGAAAGCAACCCAATTTTCTATCTATAGATCAGGTCAGAGGTCATTTAACTCTAGACCTGCTTGGACATACTCATAGGTAACTCTCAAAGGAGGGACAAAGGGGCAGCTTATAGATCGGATCAGAGGTCATTTAACTCCAAGTCAGCCTTAGCATGCTCCAGGAAAACAGAGATAAGTTTAACAAGAGATCTTAGAAAGGCCAGCTAGTCGCACAAGGATCCTAGTGGATAGGGCTAACTCTGATCCCCAGTGTTCCCAAATCTTCCAGCTTAAACCCAACAAGAACAAATAATAGCAGAAAACATTGAAAGTAAGGAGAGCAGAGACATAGGGTACCTAACAAGGGTAAATCCTATGCCATATTTCTGATGCAAGCCAGCAGAAAATGAAACAATATGAAAATGTATTAAACAGAGTTAGGAAAACATCACCAATAGTAATAGATCAAGATCCTATGAAATGTGCTTTGATTAATTGATGCAAAACCAGTCACATACACTGAGCTCAATGGTTTTCACAATCCAAACTTCTCATCCCAGCCTACTACATGAAAACTACTCTACTACTCCCTCCCAAGACTGTTCTAACAGTTAGAATGAAACCCTTTAACAGCAAAACGGCAACAACCGAACAACAACCATTACAATTTGTTCTTGGGGATTCTTATAGGCGAAGAGAATAACAGGAGTAGATGTAAACTTAAATGTAGCTTTAAAACTATGAAGCAGTAAGAGGGCCAAGGCTCCATTCAGTTTTAAATATAAGGCATTGAACTTCTGCACTCTTTGGATGATGGAGTGGTTTTCGTCCGGTTTCCATTTACTCCAGGTATGTCTCTGGTGTACTAGAAAAAATGCAGAACGATGATGCTAGGGTATCCCATACTGTGTAACTAATGCACTGGTAGCATAGGACTCTTGTCAGGGCGGAAATCTTCTCAGGAACACGGTATAGAATAAAAACTATATGGATACTGTGTCCTTTTATGGAAGAACGTACTGCTGATATTAAAACCCTGATATTATTATATTTCTATGCATCAGACCTTCTGATTGATCCTCGGGGTCTTCGATTCTGGCGCCTTTTCCTTCTAATAATTGAATTAAGGCTCAAATTCTACAATTACAAGCCTTAAACACTATGTTTTCCCACTGATACTCTTTGTCGCTCCCACAATTTCCTCTGACTGTGAAATTTGTGCTTTAAATGCTCTGGATAGGTTTCTACGGAGTTTTAAACTTGTTCCTTTACTGCTAGTCCTGTCAAACACTTTCCCCGGCCAGTCTTCATAATTCCAGCTCCTGCAAATGGTTCTTTCTTGTGTTCTCTGTCACTGTGACAGGGACTGTGAACTATGGTGGTTTATTGCCGCCCGAAACCTTGCAAACACAAAAAATTGTCAAGAATTCATGCACGGGGTGGGATGCTGTGGGTGACCATTGAAATGGTAATGCAGCATGGATGAAGGACGACAAATGCAGTGGAAATCGTGGAAGAAAACCATAGAACAAAGGGAGATGCATGGGAAGACGACGAGATGGAAATTTTAATGAAAAACATTAAAATTTGACCTTGGAATGAATACATATAGGAAATGGCCGAAGACACGATGACAACACGTGGAAAAATGACATGGCGGGACCGGTCAACAGCGGGCCATGCAAATGAATCTAGACCATCCGATCTCAAGAGGAGATCGATGGTGGAAAACGCAGCGGAGGGTAATGGATGGTGGGCTAGGGGTATGGATTTCCCTGGTTAACTCCCGCACAACTTCATGGAGCGATGATCGTTGGATGAACGATCGCAGATCGAATGGCTGATATGCATATTTCTCTATGTCTTGTGCCGAACGATAATGCGCGATGAGCGAGCGGTTTTCAAACAGTGCCGCTGCCACGTGTCGTTTGATGAGTGGAATCGCTCCAAAAATGAAAATACTTCCCACCCTCCAAAGGTGGTGCGATGGAAACCGGTGGTTTATGAACAGTGCGCGGGGACCACTGGGGTGGGTAAAATGCGAACCGTTGAACTGGCGGGTTAACGGACGGCTGCAATGCGATCGAGGTGGTGAACAGATTGGGCCATGGGCACTACGGAGCTTGCAATGACCATCCAATCTGTAGAGATCGATGGCTCATGGTGCCCCTGATACAGATTTTAAATAAGCGCTTGGCCCTGGGCGCAGGCATATGGCAGGAAAAGGTTAAGGGGCTAGGCCAGAAGGGGCTAGGCCTTAATATAAGGTAGGAAGTGGTTTTTTGGCCCGTTTTAATGTATTTTGAGACTAGGGAAGGGTAACGGTAGATGCAATAAGGGTTTTTAAAGGTTTGGAGACGGGTAAGAAAGTGGCATAGAAGGTTTAAGGGGGATTTGGGGATGGTTTAGGAGGTAAAATGGGGGGCTTTAACAAAGGGGAAAAAGGGACATTTGTAGGGACACAAGGGATAAAAATAGGCTTTTTGGAGCACAGCTTTTGCAATCAGTGAGACCTTATAAAGAGAGTTAGCAGAAGGAATTTTCTCAAAGGCAAAGGCACAGGAGACTTCAAGGATGATGTGTCTTCAGGGGAGATGCATTCGTTGAAGGCTCAGAAACAATTTAGCCCCCTGTTTACTTGTCAAAAATTCATAGGGGGCTAGCAGGGACCAGGATTGCTGTCTACGTCCTCTTCTAGAAAGAAATTATGCATGTAGAGTTCACATAAAAGGAATTGAACCTATTCATCTTTCTCATTGTAGCAGTGGACGAACTCTTCTATGGTTTTGAAATTTGTGGACTTCCCTAACCTAACAGCCTTGATTTTCCGTAGAAAATATCGTTCTGTTAAGAACAGGGCGTAGTTGGTGGCTGGTGTCCTGCATGTTAGTGCATCATAATACAAGGAAAAAATCGTAGTGATTTGTTTCTTGGCCTGCTCCACCTGTTCTTGTGCCATTTTACCTTTGCCTCCTCTCTGAGCTAGGAAAATGTTTCATCTTCTGTAGTGGAAAGGTTTGTGAATTTCTTTAGTAGTGCTTGATATTATTGCATTGGTACTACCTCCTTTTTACACTATGCCAACTCATGTTGTGTTCTAATTAACTCGTTATACCATTTTTGATTGGAGGCTCTTTCAACTAGAGGGACATAGGCAGGGGTTTTGTCTCTTTGGGTACCCTTTTCATTGGTGAATTCTTGCCTAGTTTGGACAGAGGCTTCAAGGGTGTCCACTATATTTGTTTATACCTCGATTTCAATGGTGCTTGCTAAGTCAGTCTAAATCCTAGCCTTGGCAAAGTCTGTTAGGTCAGTATTTATTCCAGCCTCCGTAGTGTCTAACAGATTGGGGCTCAGTTCTATTTGGGTTTCGGCTATGGTTAATTCTTTCTTAGGCTTCCAAGCCTTATTTACATCCTTCAATTGTTTCCTTACGTGCTTCACCATTTTCTTCAATCTTTTGTAGGTCCTACTCAGTTTCTTACTCTTCTTTTCAGTTGTACTCTCACCTGTCCTGATTTCAGCAGGTGGTGGAGGAGCAACATTCTCTTTTTCAGGGATGGTGCTGCCAACCTCAGGGTAACCTGCAGTGTCATTTTCTACTTGGGCTTATGATTTTACTTCTATATGAAGGTCCTGACTAGGCGGGACAATGCTACCTTCAGGTGTCAAAGGAATTGTTTCTATGCTTGTGTTTTTCTCCAAAGGGACAGTGTCTCTTGACTGATTTTATGATTCCGCTCTCCCCCCTACCTTCCCTTCATTATTTATATCATAATTATCGAGAGGGGACAGAGCCCCAAAGGCCTATGATTCCTCTTGGTAGGGTAGGATCTTGGTATGGCCATAACTGCTGGCAGTGGCAGACTTGTCTATAGGTTCCCCTTGCTCTTCGGCTTCCGATAGGCTTCTAGATTCATGGTCTTCCCTCATTTGTTCCAGGACTTGGGCCATCTCTTCCTCGTAGTCCTGCAAGAGTGCATTTTGAGTGCTTGAGGGTAGTGAACAGGATGGCCCTGTCTCCTCTATGATGTCCGAGGTTCCCTGGAGTGCTTGGTTTTGAGGTTGCAGTGTGGGTCATTTTCCTTATATGTATGTTTACCCCGGAGAGCTCAATTTCAGTTTCGCCAGGGTTTTCCTCAGGTACCTGTGTGGCAGGGTTAACAAAATTGTCCCAGGCTATCTGTTGCTTGTCCAACTCATATATGGTGATTATTTTGATTAGTCCGTGGTGACTGACAACTTCTTGGGGGTTTTTAGCTCTTCTTATTTGAACAGCAGTGTCATGCAATATGGAATCTAAGAAAGCAGGAAGGTTAACTAAAATATTTTTCTTAAGTACAGCTAAAAGTTTAAGTTGACGAGGTTTTACCATGTCTTCGCGTCTGTCACATGTAATGAATCTTTGGATGAAAGTCATCAATTCCTGCCATGGTTGGTGTAGAGAGGTAGGGTTAGTCCCTTTTACTTTTCGCTCCAATGGCTCTTCTGGATCCTGATATGCTGCAACTGCCTCTCGCAAGAGGGGATGTTTCTTTGTCCATCTCCCTCCTTCCGCTGGTATTCCAGAGATTTCGGCAATAATCTCCTCTATGACTAGTATAACTCTTCCCTTGATTCTTGTCTGCCCCTCTTGCAGGTTTTACAGAAACTCAATTTATACTTCTGTATCAAATCCCTGTAATCGGTGTACATATGTCAGCCAACCAACTTGCTGGAGGGTAGCACTAGCTGCATCTGAAATCGGGAAGTTCAAAGGTTCATTACGAAGAAAATTTCCTCCCATGGTTGGTATGTTTCCCTTTGTTTTTTCTTCTGATTGTATTCTCTCTCAACTCTGTTGTTTCGAATAAATGTTGTATGCAAGAGAAAGAGAAATTTTTCTCCTGTGCAGGTAACTTCATGCCTTAATTGCGATGCTCTTCTAGTATTATCGGTATATCTAACGAGATTTGTGTATAATTTTCACATGATTGCTAATTTATGACTAATTACACCCCCTCCATTGAAGTAAGGGCGCCCACGTCCTCAAGTACAAGAGGGGTCTGGCCAGTCATGAATGCGAATGAGGAATGTCAGGATTCGATAGTCATGGCCTGTACAGAGAGAGGAGGTCGTGGCTTTTAAAGTTTCAGGGGATGAGGAGTGATTGAGTAATTATGAGCGTACGCAATGTAAAGTTGGATTTAGAAGTTATGACATGAATGCATCTCGTGTGGAAGTGACTGGAGAGGTAGAGAGAATAGTATAAATATCATTATGATATGATGTCCTTATTCAATGATAAGCGTGACGAAAGCAAGACTGAGATAGGTAATTATTGGTGCTATCATCCCAAGGTTCAAAAAATGTAAGCATATCTCCCTTATGGTTATTTATGTGGTAGATTAGAATCATCACTAATTCGAGTAGTGGCTTTAGGAAGTAGTATGGAATAGAAGGATATATGCAAGAGTATTTGGCTATTGAAGAAACATACTCTCATACCATAAGCAAAGCCGCTGCTGCCAACAAGCGTACATAGCCTCGACAGGGTTGCTATTTTAACCCAAAAATGAGCCAGGATCCTTATGTAAAAATAGTTGTTTTTCCAATTTTGTGGAGAGATCACCATGCTGGTATTATAGCAAGATAACCATAGTGCCACTCACTAGAGCTGTAGCAAAGTGATCAGGCCGGCTCGCGATGAGACCTCCTGTCCTTCAAGTAGTTGAGAAGGTCATTACCCTGGTGTGGTGGCCATTGTGGGCATGTCACTTACTAAGCTCTTATGAACATGGTAGGTTGGCTCGTAATGAGACCCCTTATCCTCTTTTGAAAATTTTCATGTAATCATAGTTTGAAACATAAGCATTTTGATTTATAAGGAGGTCACTATGTTGTTGTGATGGCCAGATAGTCACAGTGCCATTCACTATGATTATAATAGAGTGATCAGGCTAGCTCGTGATGAAACCTCCTGTCCTTCAAGTAGATGAGAAGGTCATTACCCTGGTGTGGTGGCCATTGTGGGCATGTCACTTGTTAAGCCTTTATGATCATGGTAATTTGGCTCGTGATGAGACCCCTTATCCTCTCTTATTAATCTGCATGAAAACATAATAGTTATTCTTTATACATGAAGGGAGGCTCATTAACTCATTAAGAGTTAGGGATGGTGAGAGAAGTAAAAGAATTCCAATACAATTAATATCCCTTATTCCTATTTCTTCATATTGGAGGGAAATACTATTCGAAAGTGTAGAAATATGTACCATCATAAGATCATGTATTGTATGATAACATAATTGATTTGGGAATGAATTAGCCTTTCATTTCATATATGTGCACTGTCAGCTTCGAGTATAAAGATTATAGTGTCAAAGAATCATCATATTGGTAACTTTTATTACTTTCCTCCTCTCTTCCACTGCCACTTCCTCCTGCAAGATGCCTTTCATAGCTAAGCTGTGGATCGAGGGGAATATCGACAAAAGAAGGAAATAAGGTTCAATTCAACTGAACAACAACAGTTCAATTGGATTGAAAAATAGTCATTGAAGGAGTTTGAACAACAATAATAATAATAAAATGCAAAAAAACAACTTTACAATCTGATTGAACAACAACTGTTTAATTGGATTGAACAACAGCCGTTCAAATAATTTAAACATAAATAATAAAAATGCAAAAACATGGCTATTCATTCCGATTGAACAACAGTTGTTCAATTAGATTGAACGAAAGTTGTTCAAAGAGTTTGAACAACAATAATAAAAAAGCAAAAAAATGTGGCTATTCAATCCGATTGAACAACAGCTATTCAATTAGATTGAACAACAGTCGTTCAAAGAGTTTGAAAAAAAATAATAAAAGACGCAAAAACATGAATATTCAATCTGATTGAATAATATCTGTTCAATTGGATTGAACAAAAGCCATTCAAAGAGTTTGAACAACAATAATAAAAATGCAAAACATGGTTTTTCAATCCGATTGAACATCAGTTGTTCAATTAGATTGAACAACAGTCGTTCAAAGAGTTTGAATAGCAAAAGAAAAATTAAAGAGGAAGACAATACATTTTCAGACATGAGGAATGTACAACAAAATAGGAAATAGGAATTGTAAATAAATTATATACATTATTTATAAATGATGGTAGCAAACTCTCATGTACTTGAGGTTGTGGGGTTATCACCCCCTCCAACCACAACTTGGATGGTAGGATCGTTTCATACGTGCTGTAAAAAAGATTCCTTTGTGAGCAGTTTGTGATACAGGCGCACTCTGTGCCCATTTACTTGAAATGTAGAATCAGACCCATCTATGGTGGTCAAGGTGAGTGTACCATTATTGTGTACTTTTTGAATTTCGTATGGACCGAGCCACTTTGTTTTCAATTTTCTCAAAAAATCTTGGAATCTGGAGTCATAGAGGCATGCCCAATCTCCTTTTTGAAATATCTTCTTCTTGATGAGGTTATCATGCCACTTAGCTTGCTGCTATTGGATGATCGTTGTTCGCTGTAGAGCCACTGGTCGTATTTCATCTAGCTCGTTTATTTGTTGGAGCCTTTTAACCTAGGCTTATGTTAAGTCCAACCCTACCTCTTGGGCTGTTCTTAGAATCTTGATTTCAAACTCAATAGGGAAAATAGGCTCTCTCCCAAAGACTAGATGATATGGGGAGTATCTAGTGGTGTTCTACCAGGTCGTGTGATAGGCCCCTAAGGCTTCTGGTAATCTGGTGGCCTAGTCCCGATGATGTGCTGATATAGTTTTGGTAAGAATTTTCTCCAGAACTTTGTTGGTGCTTTCCACTTGCCCATTTTCCTGCGGGTGGTAAGGAGATGTAACTCTATGGATGATATGATGATTTTTTAGGGTGGCTGTAAATTTATTACCTATGAACTGTGGCCCCCCATTGGTTATCATTTCCCGTGGCAAACCATATCATACGAAAAACTCAAAAAGGAAATTAATCATAGATTCCTCCGTGGGTCTTGATAAGGCCACTGCTTCCACCCACTTCATTATGTAATCAATGGCAACCAATATGTAGGTTTTCTTGTTTGATGGTGGGTTGAATGGCCCAACGAAATCTAGTGCCCACCTCTCGAATGGTTCTATCACCAATTGTGGCTGCAATGGAATTTCATCTGCTTGGCCTGGGCGGCCCATTCTTTGGTAGCTATCACAGACTTGGACATATTTTTTCACGTCTTTGAAAATCATAAATCAATAGTAGCCTAATTGTAACACTTTGTGCCCTGTTCTGTGATCTACAAAATGGCCACCACAAGGCTCTTCATGACAAGCCCGTAGGATGTCATAGATTTCATCCTCCCTGATGCATCTATGTATGTGCATATTGGCCCCCATATGGAAGAGGTATCTGCTGACCCAAGAGAACCTTGCGTTGCGATGTACAATTAGTTTCTGTTCTCTTGATGTTAAGTGTCTGGGAAACTTTCCTACTGCCAATTAATTCACCACGTCTACATACCATTACTGCAAATAGATGTTCTTCAGGAAACTGATCATAAACTGCTAGCCTATCGTCTACCTTTGGAACCCTGGACAGGAAGTCTATAACCATGTTTTATTTTCTTGGACGATCCTTAAAAGTTATATCAAATTCCTACAGCAGCAGCAACCAATGAGTTATTCTCCCATCCATGATTGGTTTATTAGCTAAATATCTAATGGCAGAGTGATCAGTATATAGGAGTACTCCATAGCCATTTATATAATGTTTAAATTTATTAATAACATAAATGACATCCAAGAATTCCTTCTCAGTCACTATATAATTTAACTCAGCAGGAGTGAGGTTTTTGCTGATATAATAAATATCATAAGGCTTTTTGTCTTCTTCTTGGCCAAGAACTGCCCCTATTGAGGTTTCAGATGCATCTAAAGAGATGTGAAAAGGAATTTTCCAGTTGGGCCCTCGTAGAATTGGTGCTGTTGAGACTAGTTTCTTTAAATCTGTAAAAGTTGTGTCACATTTACCAGTCCAGTGGAATTCAACATTTCCATTCAATGCATACAAAGGTGCATCTATTTGTGAATTTTTTTCATAAATCTACGATAATATCCTGCATATCCCAAAAAAATGCACGGTACCTCTATTTATGCACAAGGTGTGGCTAATAGAAGGATTACTTCTATTCTTGCTGGATCTACCTGTATTCCAGCTGTAGAGATGTAGTGACGTAGGATCACTCCCTCAGTCATCATCATGTGACACTTTTCATTGCTTAAACATAACCTAGTAGCAATACATCACTCCAACACCTTTTCTATCATTTCTAAAGCTTGATCAAAGTCCTCACCTTATGGTGTGAAGTCATCCATATAGATTTCAAGCCCCTCATTTATTAAGTCAGAAAAATGATGATTATGGCTCTTTGAAATGTTGTTGGGGCATTGCATAGCCCAATTGGTAAAACTCTGTAAGAAAAAGTACCCCATGGGCAGGTAAAGGTTGTCTTCTCCTGGTCTTCAGGGGCTATTTGGATTTTATTGTAACCACTGAACCCATCAAGAAAGGAAAATAATCGTTTCCCTGCCAATGTGTCAAGGAATTGGTCAATGAAAGGGAGGGGGAAGTGGTCTTTCTATGTTTCTTTATTTAGTCCTCTGTAATCCACGCAGATTCTCCATTTCCCATTCTTTTTAGGGACGACTACCAGAGGTGAGACCCATTTGCTATCTGAAATAGGATAGATGAAATTTACATCCAGCAGTTTTTGCAGCTCGTCTTTTACAATATCCTTTAATTGTGGGTTCATCCTTCGTTGAGGTTGTTTGATGGGTTGAGCTTCCTTATCCGTATAAATGTGATGGGTGCAAATCTAGGGATCTAAACCCTTGATGTCTGGGTAGTCTCAATAAAACCACCCTTTATGCTTCTATAGAACTTTTATGAGTCTTTGTTTTTGGTTGCTATCCAAATTTCCATTGATGTTAAGGATCTTCCCTGGCTCAATCTCAATGGGTGTGCTGTTACACACGGTGGTTGTGGGAATATATTGATCTTCAGAGTCTATCAAGGGGTCCTCTTGAACTCCATCTTCAAGGACTATTTTCAAAATTTGGCATTTTAAGTTCTCAGACGTGGGTGACTGATTCATAAAATTATTCATTACATAATCTTCAATTTGATTTTTAAATTCGAGAGCTTCTGCTAATGTTAGAGGTGGATGAGTGTTTTGATCCCAATATGCATATGTATGTTTGTGAACTTTTACCATGGGTAATCTAGGTTTGGTAGGTGGATAAATAATGATGTATTTTATGGAATCTCCTCTAGTGATGTTCATGCTACTTGTTCAACAGCCTATGTAAGCATCGGCTGTTTCCAGCCAAGGTCACCCCAGAATCAATGGGTGCCCATCCATCCTGTTCTTTGGGTTAATAACTAAGAAATCGGCTGGATATTCCCATGATTCTACTGAGACCAGGATGTCTTGCAATATTCCTTTTGGTCTGATGATAGACCTGTCAGCAAGCTCCAGCAACAGAGTCGTTGATTCTAATGTTGATATGCCTAGATTTTCACAGGTTCCCATAGTTAGTATGTTAATGGCCACCCCTAAGTCGACCAATGTGTTTGGAAAGGAATTTCCAGAGATTTGCAAAGTTACTATGGGATTTCCTGGGTCTTCATATTTTACGGGTGGTTCCTTACCTAGTAATAAGTCAGAAAGCGTCCTTGCCACATAAATGGTGGGCGCAACCTTTGTTTTTTTTACTTGATTTTTCCCACATAGCTCTTGAGTTGTTTTTGCATATATGGGAATGCCTTATATGGCCTGGAGAAGAGGAATTTTGATACAAAGTTTTCTTAACTCTCCCAGGATGTCAAAATCTAGAGAGGCTATAGGTCTAGGAAAAGTTAACCTTTTAGGGAATGGAGGTGGAAATATCCTAAGCTCTTCACACCTCCCTTGGTCAATAGTTTCCTTCTCTTGCCCTCCCTTTGTTTCTTTTATATTTGCCTGGCTAGGTTCCGTTGAAGTCCCAAGTTTGGGTTGAGGTGGAATCGTGACTTCTGACAGTGATATAGTACGTCCTGATCTCAAATTTAGTTCATTGCATTTCCTCAGTTTAGTGTCAGGGTTTGGATCTTCTATGATTTGGATCAGCTGAACTGGTTTGTTATTGGGATTATTATTGGGTTGAGCTATTAATTGAGGACGTAGGTTAAGCTGAGGGTTGTGCTGAACTGGGTATGGAGCTGGAAGTGTAGGTTGATTCTGGACCCCTACTCCTATTGGTAAGTTGGTCATTCCCAGGGGTTGCTGCCAATTCTAAGGCCAATTAGTGGTTTGGAAAGGGGATGCTGGCCACTGGGCTTGGTATGGAGTGTTTTTCCAATAAGGAGGAGAACAATAAAAGCTTGGCCAATCATTCCCTGGTGAGGGTTGTGTTGGCCAAGGTGGTATAGGAAACGACTGGGTCAACCAAGTAGAAAAAGGGTTTTGATTTTTCCAAGCTACTGCAGGGTTTTTTTGGTTAAACGGTGGAGGAGAAAAGAACTGGGGTGTGTCTTGAGGTATACCTAGTCGTGCCTACCATTGTCGACACTGATTCATTAGGTAGACTAGTTCTATCTCTTCTTATGGTTCTTTTAAAACCTCTTTCAACCCCGGGAGTGAAGGGAAATGGTCTGTGGCATGGTCCTTAGTGCAGATGGCACATGTCTGAACCGTGTCCAAGGGTCATTCCCTTTGGTTGTGCTTCTTCCAACAGCGCGAGAAAAATATGGCCAAATTTTGCACTGCTATAGCTTGCTTCTGCTTGGCTTGTAAGACATCAAGTTGTGTTGTCAAAGTACCCGAAATGTCAGTTTTAAAATTTTCCAAGAGATTTCTAAACTCAGCTCTAGTTACATTGGCACCAGGTTGCTTAAGGTCCCCTTTTATTGAGTCACATTCACTTGTCTTATTACGCGTATTACCCTAAGAGAACCTAATACACAGGGAAATAATATCATCATATCCTTCCTGGGAAATATCCCCTTTTCCCATTATGTTAAGTGTTTCAACCCATTCTTCTTTCATTCCTTTAATCAGTGTAGTTTTTAAGATGTCTTTGGATAGTGTAGTATATGGAGAACTTTGTAAATTGTATTGAAATATTTCTACATATTCCTCTAAAGTTTCATTGTCCCTTGTAGAACTATTGAATATTTCATTTTTAGTTCATTTCATTTTTAGTTCTCGAGTCTGGCAATAGTCTTGATATTTATTAAGAAAAATGTTCTTCATCTAGTCCTAGTTATTGATGGTTCCGCCACCTAGCCCCATGAACTAGCATAATGCTTCTCCCTTTAAATTAGAGGGAAATAGTTTCAATTTCTGAGGGTCGGTCGTGTAGTCATACCCCCTACATAGGACATCGAATTCAAATAATAATGCATCAGGATCTTTCATGGTCAGCCCATGGAAGGTGGGGATGCTTTGTAAGGGAATAAATTTCATAGGGGAATTTGTAGCATGATCAATGATGGGATACTCCAACATTGATGTCTACCTCTAATTTTGGTTTTGATTGTTTGCCATTTAATTAAAGATGTGCCAGTAATCTTCAGGAATTTCTTGTTCTGGAGGAGTAATCTTGGGGGGATTGGGAGGTGAATGCAGAGGAAACTTTACAGTGCTTCCTTGGTCTGGGATACCGAGTATTTCTGTCTCGAACACTTATTTAGGAGAATTATGCTCGAAATCTTCTATTTGTATTGCATCACTAGTTTCTCCTTCCCCTTCCTATAATTCACAAGAACCTCCCTCTCTCGAAGGGTCAGTACCTATATGATTGGCAGTTTTAAGGCTTAGCTTTGATTCTTCTGTCTTACTGTGAATCTCGGCGTGGGCTGGAGATGATGAGGCTATTACCTGAGGGAGAGTAGTACGACTTTGAGTGGGAATGATTATGGGTCCTATGGATGCCTGGGATTCAACTTTCTTAATGATTTCGTCTATATATGTTGTTCTTCCAAGGATCACTAGTCCCTTGGATTTTGGATATTTTTGCGGATAATTTCGATCTGTTTCTATCTTTTTCTTCCTAGTCATAAAACAAGGGCACATATTCTACCAATCTTTACACAATTTGCTGAGAAGCGGGCTATGGAGCAAGCATTTTTATTACTAGTACGCAGGTTCTTACCTCTCGCTTTTAATACACAATTATTCACAACAATGGAGAAAGATAAATAAAATATATAACTCTTAACACCCTCCCCGAAAACGGCGCCAAAAATGTCGATTCGCAAAGATGGCCTATTATAGGCAACCTCTAAGCTCCTCATTCAATTGTCAACCCAGGGTAAGTATTTTTATTTCAAGAGTGTAAGCACGATATATGCAAGTGAGATCGAATGATAGCTACTATATGATGCTTATGAAAAGGATTCTCTAATTCTTGAAGTTCAGTCAACTCAAAGAGACGTGAAGATGGCATAATGCAGCTAACTACTCTACGTAGATTTGAAGGGGAAAAACCTATAATTGAATGGCATAATGATGGATTGAACAACAATCTTACCGAATTGAGCAACAACTTAAGTGAATTGAACAACAACCTGAATAAACTGAATCAATAACTACTCACATAATTTTGCAATGGAATTCTCTTTGCAAACTAACTAATTTACATCTTACTGTAATTAATCAAGAATTGGATACCTTATCATACTGAGGGAACAATCTAATACGTAAAGATGAATAACATTGACCAGTAATCTATTCTATGATTCATAAATTGACTGCAAAGGTGTTGGAAGAAAATGAAAACATCTAACAATGATAAAGCATTAGAATCAGAAAGAATGAATGCAGTAAAACATTATTCTAAACCAGAAAGCACGAATGCTAACCTATTCTGAGGAAAGAAAAATTATAACTTTATTGAGTGGAAAAAGTAATTTACAACTGCATCAGGTAACTAGATATTGATTCTATAATTAACGCACAACACAAAAATTATCAGAGAAACTCCCAGGGGTTTGGCCCAGACCACCGGAAGATCTAACACAATGAAAAACTCAAAAGATGATTGTTCAAAACATAAAAAATCTTTCTTGAATCAAAAGATAATACAGGGATACAATCGAACAGTTATGTCCTAAAGCTTTGATTACATAAGGAAAATCCTTTCTTTTCTAGTTCATCCTTGGTCCTTTTAAAGGTGTTTTCATGCAGTAAGTCAGTATTTTTCAGACAACAGCCTGTTGCGCGTGGCTGTCTTTTGGGATCTCGAGCTTGGATTTGTCTTTCTACCTTTTGTCAGTTTTTGGAAGCTACTGATATTCCATGAGTCTGTTTCTGTCAGTTGTCTTCCATTTAGCGTTGGTTCAACTACTCTGTTTTCCTGCATACATAGATAAAATAAGTCAAATTTCCGTTATAAAAGTGTTTCCTTTGTCGTTAGCCCACTTTCCCTAATTTTCATAAACCTTTTCTATCTTTATTGTTTAAAATGAGAGAGAACTACCAAAACTATGTCACAATTCGAATGGATCATAGGGTGGAAACATACCTTAATTCCGGCCCAACAATCACCTTGTTCAACTGCCTGTAATCAATGAAAAACTTGATATTACCATCCTTCTTCTTTATAAACAACACTGAGTGCACTCCAACGTGACACACTTGGCCTTATGTATCACTTATCAAGCATTTCCTTATGTTGGAGCTTCAATTCCACCAACTCTGGAGTGTTCATCCTATATGGTGCCTTTGATGTTGGTGTTTCTCTTGGTACCAACTCAATAGAAAAGTCCACTTCCCCATGAGGTGATAACTTTGAAATCTATGCTGAAAACATATCCTAAAACTGGTACAAAATAGGGTACCTCTTCAATACTTCCTCATACTCCACATCCTTCCCTTTTTCACTGGAAATATGCACTACAGACAATACATATGCCTTCCTGCTACTGCACTTATCTTGCATAGGTGTAACAATTATCTCTGATGTAGGCTTATTATTTCCCTGCAAGATTCTCTTCTCCGTCATCATCTAGACACTCAATAGCCTTCTCATATTAGTCTACCTTGGTCCTGTGAGTAAACAAACAATCCATGCCCAAAATCATAATATATGATCCCAAAGGAATCAAATTTAGATGTATTGATGTAGGCATACCATTCAGCTCAAATACACAAGATCTCACCCAATGATGAACTCTTTTCTTGGTCCCTGTAGCCAAATACATTAACCAATATTTGGCATGCACATATTTACTCAAGACACACTTATCCTCCGGGTCGGGGCTAACATAGCTATAATTAGATCCATTATCAATGAAAATAGAAACAACTCGATCATAAAGCTTACCTCCCATCTCAATAATGGATGCCTGATGATCCACCTACCTATTATCAAGTGTTGCATAGATCCGAGGAATGATATAACCAACATCCCCAATTTTCTATGACTCCTGGGCACTATACATCTGAGCTCTACCACCTTGATACAATAGAAAATCCTTCTTGTGATGATCCTTGCCACAAATCAAACACTGCAATGGTTCTCTGCCACTACCTTATTATCTTACTCTATAGGTTGAGGTCCATGTCCCTTCTTGACTGCATTAAACTTCTTGTAAGGAGCCACAATTTCTTTCTCACTCGCATCCTGAGGTATTCCCCACTTTTGAGGAAATTTAACTTTAGAATTTTGATTACCTTTCCAATCATGTTTAGGCTCAAACTTTCACTTAAACTACTCATAAAAATGCTTTAATTTCTCGATGACTTCCTCCAATGACCAAGGCTCTTCATACTCAATCTGATACTTGAATGCTAATGGTGGTCCATTGATGAACCTTTGCACCTTTTTCTTCTCATCCTTGAGATAAGGCACATAACTCAACAACTCTAGAAACTTGGTTGTATACTCTTCATCTGTCATGGAGTCGATCTTCAATTTATAGAAATTATTGGCCTTTCCATCATAATATATTTGACAAGTGCTTCTTCTTGAAGAGTATTTTAAACTCATGCCAACTCAATTCTTCCACCTTGATTCATTTGACATGCTTCACATATTCCCACCAAATATCTACATTTCCCTTGAGTCTAAAGATCACTATCCTAGCTTTCATATTCTTTGAATAATCATGAAATTTTAAGAACTTATTCATCCCAAGAATCCATGCTTATACATCCTTTGATTTCTTCATCTCTCCATCAAACATAGGAGGCTTTCCTTTCTTGAACTCATCTAGAAAATAATGCTTCTCACTCCTCCTATAAGGATGATGGCGGTGATGACAATGATGTCTCTCTGAACCAAAACTAGAATAGAACCCATAAGCACTACCTCTCATGTTATGTGTATAAAACCATCTGCCACTTATGACTGTATTATATGTTTACAAAATGTATCTTGATCAAGACTTACTACCATATTCCATGTTAGTCCTCTCCTCTCATCCATGACTAATCCTTGGTTTTCCCTCTCTTTGAAAATATGATAAGATATGAAGTATCACTATACTATCCTCGACTTGATTTTCTTGAGCTTTGGAAAGCCTCTCTTATGTCTCAATTAACCTACCATTATCTTCCTTGAACATTATGATGTATCCCTTCAAAATTCTCAATGTATCTTCTATGCTAGGAGAATACTCATCTCCTTGTTGTTTAGATAATCCGTAAAGAGAGTCACGTGAACTCTAATCCACCATTTTTCTCACCATCTCTAATTTTATTCTTCCTGCAAGAAAGCCATGTTAAATAAACCAAAGAGAAACATTATCAAACATACCTCAATGAATTTTAGGGGAGGCTATCTCATCTTCACACATCATTCCATATTAGCACAATATACATATATATGCACATAATGACATCATCATGTCAACATATCAACATCTCAAATCATTCATGATAAAACAAACTATAACACCAACTATATACATGAAAACTATATCCACTACAATGCATGCATAGTGAACACACATACAAATGATATTCATGCATAAAAATCATGCCTATCCCATCCAGTCCAAGTGTTTCAACCTGGAATATTTCATATAACCACCCTATAATGCCTCCTCCCACATTTACCCACTTTTACAAGCTCACAAGGGTAAACATGAAATGAGTGTCCCTATTATATGGACCAACCTCGAATTTCCAGGTATGGAAGTGGGGCCAACACATTGACAAGTTACAAACATCCCTCAAGTACTACAGACCACTCAAGAGCCTGCAAACCACCCTAGGTGATCAATCCCTAAGCTAGAGTTTTTTTCACAAGGGAAAATCCCCAACCACATGCAAAACAGTAGTTATGAGGTTACAACCACATGCATAGGCTTGATTACATGTACTTATGACCCAAAAAATTTAGTTCTATGCCAGTGGTTTCGAGATATAAGCCAATTTTTCAGGCTAGCCTCCAGGACACTTCCCGTAACTTGTTGTAACTTTCCAAAAACATAAAAAAGATTTTAAAAATGCTAATAATTCATAGCTTGAACAAGAACTTGACCTAGCCATGACTATTCCATGATAAACATTTTTTCAAACATATGGTAAACATATAAGTTACATTTCATGAATGCATATCTTATCATAAGCTCCTGAACTTCATCTGAGAATCAACAAGAAGGCTCAATTCACTCTCAATCTAGCTACAACAACACTTTTTAGCACATGCATTAATTAACCATACAATAAACATCGAATCATTAACAAGAGCCATAGCTAGAGCACAACATAGAAGCATGCTTATAACCAACATATATCTGGAATAGATACCATGAAAAAAATAATAATAATAACAAGTACATGTGTTTATTAATTACATTAAAATAATAAATCATATTAACTTATCAAAAATTAAACCAAGTCCAGACTTCCACGTTACATCTGACCATAGATTGGGCTAAACCAAATATTTCTTTAATCTAATCACCCTCATGCCATATTCCAAGCATGAATGCGAGATCTCATGGGATAAACTAAGGCATAACCAAATAGGGAATCCAAAGGTTAAACCATCTCCACCCTCATGGTATTGTGACCTCACCTAAACCAATCCCAAGATCACAAAACCAAAACAAGCTTGGATGCCTCAGAATTCCTTCACCATACCTTGAGTTTTCCTGTCTCCACCCACCTATCGAGGGATTCCTGCAGAAAAAAAATATCCACCGCAAACCCTTGGGATTTTCCTAAGATCACCTCACGTGGTTCCAAAACCTTCCAGCAATCCAGAGCTCAGCCAAGAATGAATCCCATCACACCATAGCTATCCAAGAAATAGAAAGGTAAGGATGAAACCACTTTCAAACCAAGAAAAACCCATGCTAATCACCACAAATGAATCAAATGAACTAATTCATGTACTGTGAATTCACACCTCAACTAGGATATCACACATGTAATATGTTACCTACAAAATACTGTCATTGAATATGTTGATCCAACCTTCTCCTTGATTTCCCTTACTTTCCTTTACTTGTCCTTTTCTTTCCTTTGCTTTCTTTCTTGCTCTCTCCTCTTGGAGCTCTCTCTCTCTCTCTCTCTCTCTCTCTTAGTTTATCCAAGCCAAAACTGAAAAGAATATAAGCCACAAAAGCTGTGAGCTATTTATTTGATGCCTTTTTATTATTGATGTCTCATTTTTCTTCATTTTTCCTCTAATTTATCTTGCATGCATATTTTCGTCTCTTCGCCTTTATTTTATCCTATTTTACTTTATTTTCATAATAAAATTCCAATTAATTCCTCTTTTCATTTTCCAATTTCCATAGCCATAATAAACCACAAGTAATGCCCATTATAGTGCTTGCCCAAAATTTAGCTTGGAATATGTGTCCCATTACCTTGGTCTTATTATTTTTCCTTTATTATCCTTTTTTACATGAAAACTTAACCCGAGTCTGTTACAAGGAATATGGTAAGGAAATTCATATAAAGATAAAGAAGGAAGCACAATAGCGAAGACTAGGAGTTTAGCAACTAAGAAGAAGACATCATCGCAAAACAACTACATGATGAAGTACCGTGCATAAAAGGTAATGAAATATCGCATAACCTAAGTAATGACATGATAAATAATAAGGAAGGAAACCATCAACTCAGTCCATGAAAGAAAGATCCAATGTATCCCAGTGACCTTTCTTAGGCCATACCTTGTGTTGAACCCATGACCCTACATGCATCTCCAAATCAAGAGGTAAGATCATGTAATAAAGTGTTGCATGCACTTATAATAAGTAAAGGAAGTAGGGATAGTAGTAAATAAAAAAAGGTAGTGAGAGTAGTAAATCAAAGGGGGGGAATCCAGGACACAAAAATTCAAGCAGGATTATCACAATGTAATACCACGTAATACACAATCATAGGCACTATTCCTAATTTGTGAATATTTGTTTTCCATGGGATTGGGACAAAGGATCCTAAATAACATATATTTTTTTCTGAAGTGGTATGAATTTTTAAGTAGGTCTAACATGAACCAAGAAAGTTTGTGTAGTTGGAAACCACCCTTAGATATTGCAAACTTACCTGATATATGAAATATAAGGCTACTACACTTGAAGGGTAGACTAGATCACTAGGAGACATCGGGAAAGCATTTTTGAAGGAGTTTCAAAATCCAAAATTAGAGTCCTAGTGTATCAAAAAAATCAAAGAGATCAAATATAATGTTAATTAGTATGGGACTTTGATAAAAAATTTAAGGTTTTGATGGATCAACTGACATTTCAAATTTGGGATGCACAAAACAAGGAATGGTTCATCAGAGTATCTCTACCTCATATGTGCATCACACTAACTCAATAGTATATTACATCGTAGTTTGAAGCCCTAGAAATTATAATGAAATTAGAATAATCTCCTGCAAGAAGTGAGAATAACGTAGGGATGGCTCAGTTTCAACTACAACTACCAGCCTTAACACTACAATTGCAAGATATGACCAAAGGTAAGGAAAAGAATGAGGAGGCATGGTGTGTTATATGTAGGAAAGAAAGAAACTACGGGAATGAGTTACGAATTGTGATAAAGTACATGGATGCAAGGGCATGTGGTGCGAGAATTGTAGAGTATAAGGTCGTTTACCAACAACCTGTCCTATGATGTAGAAATACCAAGGCTCAATGAGAATTGTTCTGTGGGACTTTTTCAAATCAATGGAAGATGATATCCACACATGTTGTGCACTAGAATTGATGAGAGAGTGCACTTTTGATGCTTACAAGGTATAGGAAACTTGGGGGATTAAAGGAGGAGCGTAGAATTACAACCAACCAAGGTTCTAAAATCAATCAAGTAGAGGAAAAGGAATGTAAATAAGGGGACATGACAGTTTCCAAGGAAGAGGATAAACAAGATTTTGAAGAGGAAGGGGTTCATTGATCTACTATAATTGCACGCAGCCAAGACATATTGTGCAGGATTTCCCCAACCCTTGTACAACTGGTACATATTGCATACAATTGGTTCATGCTATGGATGATTATCCTCATCTCATTGTGAAGTGGAAGTATAAGAGAGGTTACAACATGCAAATGATAGCTACTAAATCACATAGGGATTTTCCGCAAGTGGGATTCATTATACATGGAGGAACAAGGACATGATGCAATTGAACAAGGAAACCAACCCAACCAATAGGTAAGAAAATTTGTAGAACCAACTCCAAAGTTTGATCTATTAAGGGAAAAGGAGACATAAAAGGAATTTATAAGGTATTTGGTTGTGACAGAGTGGGGCCCATCGATCCCAACCACACAAACAAGAATTTCGTGTATATGATATGTCCCCAGTATATGAAAAATATACACCTAGAGAAGCTGCTGAAGGGGTAAGCCCCATTAAGATTTTTTTTTTTTTTGATATAATTAAGGATGAATTGGCCCTAGAAAAATTACGAATAATGATCAACCAATGCACACAAGAATGGGAAGTTCCCATCACACAGACCCCCTGATGCCCATTTAAACAAGTTATATGAAAACGAAGGATGAATAGAGAATTCATATTTAGTATGCAAATAGAGGACCGTGACATGGAAAATATTATTTTGGATCTAGGATAAAACATGAATATACTTCCTAAAAAAACATGGGAGACGATGGGGAGACAAAATTTGGCTTGGTCACCCATCCAACTGAGACTAGAAAACCAGTACATGATTTTACAAATTGGTAGGATATATATTATGGACAATACCAACCCATATCCTAATTTACTAAGACTTGACTAGGATTTTGATAATCAAGTCATAATAAAATTGAAGAAGAGGCAAATTATCTTTGAATCATGATATTTTTAGGGTTATTGTGTTGTTATATACAATGTAAGGAGACCGCTATTTGGATCCTGCAAAAGAGGAATTTAGTGTGAAGGCCTTGAAAACATCTATAACGTGACTTGCATAAGGGATGATTATGTGAATCCAACTAAATATGGTGTGTTGAATTTGTGCAACATTAATTATTGCTCCTTATATTTAGAATAAGCACTTGAGAATTGGTAGCAAAGATTGCATGAAGTATCCACTAGGAGTTGCACACATATTACTTGTGCAATACAATGGATTGGGATAGAGTTACACAATCCCCGAAAGATTGATGGAGTATCATTTTTGTATTCCTTTGTGAAATAATTTGAATCATAGGTACCCAAATAGTTAATATTGCAAGCCTTAAACGTAACACTGAAAGAGACTCCTACACGTTGGTGGGTTGTGCACAAAGATAGGATGAGAATTTGGTAGACATGTAGACATTTGTTGCAGATTAGGTTCGTAATGGATGTTGGAAACATTGAGCCAAGGTATACTACACTGATTTTCCCTATAAATCATATCAAGGGTTGTGCTACAACATGGAACAAGAAAATATATGCAAGGAGGAATGCATGCATCTATTTATACACAAACTAGATAATATCCCAAGAAATTAGTATACAAAACTAGAAGTGTGTAGAGGAACAACAAATTTGGGAGAAATGACTCAAAAGTTCAAGTTAAAATTCAACTTTGAATTATATGATACTTTAGTTGATATAGCTTTGTATATTATTAAATAAAATATCTTTGTGCCAAAAGACCAAAATATGTAAAGACCAATGCCCTTGTGCTTCATGCACATACATTCTCAAATTTTTAAGTAATTCATAGACTACTACAATGCCACAGAAGAAGGTGAAGAAGAGGATGACCCAAGGAACTTATGCGTAATAGAAATAAAAGAGGATTGCACAATAGTAGGTCCAGATATTGAATATAAGGAATATGTAAAACCTGTTATAACATGTAAGGTGAAGATTGGAACTGAACATAATCTTAAGATAACAATTATCAGGGATTATTTAGATGAAGAAATAGTAGGAAAATTTGTTTAGTTACTATGTGAATACCAGGACCCATTTCCAACCACATTTCTAGAGATGAAGGGGATTGCTATGGAGATAGGAGAGATGAAAATCCCCATAAAACTAGGTATAAATCCACTAAAATAAAGATCACACGAATTGAATCCAATATATAAGCTGAAAGTGAAAAAAGAGCTAGACAGGATGTTGGAAGTTGGGATCATTGAACCAATGGAAGAATTGAAATGGACAAGCCCAATGGTAGTGTAATACAAGAAGATAGGATAAATAAAGATCTATGTGGATCTGAGGAAGATGAATGATGCTTGTGTGCATGATCCATTCCCCACCCCATTTACAAAATGGAAAATGTAGACAAGAAGGAGGCTTACTCATTTACTGATGGATTCTTAGGCTATCATCACATGAAGATTATGCCAGAAGAAATACATAAGACCACATTTGCGACGCAATGGGGATCTTTCCAATATAATATCATGTTTTTTTCTCTGAAGGACACATCTACATTATTCTCCAGAGTTGTGGTGGAAACATTCAAAATTTCATTCATAAGTTTAAAGAGGTATATTTGGATAACTAGACAATATTTAGTGTTCTAAATAAGCATATTATATTTTTTTTCTTGATGCTTCATATATATATATAGTTACAGATTTCATTAAAATTGAAGAAATATATCTTTTTCTCACCATTTGGTATTATATTGGATCATGTATTATGCAAGAAAGGTCCAATGGTTGATCTTGCAATTTTTTTTCCATAATAGATTTACCTCCGCCTACCTCAGTGAGACAATTACGCAAAACTATAGGCCATATAAGGTACTATAGGAAATTCATAAGGGGATATGTGTAGATTACAACCCCTTTAGAAAGACTATTTATAAAGGAGACTAAGTTTTGATGGAATGAAGGGTGTCAACATGATTTGGAAACCCTAAAGGAAAAGTTGGTTACTACATCGATTTTGGATTTTCCAAACTGGGGAAAGGAGTTATGTGTTCATGTGGATTCATATTCCATAACTTTGGGTGTAGTTTTAACTCAACTAGTAGAAGGGGACATATATTAGCCCATTTCATTTGCTAGTACAAAGCTATAAATTGTTGAGCATAACTATACCACTACATAAAAAGAAGGATTATAAATAGTATATGCACTGCAGAAGTTTAGACACTACCTATTTGGGTCACACTTCAAGATGTATATTGATTATTCTATACTAAAGTACCTAATAAATAAGCCAGTGTTGGGGGAAGGATATGTAGATGGTTTTTTATCTTTCAATAATATGATTTTGAAGTAGTTTTAAAACCAGGAGGATTTAATACGAGACCATATCGTCATGCATATTAACAGGAGAAGATGTAGTGAATATTGATGACAATATTCCATATGCACATTTATTCACAATAGATATGGTTGATGACTACTTCAAAGATATCATCTAGTTAATTAGTAAAGGAGTAGCCTAGTATACTATATGATTGCACAAAATAAATAGTTAATGGTAAAGGAAACATATTATCAACTCATAGCATAATGCCTATACAAGCCACACAAAAATGGCATACTATGGCCTTGTGAATTGGAACATAAGAGGCCCTTGATATTTTCAAAAGCACATGAAGGAGTTGCATGAGGCCACTATGCATGGAAAGATATTGTGCATAATATCTTATGCATAGGACTCTAGTGGCCCACTCTCCACAAGGATGCCAACTAATTATGTCAAAATTGTGATGTATGTTAGTGGTTTTGGAAACCATCCATAAGGGAGATATGACCTTATTTCCATAGGTTACTTTACAATAATTTGATAAATGGGAAGAAAATTTCATCATACCCATAAACACACCAACTAAAATATCGAGAGCTAGGTATATAATACCTATGACATATTACCTTACCTGGTGGAATGAGGTAGAACCTATCAAAGATTGCAACACATAAAATTAAATTCATTTTATTTTTTATAATATGGTTAGAAGGTTTGGATGTCCTAGAATACTCATGAGTGATAAAGCAACTCACTTTTTAAATAATATAATTTCTTCCTTGACATAAGAGTTTCAAATCTATCATCACAAGAGCACACCCTATCACCCTCAAGCTAATGGCATTGTTGAGGCCTTCAACAATATTCTAGAAAATTCCATGACAAAAGTGTGAAATTTAAACTGAGTTGATTGGGATATGAGGATTCCAATAGTTCTATGGGCTTACTGGACAACATGTAAGAAATTGATATGGCTTACACAATTTAGACTAGTGTATGGAAAGGAAGGAATAGTTCCCATGGAGTTTATAGTGCTAAGTATGCACATTATCGCATTCGAAAACTTGACTGATTCTAGCATAGTAGATAATATAATATTATATCTATTTCAATTAGAGGAATACCATGCAGTAGTAATATTTCATCAAAATTTTCAAAAATCATGCGAGAAATATTGACATGATAGGTGTATAAAATAGAAATTTCAGCCAGGAGACTAGGTTTTGTTGTATGATAGAAAGTTTTTGAAGCATCTAGGGAAGTTCCAAATGCATTGGTTAGGTCCATATATGATAAAGTATGTGGAAGAAGAAGGGGTTGTTCAGTTGGATAAACTAAATGGATATCCTATAGAAGGGTTTTTTAATGGAAGTTAGCTAAAAATATATAGGAGCAATCGACCTTCCTTGTAGTATTGTAATATATATATGTTTTTATATTTTGTTGAAGAAAAAAATTGTCTAGAGAAGAAAGTAGGACTCCTATAATGGAGAGTGTCACATAACTGCAAAGATCTGCCAAAAAATGCAGACAATTGTTAAGTAGTTACACTAAGGAAAAAGGGAAAAAAAGCACTGGAAAACGTCAGTGTCAACCACATAAGGTGGATATCATGGTTGGGTAAATGGTGAAAATAAAGTTCATTAATAATAGAGTGGATACACTTTAATGAAAAAATCCATTGTGTTATGCAGAATTATGAATTATGGATAAAACATTATTCCCTAAACGTGGTGTAATGCATTTAGAACAATAGGTTAAAGACTTTTCAGATACTTTTCCTAACAGTAAATAGACACACAGAACAGATCAAGAAACTTACTTAGAGTCCAAGCACTTCCAATTCTCCTTCTGTTGCTCTTGTTGTAGCTTCAAATCTAAGCTAGATCGCCAAAATATTTTTTGCAATAATGAACACTAAACAGCAAAGAGATAGCAATATACATATGCCTATTCAAGTTATTCAATTAAATCAATGAAACATGAACCATATATATCAGACAAGAATTCATAATATGGAAAACAAAATCTTATATAGATACATATGTGGGAAAGTAAACATCAATCTTTATTAATGGATAGAAGGGGAGGTTACAACTAGTGATTGATTTGATGTCACCATCTCCAGCATCATCCCAACCTCATCAAAATGAACATCTCTCCAGTAGCATATCACTCAAATCAAATCTTCAATTGAAATTCCACCAGCATTTCTCTATCTATAGATGAGCTTAAGGTAGTTTCACAATCAATGAATTTCTAATAATAGGAAAAACATGTTCCCAAGCTCAAAGGTATCAAATGGACACATGGATTCGAAGTTTCACACATATGCACTCTTCTAGATGGCACTGGCCAAGTGGAGATTCCAGAACAATGAGAATTTCACTCCCAATAGACCAACGCACCCTTGAGTGTTGAGAAGTGCTTTGCAGAGCACCCTTGAGTGGAGTTGCCTGCATATGAAACACACTTAGCCCCTTGAGAGACTGCGTTGGTGAGCTCATAGGTGTTATAATATATACTTCAAATCTTGGAAACCTTGCAATGGAAGTCAGGAATGATTTGTCTTTGTTCTTTGTCTTAGGGCATGTAGCAACTGAAATGATAGGGGATGATAGACCATATTCATTAGTTCTGGGGATGATGTCTAGTTAACCAGGTCATTGGGAATGCTGCAAAAATTAACCTATAACATATTTCATTCTAAAGCATGAATTCAGAATAATAATAACAATATTTTTTGAATGATGGGTTGGAGCTGAAGAAGAGTCATAACCTGCATCAATCATACAATACATTACATCATGATATATCCTCTTGATCATGAATTGTTGAGGGTAGGAATTCCCATGCTTAGCACATAAACTATCTGATATCACTCTAGTAATTCTAAAGTTGTGATATTTTGGTTTTTTAGTCAAAGAATACTAGAGGTAACTACAGACCAACTTCAAACTCTATGATCTAGCCTTCCTGGGGTTTAGAGAGGGCTCTCTCTTTAAATTTTCACTTTGTTTTGATTTGTAAATATTATGCTAGTTATGAATGTACAAATTTGGTTTGGATTTGCTTGATTTGGTGGGAAAAAATCACTTGAAGAGATGGATAGTGGGATATCTATTTGTCCATTGGGCTAAGGAGTCAAAATCAAGCAAACAGAACTGGGATCAAGGCCAAAAAGTCAAATTTTTTCAGGGAAAGATAGATGACCCTTGAAGATCTTGGAAAGTTGTTTTTATGAGGTGGTATGATCAGGATAAAGGGCAATTGAGAATCCTTTGATCCGGAAAAAGAAGTATTGGGAAGAGGTCAAACGAGAGAGGGAGCAATTAAGGGTTCCCTACACTGGAAATTAGAAGAAAACATATAAATGATAACTAGTTAAAAACAGGGTGCTCTTAACAAATCTTGTAGTAATACTCCTATTTATTCATTCAGATTTAGAAAAAACATATATGGATGCATGTAATAAAGAAAGATAACAATGTCAAGTATGGAAATACTTCACTCCAAATAGCTCATCACATGAATCCTGAAGTATGATGCCAATTGGTTTGATCTAGCCTGCTACTCAGATTTTGACACAAAAAAAATCTTTCAAGTCCAACAAGAAATGACTATAACAATCTCCAGCAATTTTATTCCACCCTAATACTTCAAAGGGTGAAGTATTTCTACAAATTCTAAACTAGAATATCTTGAAAAAATATCAAGATTGATTTACAAATATCTCAAATTGTTTTACAAAAATAGTACTTAATAAAAGGACACTCAAAACTAATGAATCTATTTGGCACTATACTTATGGATTTATGGTGATAAATAAGAGAATTCGAATTTGATCTCAACTCTTAGTTGATGATGAGGCATCCAAGTCACTAACTGTCTCCTTTCTTTGTGCATGCTACTCCAGAAATTTTGCAAACTTGGGGTCCAACGATACCTTTGTATTTCTCAATCCGAACTAGATATGTAACAAGTGAAAGAGGTTATTGTATATAAATATGTGGTTGATATAAACCTCTCTCATTTCCCTAAAATTCTGCTCTAGCAGGTCACAATAGTCTCTGCCAAAAGATGTGAAAAACAGAGCTTTGCACAGTCTGAAAAATAAGCTGTAAATATGTACATGTATCTCTCATTCTATAATACCTGTGAAAAAAGTGAAATACGTGTTTGTATAAGGGTCTCTTAGGAACATAAACCTCCTTCAGTTTTGTAATATGTATTTCTTATTGGCCACAATATTCTCTGCAAACTGATGACTTAACAGGAATTTTATGTAAAACATGCTTTCAAATATTGTTTAATATTTCCAAATCCATAATGGTTGCTAGAAACATGAGAGAGGTTTTTGTAGATGGAAATATTAGGAACATAAGCCTCCTTCATTTTTGAAAAATTAATCTTGGATTGGACACAATATTTTCTGCCAAACTATGACTTAAACAGGAAATTTTTGCAAAAATGTCCCTTCATGTTCTGTTTTCATCTTTTAACCTTTTTGTTCTTTTAACTGTTTTGACTTTTACTTTGGATAAAATTCATTGTTGTTGGTGAAATTATTTTCATCTCTATTTACCATTTACTGCCTTCGTATTTAATTTTATTGTTTTACATTGACTGCTCTGTTACTCTGTTTTAACTTTCACTCTAACTTTCATCTGATACACTTTAACTCGGATGCTCTTTGACTGTTCTATTTTCACTGTCACTGTGAATTTTTATTTCACTTTTACCATTCATTGTGAGATTTCATATTTATAATCTCTACATAAATGACTTCTTTATCTTCTGCTACCTGGCATATTTTGTTAAGTAATATCATTTAAAATTCTTTTCTTTGTGAACTTTTGGAGTAAAATAGATCTTTAACTAGTATTTAGATTGTTTTATCCAAATTTTCCTTTTGATAATGACCTGCAAAACAAAATAATTGCTAATTAAACATAGTTTTGCAAGGAGGTAATTGAAGGTTTTTTGAAAGACCTATGGAATGAGATCTGGCTGTGGAGATTTTAACTCTGTTGGCACTGAGTAATTGAGTGTTACAGTTCTCGATTCTGAGCATTGGTAAAAGAGTTTAAATCTTTCAAAGGGTTTCTAAAGGTCTAAAAAAAGGCTAAATTTCTTCAAATTTGATTAAAATAGGTTAAAGTATTCGAAACTTGAGGTTTGATCAGGGTTTATGAGGTATCAGAGAGGTTTTGATGGCTTTGGAGGTCTCTGAAACAAACTGAGGTTTCCAGTGGTCTTGATAGTAGTTGCAATAGCTTTTTCTAGCTTTTATAGGAGTGAAAACAACATACAAGTCTTTTTTCTTTTCAATCGGGAGGATGAACGCACAGATAACAAACAAAAAGGGCTTTTATGCACATAATATGAAGCTTTTTACAAGGTTTTAGGTTTAGCAATAAGCATTGAATGACGATCATGTCAAATAAGAGGGCGGTTTTGGTGCTTAAGGCAGACAACCGGAAATGGTTATCGCGCAACATTTGGGTGGTAAGAAGTTTTAGAGCTAACCCACACAATCCAATGAGAATCGATCACATGGAGGAGAGAGGAAATCATAAAGCCACCCATTTCACGCATAAATAAGTTAGGAGTGACCACACATGTTTTCTGCGCGATATTGTTTTTCAGCCGTTAGATCTGGGGTTCAGATGCGAACGACCCAGATTAATTGGGAATTTGTGTCGGGATTGGGGAGTGGGGCCAGGGTTGATCAATGTGGCGGGGGCGGGTTTTAAACTTTATAAATAAACATTTTAATAAGTTCAAACCTTATTTTATATGATGGTGGGGTTAAGTTTTATGTGTTAATTAAAACATTTGCTAATGTTTTAATTATACATATGGGCGCGGATTTTTATTATATAGTTTCTCAACTTTTGGCAGTTGTTTTAAACTATAGGGGCCGGAGTATACTTTGTTATTAATGATAGGTTTAAACCAATGGTATAGGGCGGGGTTTTTCACTATTGCACACATGGGGTATTAAACATTGGTTTAAAACTTAAAATAGAGGGTTTTGTGGATTATTTTAAATACAAAGGATTTAATACTATACGGGAAGGTGTAGTTTAGGGAATTAATATATAAGTTAGAAATTAATATGAAAAAAAGGGTAATGTATGATATGAATAAAAATAAATATTTTAACACTAAGTAAAGTGTAACAGATAGACAAATAAGCGCATTTTGTCTCATTTTTGGTTTTCCACTTAAACTAAGGATAAAATGCATTTTATGGGTTTTGAGTGATTTTGGAAGGAAATGAAATTAGATATTTAGGGTTTTTACTTTTACCAAGTAAAAATGGGTTTTTACTTAGGAAAAAGGGATCATGATTATGGATGAAGGGTAAATGTTGATGAATATGAGTTTTGTGTAGGAATTCAATATTTTTTAACCAATCAGTCATCGAGCTTTGGGTTCGGTCCCAAAAAAAGTCAGAGAAATGCTCTGAGCCTTTTTAACTGATAGTTTAGAATACTGCATAATTTTAGGGGAGGGGAAATTAGTAATTTTTGCCCGATGATGCTTTATTACATGCTTGCACAACAGCTTTCTACCTACCCATCATTATTTCTAACATTTTTAGTTCATTTTCATGGGTGCATTTAGGCTTGCAACCCTAAATCAATTTTTCTTTTAAAGCATAAAAAATATCTAAGTCTAACCTTATTTCATCCAAGGGCTCATATTAAACTATTGAGCTCCTCCTTTATTCTCTATCTTATCCATTGATTTATCAAGTTTAAACTATTTTACATATCTTTGTTCTCTATCTAACAACATGAAATTTAAAGCATGAGAGGTCAAGGTTAAGCTGTTTGACCCTCATGGATTGTGGCATTTAGGACAAGCTACACACAATCTTATTTGCAAAAGTAAACTAAAGTAGTGGAATTTAAACTTGCAACACTTTCATGATCTATTTTTGATGGGGTTCATATTTAATATTTTTTTTTATCTATGCTTATTTTTTTTCCTTTGATTATTCTTTTAGGACATAACCTCTTTTCATTTTTTAATTTTTTAATACATTTGCAAAAAGCAAAGATATGTAAAATATTTCAAGAATTTTAACATAGTCAAATCAAAATTATGAATCCTATATTTATAGGACCCTAACATCGACTTCACATGGGGAAGGCCTCTCCTTGTGAGATGTCAAGAACACCTTTGACTAGTAGCTTGATCCACTGGGACAATCCCAAACATGCATATGCTGTGAATGAAAACTCTTGAACTGAATTTACCCCTTTTTCTGCAAAATGAAATCTGATTTGAGACTAAAAGGTGTTGCAACTTTCAAACCAAACTAATAAATCATCAATATCTTAGGGCCTTTTCCTTGGCTTCAAATCGTAATGAATTATTTGAAACTAGCTGAAAACTAAAAACTGAAATAAGCTGAAATCCTACCTATTTACTCTAATCAGCTGTCCAACTGCTGGTTAGGTAAAATGAAATAACCAATGCAACCATTCAAGCATTATTTACTTTGATAGATTTTGTTGCATTTTATTAATGATTATCAAAACTGTAATTCTGCTACCTATTAAAAACTTGTCAACAAATGAGATGATAAGGAAATACTTGATTTCCTTTGTTGACTCTAGAAAAATTCCAAAAGGATCTTCCAAGATATATACACTAATGTTTAACTGATCTAAACAACTTTACATCTGTTCTAGATGGCCTCCATGCCATGAAACTGAAATGTTATTTTCATCTTTATCTCCCTGCAAACTTTCAGATAAACTTTGTGATGATATTCCTACTGATTGTAATATTTTACTATTGAAACCTTTATCATCTTGATTCTGAAACTCATATTTAGTTAATGGAAGCAGACATTAAATGCATTCAATATCCAACATATCTACTAGTGGATCATGAAAAACTTGGGAAAATTGTTGCAACCTATGGCATATAGGATTCCATGGGACTTCATAAACTTCAACAAGTTGCTCATGCATTTATTTAAATATGTTATACTATGTTTCCTTTAAACTGGAATGATTCAAAACATAGTGGTATGGAACTTTCTTGTGTCATTTGATCAGATATTTCAATAAAATTTGATAACTGTAATTGTGAAACTAAAATATCATGATCAAGAGTTTCATTATCTTCTTTGTTGTCAATCATAATTCCTAAAGACTACTGATTATTGATGGCATGAAATTTGTCTCTAATGAACTGAAATGAAGCAAAACAAAGAGGTAAAGAACCTTCACTTATTTCCAAATTTTGTGCTTTTTATTCCTCACTATCATAGCTGATTTGAATTAGTTGATTATTGTCTTCAATCTGTTGAAACTTCATTTCTTCATCCTCCAAAATATCTTCTAATTACTCTGTAAAGTTAGCTTGAGTTTGGAGAACATAACTATCATCATAATGATCATACTTAGGTAAATCATCAAAAGAAGGAATGTCATCAAACATACACATTAGATATGCAGATTCCTCTTCCACATATTGATTTGTAAATCCATTTTTTGATCTATGATAATTGGAATTAGCAGGAATTTGTTCATGGCTATCAACCTCTTCTATTTCTTCATGATGATCTTGAATAAAAAATTCATCTTTCATGGTGATCTTCTATATCCTTTCTTCTAGTTTTCTTACCAAAAGGCTGAGTTTTACCTTTGCAATGTTGTTCTTCTCTTCCTCTTATGCTTTCAATTTCTTCTTTCCGATTTGCAGATTAACTTCTACATCAACTACAATGTTCTGCATCTATACAAGTGTTTCTGAATCTCTTTATCTTAACTGAAATTCAATTTCTAGATCAAAGGCACTTGGATAATGCAAGAGAGTTGAATCATGAAGAGGTCTTATATTTTTTGGCATTGAATAATAAACTTGATTAAATCTATCGGAAAATTTTTGTATTGTTTCATTTGGATGTATTTTTAACTAATTATATTCTTCTATGATCACAAAAATATTGACTTTGGTTATCTATCTATCAAGAAAAAGTTTGACAAACTGCTGGAAATTTGAGATGCTTGCAATAGGTAGATTCCTGAACAAAATTTTTACTTTACTCTGCAGAGAAAGAGAAAAAAGTATAATTTTAACATCATCTTCATCAATCTCAAATAAATCCATATAATTTTCAAAACCTTGAATATGTTTTTGGGTAGTGATGTTATTATTTTCTACATCAAACCTGGGAAGAAATTTGTAATAGTTATTAGGGAAATCATGGAGTATAGGAGGTAAAATAAGGGGCTTATATCTATCTAGAAATTTATAAGGTACAGGAATATGCACAGGGATTGTAAGATCAGTCTTGATTATTTGAGGCTTCTTAATTGGAAAATGATCATCATTAGATTCAGAAGAAAGCTGCTCAAAGAGATTAAGAAAATTAGTATTTACAATCTTTAAAGGAAAATAATTAAAAACTAATCTAAGATATTCTCTAAACTACAATATACTTTAAAAAAAATTCTTAATAAGAAAGAACATAATTTCTTGGATTAAGATCCAAGTTGAAAGTCTGATATTTCTATATTTTTCTTTCAAGTTCATTCCTCCAGTGGAGTCTTAATTGTGAAATTGATTTGGAGGCGCCAGGAGGATGATTTTAACCTTTGTGTGTTTGATCATTGTCCACCATCATAGATCAGATTTTAACCTGTAAAATATTTCTGAAGAAAATGTTAGTCATCCCTAGTGGAGTCACCATTATGTTATCACTCTAGTAATTCTAAAGTTGTGATATTTTGGTTTTTTAGTCAAAGAATACTAGAGGTAACCATAGACCAACTTCAAACTCTAGGATCTAGCCTTCCTAAGGTTCAGAGAGGGCTCTCTATTTAAAATTTAACTTTGTTTTGATTTGTAAATATTATGCTAGTTATGAATGTATAGCTTTGGTTTGGTTTTGTTTGATTTGGTGGGAAAAAATCACTTGAAGGGATGGATAGTGGGAGATCTATTTGTCCATTGAGTTAAGGAGTCAAAATCAAGCAAACAGAAATGGGATCAAGGCCAAAGTAAATTTTTTTTCAGGGCAAGATAGATGACCCTTGAAGATCTGAGAAAGTTGTTTTTTTGAGGTGGTATGATCAGGATAAAGGGAAATTGAGAATCCTTTGATCCGGAAAAAGAAGTAGTAGGAAGATGTCAAACGAGAGAGGGAGAAATTAAGGGTTCCCTGCACTGGAAATCAAAAGAAAACATATAAATGATAACTAGTTAAAACAGGGTGCTCTTAACAAATCTTGTAGTAATACTCCTAGTTATTCATTCAGATTTAGAAAAAACATAGATGGATGCATGTAACAAATAAATATAACAATGAAAAGTAAGTGTTGGGGTTCCGATGTTTTGGCCAGATTGGCAAGACCAGAAGATGAGACAACATCAAACCACTTTCAGACCTTAGGATCTAGCCCTCCTGGGTCCAGAGAGGGATCTCTCTATGATTGTTGAAGGTAATGTCTTATGAAGCTCAAAGGTTAAGATATTAGGCTAGTTATAGGCACATGGTTTGTTTGTTTGATTTTTTAAATGTTTGTTTGGTTGCTGGTTATCAAGAACGAAGGGTTCAATGTAAGACAAGGATGAGCAAAGAGGGATAAGGCAGAGGTGAAGTATTCCAGGGAGTATTCAAAACCATTGGGCAATGGAGTCAGGAAAGGATTTGCTTGCTAATCAATATGCAGACTTTCAATTGGGCTAGTCATCCAAAACATTGTATCTTAAAGAAAACAGTGTGGTATGGGATGGTAAGGGAGGTGGGAACAATAAAGGTTTAGAACACAAAGTTAAAGACCTGAGATCAGAGAGAGACTTTGAAATCTCAATGCTTCAGCCTCTAGCTTGAGGGGTCTTAGAAAGGCCAGCTGGTTGCACAAGGATCCTAGTGGACAGGGCTAACTCTTATCCCCAGTGTTTCCAAATATTCCAGCTAAATCCTAACGAGAACATCTAAGAGCAGATTCATTTAATTCATAAATTAGAGAGCAGGCAATAACATCCACTACACTGGTTAAATCAACTGAAATCAACTCTTAGATAACACATTTAGTAGAAAACATCAAAGGCAAGGAGAACAGAAACATAGGGTACCTAACAAGGGTAAATCCTATGCCAGATTTCTGATGCACGCCAGTAGAAACGAAATGAAATGAATTAAAATGCAGAGATAGGAAAACATCATCGCTGCTTTAGATCAGGATCCAAAGAAATGTGCTTGTCATATTAAAAAGCAACACCAGTCAAGTACAACCTTGCCAATAGCTAGATACTCAGACAGAAAACCTCTCCCTCATCCTATCTTTACAACTTTACACAGAGACTATGTCTCAAAGAAACAACTTGCAATTCTCTGATAACTGATCAACAACCTTCACAATAAGTTTCTTCATGAATTTATAGCTCCAGTAGAGCAGAGAAGGTAGGTGAAAAACTAAATGTAGCATTAAAAACTCAGAAGAGGAAGGAGGCTGAAGCCCACTCTGTATAGATTATGTGCATTAATCTGTGGCACTCTTGGATGAAAGAGTGGTCTTCGTCAGGTTCCACTTACTCCAGAAATGTCTCTGATGTACTCTGCTGCAGCATTCTGTAGTACTTCTGGTGAATAAAAAAAAAGGTAAATAAATGACGCTAGGGTCTACCATACTGTGCAACAAATGCTTCTGATAGCATAGGACTACTATAAGGTGGGGAAAACTTCTCCTGGACAATGTATACTGAAACAATATGTGTACTGTGTTCGTGCCCAGGAAGAAACATTCTGCTGATTTGAAATCCTGATAGCATCATTTTCTGCGCACTGGACTGTTTGTGCAATCCATGATGTCTTTGAACTGGTACCTTGCCTTCTAAGATCCCTGAAAACTCAAAAATCTTCTATTTCTTGCCTCGAGCTCTCTTCTGTTCTCGTACTTTGTCTTTCGGTGAAAACTGCGCTGTTAATGGCTCTGGGGGATTTTTACAGAATTCAAAACCTGTTCTTTTAATGCAAGTCCTGTCATGGCTCCCTCCCAGGCCCTTTCTTCATAATTCCAGCTCCTACAAATCATATTTTCCTGTGTTCTCTGTCACTGTGATAGGGACTGTGAATTATGGCAATTTTTGGCTGCTCGAAACCCTGCAAAACATGAAAACCTGTTGAGAAAAACACGTATGGAGGTGGTGGATGCAGCGGAGATGACGAAAATGGACGTGGAGGATGAATGTAGCAACTAATATGGAGGAAAACCACGAAACAGTAGGAAATGCACGGGGAGGTGTCGTGACAGACATTTTAATCGTAAAAACATTAAACTTTGACCTATGAATGGAACATAAATACAGGGACGGGCAAGAAAAACGATGTGACATGTGGGATGATGATGTGGCGGTATGGGGTCAACGGTGGGCGTGCAAATGAATCAGGACCGTTCGATCTCAGGAGGAGATCAATGGATGGGGACGTGGCGGAGGGCGATGGACAGTGGGCCAGGAGAACGGATGCCTCTGATTAACCTCCGTGCAGCTTCATGTAGCGACACCCGTTAGATGGCCGATCGCAGATCAGACGACTGATATGTATATTGCTCCGTGTCTTGTGCCGAACGATAATGCACGATGAGCAGGCAATTTTGAAATAGTGTCGTTGCCACGCATTGTTTGATGAGTGGAATCGCTGTGAAATGGGGAAAACCACCTACCCTTCAAAATTGGTGCGATGAAAACCGACGGTTTCTAGGTAGTGCACGGGTGGGGACCACCGGGGAAGATGCATTTTGGACCGTCGGATCAACGGCTAAATGAACGACTGATATTCAATCGGGCGGTGAACGGGTTGGGCCATGGGGGCTGTGGAGCCTGCGATGACCGTCCGATCTGTAGAGATCGACGGTTTAAAATGCGCCTGATAAACAACTGCGATAAGCGCTCTCCGCATTGGTGCCTGGTTCTAGCATCGGGGTCATGTGGTGGAAAAGATGAGGGGGCTAGTGCCGAAAGGTGTTGAGCCCATATATATGGAGAAAATGGTTTTTGGGCCATTTTTAGTGCACTTTCAGGCCAACGAAGGGTAACGATAGGGGAAATAAGGGGAAATGAACCCAACAAAGGGTATGTGCAGGATGTAAAGGGGATTTTGGGAGGGTTTAGGGGATCAGAGGGGAAGATGACATGCGGAAACACAGGTTAAAATGAGGCATTCTGCAGGGGTATAAGGGGTAAATGTAGGCCTTTTGCAACACAGCTTTTGCAATCAGTGAGACCTTATAAAGGAAGTCAGCAGAGGGAGTTTTATCAAGGTAAAGGCTCAGGAGACTTCATGGATAATGTGTCTTCAGGGAATATGCATTCCGTGAAGGCTCCAAAACAATTTAGCCCCTTACTTTGCTTGTCAAAAAATTTATAGGGGGCTAACAATGGCTCCACATGGGGATGGCTTCTTCTTGAAGGAGTCAAGAATTCAAAAAATGATCTTTGGTGTAGGCCAGATTCCTGCTGCTTGAGCCACCTTTCTTCTTTGATTTTCAGCTGCCACAACTGTGAAGACATCAATTTAGCAGAAAAACTTTCCCAATCATTCTACCTACCCATTCTACAATCCTAACATTTTTTCTTCTAGGGTGCATTTGAGCTAGCAGACCCTTTACATCTTTTTATTTTTTACAAACAAGAAAATAAACCTATTCTATTTCTACCCTTATTACTCCATGGGACCAGATTAAACTGTTGGTCTCACATGTTTCTCTACCTACTCTAATATCTGTCGGGATTAAACTGTCCAGCAGATTTCTTCTCTATATTCTACAATAGAAATTTAAAAAAAGACAAACTAGGATTAGATAGTCTAGTTTGCTGTGGATCCAAGGCATAAATGCAGTTGCACATGGACAGAAACTTGCAGAAAACTGAAAAAAAAAAAACTTTAAAGGCTTGAAATTTGAGGTTTGAAGCATCCTCTTTCTTAGTGACACAATTTTTGAGCTTGTTGGAGTCACTTTCTTTTCTTCATCTTAGCTCTGATGTTGGGCTTGTTAGAGCTGATTCTTCTTTCTCTTTTGCTGGCTCAGGTTTTGATCATGTTAGAGCTAATATTTGCACTTTAGAGGTTCATGTTTTGAGCATGTATGAACCTCTCCCTTTCTCTGTTTTTCTCTCTCTCTCTCTTTTTTTTAAACAAACACTGCAATGGTATGTACAATGGAAATGGAAACTGGAAATTAGAAATCAGCAGAAGTAGTGTTTGAGCATCCTGCCATTGACAGGAACCCCAAACAGCTCTGTACCATCTAATTCTTATAGAAAAAAGGCATTCAGACCCACAATGGCCTGGATGATGTAGGGACCTTTCCACAAATTGTCAAACTTGTTGTGCTTTCCTTTGTCCTCTCTCCTTGAGTCCCACTTCAGAACTTTATCTCCAATTTTGAAATCATATGCCTTAGTTATTTTGTCAAATAACTTCTTGATATTTTACTGAACCTTGATAGCTCTGTTATAGACCTCTTCCCATGTTTGTTGGAGATGAATTGTCTGGTTTATTCTCCTCACCATGCTATCTTCTTCTATTTGTATCTCTTGAACAAGTTTAATCACTGGTATTCCAAGGCTGGTGGGAAACACTGCTTCTGTTCCATAGACAAGATGGTATGGTTACATGCCAATGGATTTCTTTGTTGTAAGCCTATCAGCCGACAAAGCATGAACTAAATTGTTATGCCATGACTTTTTGTTCTCTTCCAGCACCTTTTTTATGATGATCACCAGGCTCTTGTTTGATGATTCAGCTAATCCATTACCCTGAGGGTAATAGGCAATTGAATGACTGAGTGTTATTTGATACCTGTTGTTATCACTCAGGTTTTCCTAGAAGTTGTGTAAGAGGAAAGTATACCCGAGGTAACCACAAACCAACCTTTTAGATGCAGAATCTAGCCAATCTGCATCCAGAGAGGGCTCTCTCTTTATGATTTATCTTTGTTCTTTTAAGTTTTTAGGCTAGTTATAGATTCAAAGTTTGTTTTGGGAAAATGGTGGAATCCGCAAACTAAGGGCAAGGCTGAGAGCTTTCAGTCCATTGGGCTATGGAGTCAAAGGATGGCTTTATTGGACTTCTATTCTACGCACAAGATGGTATTACAGGGCAAGATAGCTAGACAGAGAAAAATCCTTAAAATTTAAAGTGGGTGGGATGATCTTGAAGGGATGAAAGGCAACTAAGAATCTTTCACCATGTTCAAAAGGAAGAAGTGAATTGACTACAAACAAAGAGCAATAAAGGATTCTTTATTATAGCAATCAACCGTTCTTAAATTAGCGAAGCAGGAGCATTTAAGAATTCATGCTTATAGCTAATTTAGAAGAAAACATTTAAGAACAATCACATTTGAAAACAGAGTACAATTAAGCAAATTTTGTTTCAATCCTTTATGTAAATTATTCAGAAATGCATATGATGGTATTATAAACTAATATAAAATTTCAAACAAAGGGTAGAAACACTTGTTGAACTGTAGTCCAACACATGAATCCTGCAACAAGTCCAGTGCTTCAAATCGTCATCCAGTAAGCCACAAGTAAATTTCTCCAAAAGCTTTTATTCCGAAAATCTCAGTGTTACAGCAGAGTAATAGAATCCACCCTAAACACTCTCTTTGAGGGTTTATTTATACACAAAATAATCCTAACAATCTTACGCTATCCTAGCCAATAATTCAGGCTGACTTAAAGCATATTTACAAACAAACAAGAGACACATGGTCTCGTAAATAGAATAATGGGTAACGGCTTGATGTGTTGTTCCTTTCTTCATGGACATGCTAGAGATAAGTGCTTAAAATAGGGTTCTGTGCTGTCCTTTGCGTATTTCTTTGACTTGTTGAATACTCTTTCTTCTCACGGATACTCTTTAACCTTTCATCTGATACTCTTTCATCTGCTTTTCTGTTTTTACCATTTACTTGATAGTAAAGATAAAATCTCATCCTGGAAACAACTTTTACAAAACTTCCAGCATTTCCTTCCACCACTGATCATCTGGTATCATTGTTCTTCTGAGTTTCCTTAAAGTTTCATCTGCTTCAGTAAGTTTATAAAAAGTGGGCTCGTTCGGAAATAGATACTTTAGTTCATGCTCCAGATGAAATAGATTCCTCACTTTTTCATAAATACTTTTCCCGGTTGGTAATACAGGTTCCGATGAGCTAGTAGAACCTATAGCTGTATTTTTAGCATGAGCTTTTATTCTTTTCTCATATGTTTCCAAGTCTACTATTTGATCCTCTGTGAGCATGGGACTTGGCAATTCACTGTCCAGCAAAGCTTGAAACTTCTCTCTGAAAACGTTGATATCAACCAAAATGTCAGTACACTTTCTTTCTGGATTTTGCATGAAAGTCCTCTTGGTGAAAACTCTCTTTGCTTCCAAAACTGCACCTGTTCTGTCATCAATTCCTAACAATGCAAGCTGTTGTTTTGTTCTGGAATTCAAAAATTGAATGAGCTGCTGGGCCTGCTCCGGCTTACCTCTTAATTCATGTCTAGTTTTGTTTATTTCCTCTTGTGCTATCTTGACTAATTCATTTTGCTCAAAAATAGCTTGAATTGAGGGCCAAATACCTATTATTAATTCAATGATGTTGCACCAAAGAATATCATTTATTTCGTTCAGAGGCTTTTCCAGTGAAAGATCTTTTTGCAAAGCCTCAACCAATTTTTCCAATCTTTTTATTTCCCTGAGGTTGTCAGCAGCTGTCTTTTTGGATGTGTCATATTTTTCCTCCAATTTTGTTAATTGCAATTTGGTTTCTTGGAGTTCTGTGACCTTTAGCTGCAAACTCTCCATCTGTTTAATTAAATCCTCAGAATTCAAATTAGAAATGTTTACCTGAGATGGTTGTTCCTGCTGTCCTGTAGTTGTAGTACCTGTTGTTGAAGTCTGCTTGATAATTTCCTGTTCCTGCAATGCTTTTTCCAACTCCTTCTCTGTTTCATTTAGTCGCTCTGTCAAATTCAAGAGCAACTCCATCATTTCTTCTTGTGAATTTCCTTTTATAACTTCCCGTGTCTGAGGGTGCCTCGAGGCTGGTAATTTCAGCTGTTTTCTGAGTGCAGCTATATCATCCTCTTTCTTTTTTACCAATGCCTCAATACCTTTAATGTCTTTGGGATTGTGACCCAAACCAATGATGATCTCTTCTAGAGACTTTATTCTATTTTCCTTGGCCTGTGAGGAGGCCCTCTCAATCTTCAATTGTGCAGTAGTATTATTCAAGGAATCTTGCAGCGTTAAAGCTGCCATGGCTTTGCTGGTGAGAGTAGAATAAACCATTTCCCCTGTTTGTCTATGAAGCTCTATCTGATCCAGGGGATGGATTTCTTTTGCTAAAACTTCAAAATTTGATCTGATGTAATCTGCTGCTGAAGTTGGCTTTGGCACCTTTGCTTTGAAGTGGCTCATTAGCATTTTACCTTGTGAAAGATCAAATGCAGACATCAGCCTTTGCTGATTATGAGGAGCCATCTTCATATACTGATCGTATACCTTCATTTTTAATGGATCATTCTTTGTTTTGATATTAATAAAGGTTCTTTTAATGTCTCCAGTATCTGTCTTTGGCGGTCTGAAAGAAGATACTTCAGTGCTTAATTTCTTTTGTATCCCTTTCTGGCTCATGTTTGTTTCACTTGCTGTGCCTGTTTGCTGACTATCTTCCCTACCATCATCAAATACTTCATCTATAATTTCTACATCTGGAGGTGGATCAGATTTGTGTTTTTAAGCTTGATAAACCTGTGAGGCTCCTTTTGAAGGTGTGGTATCTGGAGCTAGCCTCTTTTTCCCTATTTCCACATTCAGTGGAGTTTGCATCTCTGGAACTTGGATGTGTTTTGCTGGTGTGGGAGAAGCCTGAGATTGTTCTGGTGCTTTGGAACTCTGTGGTTTTTCAGCCATGACCAAAGTTTCAATAACCTGGATTACAGGTTCCTTTCCTTTACCCTTGGGTTCTGCTGCTACTGATGGACTGTCTTCCTGTAATGCTTGCTGTAGAGTGGCTGCTGAAGATGTGCCAATGTAGGGTACCTGCATTTGATCATACGTTTCTAGGTCAAAGTTCTTCTCAACATCTTTCATAATTTTATTCAATTTGTCAGCTCCACTTTCCTCTTCAACAAGTGTTCCTTTAACCCATTCATCTTGATTTGCATACTGTTCTAAATCAGGAATCCTGTGATGTACATAAGGAGATGACTTATTTTTTAACCTCTTTTCACAAATGAAACCAAAGGGGTCATAAGGGACCCAACGGAAAGATGTCTGGAATTTTCTCTCTAATAAAAGTTCTGCTTCTCTCTCAGCTTCCCTAGAATTGCAAATGAAAGGACCTAACTGGCTTTTGATCCTTAACTGTGCTTTCTTCTTTACATTGCAGAAATGGATTACATCTGAGTTATTCATCTGTCTAAAGTATTCCAAAGCAAAAATTCTCATTGGTACATATTTGGGTAACTTGAATGGATGTAATTCACATCCATAAATCCTGATGACTGTATGGTTTTGGTATAAATACCAATCCCCAACTTTATAACTCTTTGACAATTGCAAGGTCTTTCTAATTTCAGTACTAAGCCTGGGAGGAGAAACTCTTGTTAACAAAGTTGTAGCAGGATGTACAAACTGATCAATGAATTCTGAATAAGAGTAGGGAGAATCAGAGGACAAATGAATGATGGGGGACCAAAAAATAACAGACCTGGGATTACCTTTAGCATCAAGTTTCTGAACAGGGAAAGGGAAACTGTCTGACTGATAAAAGATCATGAGATGATAGATGACTGAGGAGTACTTAAAAACCTTTTCAGTATCTAGCCTTAAAAATTGATCATGGATTTTGTTGGCAATGAAGGAAGCATAATCATACTGAATCTCAAGAGGCTGCCCAGGGGTAAAGATGGATAGCAAAGCCAGAGTTATCTCATCTACATACTCACTGGTATTGAATCCTAAAACAAAAGATATTACATTCACAATAAGCCTTCCCAATGTATTGAAAAAGTAAAAACCATAGGGGGGAGTCCCTTTTGGCTGATGCTCAGGTAACATGAAATACTGACACATTGCTTTTAATTTCTCTGGGGTTAACTGCCTGGTTTTCTCAATCAACCCTTCCATGGATAAAGGTGCTAATTCTTGTTCTGGCTCAAAATATAACATAGCATTGATAGCCTGAGGTGTGATAGGGAACAGAACACTTTGATCAGGAGCTAATACAGCTCTTTGTGCAGGATCATAATTTGCATGACAATAATGAATGATTTCAGGGAAAACGTGAACTGTAGGAATAAAATACCCTGGGAGATTGGATTCCCACAACCCTATAAGATCTTGCCCCTTTGAGTGTTCGTCTCTGCAGCGACAGAAGCTCAAACGGGGACTTTCATCAAAATGTAGGTCTTTTATTTGGAAATCTTCATCTATCAGAGGTAAATAGTCCAATTCACGGTGAGGAGCATTCAATGGAGTGATATTTAGAGCTGCCGGGACCTCCATTTTGGTTCTTGTGGATTCAAAATGGGAGTTGCTTTTTCTTGGCAAGATCATGATATCCTCACAAAAGAGGAAATTAACACTCAGCAGTTTGGGAAGCAAATTCAAGGTGTTTTAAATCTTCAATGAGTGACCAGTAGGTGATTTTAACCACTTTTTCAGCGAAAAAAACAAAGGAACTAAGCTTTGACTTGGCAAATAAGCGCGAATGATAAATACCTGCTGATGGAAACCGGTAATGTCAGGTAATGAGAAATGCATGGGACGTTTTCATCACGCGCGCAATAATTTGAAGGTAAATGCAGGATGGCAAGGAATTTGTAAATTGCAATGAGCTCCGTCGCTTTCGTAAACTAAAAATAAATCAAAACACGAAAAATAATATTTACAAGTCAAAAGGGTTTTTGTTTTTTTCGAGGTGATGACGTCATTGACGTACGGGGTGACGTAGGGAAGTGGGGCCGGCGGTATGCGGTAAGTGGTAAGCGGTGAGCCCGCGCCGCTTATGGACGAGGGCGGTAAAAGTCGCGGGGGGAGCGATTCCATAGTTTTAACGCCACGTGGAATGCTGACTTTTCAAAAACCGCCCATCTTCATTTTCACAATATGCCGGGCAAGGATGGCAATGTGATTACTGGATCACGTCGATCAACGAACCAGACGATCCAATTCAGATCGAAAGACGGGAAATCAGTGCGATTTCAAAGGTATTCGCTCACGCTCTAAAAGGTTTTAATGCGAAACTTAATCACCTCCTGGGAAAGTTAATAGTTAATGTTGTTAATTAGTCCAAATGATCAGAATAACCTCTGTGCATATAATGTAGTGAAATGGTCAAGCATGAGTTGGTTTGAGTGAACGCCATGGACGGCCCATTGCAGGCACTCCGATGAAGCTGCGGTATCCGTGTTTTTGTGTTAAACATTAAGAAAGATTAAAGGTTCTAACACTTTTTATATATATTGTTATTATATGGTAAATTAATCAATATATAACTAATTCACCATAGGGCGGGGATTATTGGTATAACGATATATTTCACCAAAGGGTTTATAAAGCGGGGTTTTATTTTCAATGTGCGGGAATATATACTTTGGTAAAACATTATAATAAAGGGTTTTGGGGATATTTATTAGAAAAGGGAGTTATATACTTAGGAAAAGGGATTTCACTAGGGATTTAATATAGTAGAATTAAATGTTAATATGGCAAAGGAAAAAGAAAATCAAAACATCTTTGTACATCTAAGAAATTGATAACTTTGTGAAGTAAATTACAACATTTTATCTTCAACACTTAACTTAGAATAACAAGTTTATTTTGAGGAATTTTTATGGAATGTTGCATCAGTTTCCTAAGTAAAATAGGATTTTACTTAGGAAAAAAGTTAAAGATGGAAAATAACAATGATGAATTATTTCAAGTGCTTAGGTCTTTTTGATCATTAGGCCGAGGGTCCGGTCCCTCCAGAAGTCAAGGAAATGCCTTGAGCCCCTTTGATCTCAAATTACCTTAGTACTTTTGGGGAAATTAGTAAAACTCTTGAGGGGGAAAAAATGATGAGGGAGGTTAATGAATTTGACTTTGCTTGCTGTGATTTTCCAGTGCATTTCCTGCTTTAGTACTTGTGATGAAAGTAAATGATTAACCAACATGTAGCAGCACCATTCATCAGATAACACTTTGCAGCACCATCTACCTACCCTATCTACTTAACACTACCATTTTCTTTTCTTTATTAGGGTGCATTTAGACTTGCAAACCCTTTTCAATATTTTCCTTTTTACATGATAGATCTATCTATTTCTACCCTTATTACATCCAAGGGCTCAGATTAAACTGTTGAGCACCTTTTATTCACTCTACCTAGCTACTTATCTGCCAAGATTAAACTGTTTGGCTAGATATTTATTCTCTTATCTATAACATGAAATTGAAATATGACTAAGCCAAGTTTAAACAGTTTGACTTATTCATGAATTGTGGCAAAAGTTTCACAAGCTGCACACAATTGATTTATTACAGCAGAGTAAAAATTAGTGGCATTTGGATTTGCACACTTTCCTTGGTCTATTTTTTGCTTGGGGTTCATTTTTTCTCTTTTTGACCATTTTTATTCTTTTTACCCTTTGATCTTTCTTTTAGGGTATACCCTCTTCACATTTTTTAAATTTTTTGATTTTTTTGGTTTTCAAGAATATGGAACACCTTTGCTCAAGTAAGAAGGTTTGAACATATTCCATACTTCCATCAAGACAATCATGAAAGATGAAACCTATTGATATAGGAGGCTAACACTGGCTCCACTTGGGGATGGCTTTTCCTTGTGGAAAGTCAAGAACAACAGGTCAGATGCCTCAGAATGTCTTCAAACTGAAAGTATGAAATCTTCCTTCTTCTGGTAGCTTTATTTTACATATGATAGTGAAACTTTTGGAACTTAGGGCCTTCACTTCGGGCTTCAATTCCAAGAAGTCACCATCCAATCCAAACTGCATTAACAAAAATAAAACAAGCAAACAATATATTATGTACAAGTTAGAAACATTAAAACATTCTAGTAAATTGGATCAAAATAATGCTTAAGCATTCGACCATTGACTGGTCCTTCTTCAACTTCTGAATTGTCCAAGTCCTTCAAAAAGTAAGTGTTGTTTCCCTGCAAGGTATGAATGATATAAGGCCCTTTCCACAAGAAATCAAACTTCCCATGTTTACCTTTTTCTTCTCTTCTAGAATCCCATCTTAGGACCTTGTCCCCTAACTGAAAATCCTCTGCTTTAGTCCTTTTATCAAACATTTTCTTTAGCTTTTCCCGTAAGACTTGTGATCTTTGGTATACCTCTTCTCTGGTTTGTTGCAGGTGGATTGTTTGATTAATTCTTCTTTGAATGTCATTTGGCTCCACTTGAGCCTCCTGAAGTAATTTCATGACAGGGATTCCTAAAGATGATGGGAATCTTGCTTCCATACCATAAACTAACTCATATGGACTAGTCCCAATGGATTTCTTGGTTGTGAGTCTGTCTGCCCATAATGCATAGGTCAGTTTCTTATGCCAGTTCTTTTTATTTTCTTCCAACAATTTCTTAATGATATTGATCAAACTCTTATTGGAGGATTTTGCTAGTCCATTACCCTGGGGGTAATAGGCTGTTGAATGGCCTAAAGTAATATGATATTTATGGCAGAAACTAATCATTTTCTTTGATTTAAATGCAGCAGCATTGTCTGTTATAATCTTTTCCGGACATCCAAATCTTGAAAGTATGTTGGTTTCAAGAAACCCTATGATTACAGAATCATTGGACTGTCTACATGGGATGGCTTCAATCCATTTGGTGAAATAGTCTGTAGCAGATAAAATCCATCTATGTTGCCCTGAAGACGGGGGGTGAATTTCTCCAATAAAATCTAATCCCCATTGTTGAAAGGGTCTTTCCGTGGAAACTGGTTTTAAAGGTAGAGGTAACAACTTTCTTTTACCCTCAAATATCTGACATTTGTGACAACTTGTTACAAATTTCTTTACATCAGAAAATAATGTTGGCCAGTAAAAGCCAACCCTTAAGATCTTGTCTGCAGTGGATTTCCAGTAGAGATGTCCTCCACAATCCCCTGCATGAAATTCATTAAGCACTTTATCAGCTTCATCTTTTAAGAGACAATTCAACAAAATTCCTTCATGATTTTTCCAAAATAAAGTGCTATCTAAAATACAATATTTCAAAGATGTCATTTTTAAAAATCTTTGCTTGGTTCTGGACAACCCTGGAGGAGCTTGCAAGTTTAATAAAACATGAATTATATCAGTATACCAGGGTGAATCTAAGAAAGCTTGACTGATCTGAGGAGTCGCCATCTCCTGCTCGTTATCCAGTTCATTGATATCTAAGGCTTGGCAATTGGTTTCTGTCATAAGTTGTGCTAAACCTTGGCATTTTATCAGTTTGGTTGGTTTAATCTCAATATCATATTCCAAAATGGTAGCTATCCACTTACCTTGTTTACCTTCAATGCCATCTTGAGTCAAAATATCTTTAACTACTGCATTAGGCACATATGCTATCACATGAGAATATAATATGTAAACTCTGAAATCTTTGATTGCTTTTACCAATGCAAAAGCCCGTTTTTCCATAATATTGTACTTTAGAGGTGCATCCCTCAGTGCTTTACTAAAAAATGCTATTGGCTTTTCACACCCTTGGTCATCTTTTTGAAGTAAAACAACTGCAACAGTATGTTCAGAAGCAAATGAAAAAATAATAAAGTCTCTATCAAATTTAGGACTGTTCAGAACTGGTGTCCTTGTTAAAGCCATTTTAATTTCCTCGAATGATTGTTTGGCTTCTACAGTCCAGTCAATGCTTGAATCTTTCCTCAACATGTTAGTCAGTAATCTAAGTAACTCTGCTAGACTAGAAATAAATCTTCTCAAGAAGTTGATTTTTCCAATAAATGCTTGCAATTCTTTTATGTTTCTGGGGTGGGGTATTTGCAAAATTGCTTGAATTCTTTCTGGATCAATCCTAATGCCATCTTTAGAAATGATATGCCCTAAAAGTTTTCCTTCCTCCAAACCAAACAATGACTTCTTAGGGTTTAAAGAAATTCCATATTTTCTGCACTTTATAAATACTCGCCTTAGGTGATCTAAATGTTCTTGATCTGTTTTAGAAAAAACAGTCAAATCATCTAAGTAAATAACCAGAAAATCATGTATCTCTTTAGCAAAAGCAATGTCCATCGCTCTTTGAAATGTAGCTCCTGCATTCTTGAGCCCAAATGGCATTTTGACATATTTAAACGTACCCCATGGTGTGGTAAATGCTGTTTTATCCTGATCATCAGGATGAACCAGAATCTGGTTGTACCATGAAAATCCATCCAGTAGTGATATTCTCGAAGATCCCACTACCCTTTGCAGAATGTGGTCCATTTTCGGCAGAGGATAGTTGTCTTTTAAAGAAACTTTATTCAAATTCCTTAAGTCGACACACAGTCTGATTTCTCCTGTCTTTTTTCTTGTTGGTACCAGGTTAGAAACCCATTCTGAAAATATGATAGGAGCTATAATCCCTGCTTCAAACATTCTTTTGATTTCCTTTTCAATTGAGGGTAATAAAACAAGATTAATTCTCCTAAGCTTTTGTTTAAAAGGTTTATGGTCTGGTTTCAAAGGTATAGTATGTTGAATGATGGATGTATCGTAAGATTTGAGGTCTTCATAACTCCAGGCAAAAACATCCTGGAATTCTTTTAATAATTCAACATATTTCACCTTTTGTTCTTTTGGGAGAGATTTGGACAACTTAACAATTTTAGGATGTTCTGGTGTTCCTAAGTTGCATTCTTCCATATCAACCTTAACAGGTTCCATTTTAGGTTTGAATGGAATATCATTTGAGTCGAATAGATCTTCCAAAGGTGTTAATCCTTTGGGTAATTGATTATCTTTTAAATTGATGATTTCTGTTTCATCTATGATCTCATCAAATTCCATTTGTTTCAAATTTTGTATGTATTTTTCAGTGAACGTGGTTGGATGCAGCATATGAATTGCATTTTCTATTGAAATTTCTATTTTTTGTTCTTTTTCTTGATCAAATTTATCAACAGTTATGTCTTCATCTATATTACAGTTGGAAAACTCATTCTCAAGTGTCAAAAAATTATTGATTTGATTGTTATTCACAAATACTTGCCAATTCAAAAGATTGTCTGGTATTGCAGGCCTGTGCCTTATCTCAGCTGAAAACTGATGATTGGGATCAAAAGGCAACTTGCATGTACTAGCAAACATTGCTAAACTGTGAGCATGCAAGTTTTGTTTCCTGGGAATTTTGGCAAGTTGGGCTTGTAGAAATGTGTTGAGAATCTCTACAACTGTTTCTCGGTATTGTTTCAGTCTCATGTCCTTTGTTGCACATTCTCCTTTAATCTGTTGGATGATTAGTTCAGAGTCACCTATGATTGATACCCTAATGCCTCCTAACTTCTTGACATGTTTAAGCCCTAATAAAAGAGCTTCATACTCTGCCATGTTGTTAGTGCATTTGAAATTTAACCTATAAGCATGACCCTCTGCATGATTGTTTTCCACATTGTGTAACCAAATCCCAGCTCCTGCCCCTAGTCTGTTTACTGAGCCATCAAACTCTAAATGCCATAGAATTTCATGTTCATAATCTTCATCAATTGTTTTAACGTATTTTATGACAGGAGCTAGTTGTTTAGTTTTTTCAGGTATTTCTTGGTCATCTGGTGTTTCTTTGTTTTCCGATATTTCATCAATTTTAACAGTGGTTTTGTTTATGATTTCCATTTCAGGAGCTTCTATTTCAGTAGGAAGATCTGTTTCAGCATTGTATAAAATAAAAGAATCCATGTCAGAATGTACAGAATAAACAGGGAAGTTTTCAGGCTTCTCATGGCTACTCACTAAGTACTTCATCAAAGTTTCTCTATATAATCTTTTAGGCTGACCAAATACTGAAATAGTTGCATAAGACATGTCTAGTTGAATAGATCCTCCAAGTTTAGCACCCCAAGATCTAGATAATAACATACCATATTTAGGTGGAATATCAGCAACTACTATGTCCATTAAAACAGACTTAGCAGGGTATTGGACCAAAGTGACACACAGATCCTTAATTAAACCTAAACATTTTACCTGACTGGAATCAAATGAAAACAAATCTTTGTACGGTCTGGTAATATCTAGATTCAATCTTTCCATCACTGCTTTTGGCATCAAATTGTGAGATGCTCCAGAATCAAGAATTGCATTATGGAGTATCTTATCGTGAACATTCAGGCTTACATAAAATGGAGGAGTCCCTCCACTTTCTGGTTTGCCATTAACCTCAGGGCCAAAAAGAAGTTTGGGTTGATCATCAAGAATATTTACTGAATCATCCAATCCAGTAATGTTAATGTTTAAAGATTTGGAAATCTGACTCCTATAGACATCATGTTTAGCCAATTCTGATAAAGGAACAACTATCTTGAGTTTGCCTATTTCAGCCTCTAGATTAAAGGGTTTTTCTGTTTGAGCTTTAGTGTTTTGCACAGTTGGGTTTTCTCTGTTTATTGGGTCTTCAATGTTTTTTTTCTTTTTCATGAATGAAGTTTTGTTTTGAAGATGTTTCAGGACTAACTTCTACTGTTTCTTCTACAGTTCCTACATGAGGAGATGTATTGGATTGTTGTTTGTTGATTGGTTGGTTGTCAGAGACATCTTCAATTATTGGATTTGAAAAACTGGGAATTATCCTAGGCAAAATTTGTATTTGGGGAATGTTTTGTACAGGGGGAATATTTTGTACAGGGGGAATGTTTTGTTTACCTTTGACATTTTGTTTTGTGGTTTTCTGTTTATTTTTCTCTGGTACATCTATCCGTCTACTTATCAAATTGTACTGTTTATGAACCTCGTAGATTGTTGTGTCATAGCCTTCTTTGAAATCAAAAGTCTCACCTGAATGAGTTTGGAATGTTTCAAGGATATGATTCTCTTGATCATCCTGGGATAAGAAGACTTCTGGTTCATCTTTGTCCTCATTGAAATTGTTTATTTCTACATCTTCTGTAGGTTCTTCTGAGGTTGAACCTTCAACAAAGTTTTCTTGGAAAGGTGTTCTAATGTTTTGATCAGGGACATTCTTTCCAATATTTTGGTTCAAATTCCTCCTAAAGTTTGGGTTTCTTGCAACATTCTGGTTATCAGTAGAAGACTTTCTTTCAATGGTTTCCACTCTGTCACCTAATCTTTCCATACCTTTAATGATTACATCCAGCTTCTTTTCAAAAGCTGAAGGTTCTTCATTCATAGGCATTCTTCTCTCTGCCCTAGCTCTGGCTCGCTTTTCTATCAGATTTGCTTCTACGCTCACCACTATGCTTTGCATTTCCTCTAGTGTTTGTGGAGCTCTTTCCCTAAGGGAATAAGCTATATCGGAGTCAAAACCATCTGGAAATTTGACCAACACGTTATTAGGTGGGGGCCTTAGGTTTAGAGGAACTGCATTATATGATTCATTGAATCTTATGATGTAATCTTGTACGGTTTCATTTGGTCTTCTTCTTAATTTTTCAAATTCTGATAGGATCTGGAGAGGATCTTTCTTTTTCTCCCATCTGTTCAAAAATGCCCTATACAAAGCTTCTAGGTCAGCAATACTGCTCGGGGCGAGAGCCCTAAACCAAGTTCTAACTTCTCCGGTAAGACTTTGTACGAAAATTCTCATACGGATATCATCAGTATCAATCTCATAAAACTCAAAGTAATCTGTCATCCTTTTGGTGTGTTGTTGAGTTGTGTAGGTACCTGATCCGTCAAAAGGTGTGATCTTACTTTTGTAATCCTGAGGTAAAGCTGGAGGATTCGCTGGTAACTGTAAAGGGGCATACCGATTAGCCATTGGAAGATAAAGTGGAGTGACAGGAGTAGTCGGTCTAGTAGGAGGAGAAGGTGGTCTCACGGGAGGAGATGGAGGTCTAACAGGTGTTTGGAAAGTGACTGAGCTAGGAGATGTTTCAGTTATCACAGAAATGTTTGAGCTTTCTTCAAAGGCTTGCTCAGATTGAATGGAGTTATGAAATTCTCTGTCAAGATGATGTGAAACAAATCTGTATTGCAAATCTTCAAAGAACAAAGGATCTGGAATTAATCTAGATAATTCAGTCTCAGAAAAATTCACAAACAAAGATGTTTCAAATCGTGCATCAAAAGGAATGTCATCAATATAAATAATTTTCACAAGACAAGATGCAGATCTAGAAAGTGGTCTAGAACTTCCTGTACTCTCCTGACTTCCTCTTTCAGAACTTTCTTGACTTCCTTGTCTTCTAAGAATCCTAGGGATCAGATTTGGATTTTCAAATATTGGTGGTGGATTGGGGTCAGGGTTTGACCTAGTATGTCGAATCCTTTCTGAAGCCAGTTTTCTTAGAATATGTGTTTTTTGATTTTGGGTTTTAATTGAAAAATAAATACAACTTCTACAAATTCTTTAAGAAATAATGATATGTGATTAAGATTTCCTCAAAGATCTGTTTAAACTAGAGATTCTGATTGAAAAATTTGAAACTAAGATTCAACATATAAGCTAAATCAGAGATAGACTGAAACAACATTTATTTACTTTTGCATTTGCAGAGCAAAAGCAATTTCAAAGGCTACCTGGCTGATCTTCAGACTCTGTCTATAGCTTATATTTGAACAATATTAACAAGTAAAATCGATTCAGGTCCCCAGTATGGTCGCCACTATGTTATCACTCAAGTTTTCCTAGAAGTTGTGTAAGAGGAAAGTATACCCGAGGTAACCACAAACCAACCTTTTAGATGCAGAATCTAGCCAATCTGCATCCAGAGAGGGCTCTCTCTTTATGATTTATCTTTGTTTTTGAAAGGTTTTAGGCTAGTTCTAGATTCAAAGTTTGTTTTGGGAAAATGGTGGAATCCGCAAACTAAGGGCAAGGCTGAGAGCTTTCAGTCCATTGGGCTATGGAGTCAAAGGATGGCTTTACTGGACTTCTATTCTACGCACAAGATGGTATTACAGGGCAAGATAGCTAGACAGAGAACAATCCTTAAAATTTAAAGTGGGTGGGATGATCTTGAAGGGATGAAAGGAAACTAAGAATCTTTCACCATGTTCAAAGGAAAGAAGTGAATTGACTACAAACAAAGAGCAATAAAGGATTCTTTATTATAGCAATCAACAGTGCTTAAATTAGCGAAGCAGGAGCATTTAAGAATTCATGATTATAGCTAATTTAGAAGAAAACATTTAGGAACAATCACATTTGAAAACAGAGTACAATTAAGCAAATTCTGTTTCAATCCTTTATGTAAATTATTCAGAAATGGATATGATGGTATTATAAACTAATATAAAATTTCAAACAAAGGGTAGAAACACTTATTGAACCGTAGTCCAACACATGAATCCTGCAACAAGTCCAGTGCTTCAAATCGTCATCCAGTAAGCCACAAGTAAATTTCTCCAAAAGCTTTTATTCCGAAAATCTCAGTGTTACAGCAGAGTAATAGAATCCACCCTCAACACTCTTTTTGAGGGTTTATTTATACACAAAATAATCCTAACAATCTTACGCTATCCTAGCCAATAATCCAGGCTGACTTAAAGCATATTTACAAACAAACAAGAGACACATGGTCTCGTAAATAGAATAATGGGTAACGGCTGATGTGCTGTTCCTTTCTTCATGGACGTGCTAAAGATAAGTGCTTAAAATAGGACTCTGTGCTGTCCTTTGCGTATTTCTTTGACTTATTGAATACTCTTTCTTCTCACAGATACTCTTTAACCTTTCATCTGATACTCTTTCATCTGCTTTTCTGTTTTTACCATTTACTTGATAGTAAAGATAAAATCTCATCCTGAAAACAACTTTTACAAAACTCCCAGCATTTCCTTCCACCACTGATCATCTGGTATCATTGTTCTTCTGAGTTTCCTTAAAGTTTCATCTGCTTCAGTAAGTTTATAAAAAGTGGGCTCGCTCGGAAATAGATACTTTATTTCATGCTCCAGATGAAATAGATTCCTCACTTTTTCATAAATACTTTTCCCAGTTGGTAATGCAGGTTCTGATGAGCTAGTAGAACCTATAGCTGTATTTTTAGCATGAGCTTTTATTCTTTTCTCATAGGTTTCCAAGTCTACTATTTGATCCTCTGTGAGCATGGGACTTGGAAATTCACTGTCCAGCAAAGCTTGAAACTTCTCTCTGAAAACGTTGATATCAACCAAAATGTCAGTACACTTTCTTTCTAGATTTTTCATGAAAGTCCTCTTGGTGAAAACTCTCTTTGCTTCCAAAACTACACCTGTTCTGTCATCAATTCCTAACAATGCAAGCTGTTGTTTTGTTCTGGAATTCAAAAATTGAATGAGCTGCTGGGCCTGCTCCGGCTTACCTCTTAATTCATGTCTAGTTTTGTTTATTTCCTCTTGTTCTATCTTGACTAATTCATTTTGCTCAAAAATAGCTTGAATTGAGGGCCAAATACCTCTTATTAATTCAATGATGTTGCACCAAAGAATATCATTTATTTCGTTCAGAGGCTTTTCCAGTGAAAGATCTTTTTGCAAAGCCTCAACCAATTTTTCCAATCTTTTTATTTCCCTGAGGTTGTCAGCAACTGTTTTTTTGGATGTGTCATATTTTCCCTCCAATTTTGTTAATTGTAATTTTGTTTCTTGGAGTTCTGTGACCTTTAGCTGCAAACTCTCCATCTGTTTAATTAAATCCTCAGAATTCAAATTAGAAATGTTTACCTGAGATGGTTGTTCCTGCTGTCCTGTAGTTGTAGTACCTGTTGTTGAAGTCTGCTTGATAATTTCCTGTTCCTGCAATGCTTTTTCCAACTCTTTCTCTGTTTCATTTAGTCGCTCTGTCATATTCAAGAGCAACTCCATCATTTCTTCCCGTGAATTTCCTTTTATAACTTCCTGTGTCTGAGGGTGCCTCGAGGCTGGTAGTTTCAGCTGTTTTCTGAGTGCAGCTATATCATCCTCTTTCTTTTTTACCAATGCCTCAATACCTTTAATGTCTTTGGGATTGTGACCCAAGCCAATGATGATCTCTTCTAGAGACTTTATCCTATTGTCCTTGGCCTGTGAGGAGGCCCTCTCAATCTTCAATTGTGCAATAGTATTATTCAAGGAATCTTGCAGCGTTAAAGCTGCCATGGCTTTGTTGGTGAGAGTAGAATAAACCATTTCCCCTGTTTGTCTATGAAGCTCTATCTGATCCAGGGGATGGATATCTTTTGCTAAAACTTCAAAATTTGTTCTGATGTAATCTGTTGCTGACGTTGGCTTTGGCACCTTTTATTTAAAGTGGCTCATTAGCATTTTACCTTGTGAAAGATCAAATGCAGACATCAGCCTTTGCTGATTATGAGGAGCCATCTTCATATACTGATCGTATACCTTCATTTTCAATGGATCATTCTTTGTTTTGATATTAATGAAGGTTTTCTTAATGTCTCCAATATCTGTCTTTGGCGGTCTGAAAGAAGATACTTCAGTGCTTAATTGCTTTTGTATCCCTTTCTGGCTTATGTTTGTTTCACTTGCTGTACCTGTTTGCTGACTATCTTCTCTACCATCATCAAATACTTCATCTATTATTTCTACATCTGGAGGTGGATCAGACTTGTGTTTTTTAGCTTGATAAACTTGTGGGGCTCCTTTTGAAGGTGTGGTATCTGGAGCTAGCCTCTTTTTCCCTATTTCCACATTCAGTAGAGTTTGCATCTCTGGAACTTGGATTTGCTTTGCTGGCGTGGGAGAAGCCTGAGATGGTTCTGGTGCTTTGGAACTCTGTGGTTTTTCTGCCATGACCAGGGTTTCAATGACCTGAACTACAGGTTCTTTTCCTTTACCCTTGGGTTCTGCTGCTACTGATGGACTATCTTCCTGTAATGCTTGTTGTAGAGTGGCTGCTGAAGACGTGCCAATGTAGGGTACCTGCATTTGATCATATGTTTCTAGGTCAAAATTCTTCTCAACATCTTTCATAAGTTTATTCAATTTGCCAGCTCCACTTTCCTCTTCAACAAGTGTTCCTTTAACCCATTCATCTTGATTTGCATACTGTTCTATGTCAGGAATTCTGTGATGTACATAAGGTGATGACTTATTTTTTAACCTTTTTTCACAAATGAAACCAAAGGGGTCATAAGGGACCCAACGGAAAGATGTCTGGAATTTTCTCTCTAACAAAAGTTCTGCTTCTCTCTCAGCTTCCCTAGAATTGCAAATGAAAGGACCTAACTGGCTTTTGATCCTTAACTGTGCTTTCTTCTTTACATTGCAGAAATGGATCACATCTGAGTTATTCATCTGTCTAAAGTATTCCAAAGCAAAAATTATCATTGGTACATATCTGGGTAACTTGAATGGACGTAATTCACATCCATAAATCCTAATGACTGTATGGTTTTGGTACAAGTACCAATCTCCAATTTTATAACTCTTAGACAATTGCAAGGTCTTTCTAATTTCGGTACTAAGCCTGGGGGGAGAAACTCCTGTTAACAAAGTTGTAGCAGGATGTACAAACTGATCAATGAATTCTGAATAAGAGTAGGGAGAGTCAGAGGACAAATGAATGATGGGGGACCAAAAAATAACAAGCCTGGGATTACTTTTAGCATCAAGTTTCTGAACAGGGAAAGGGAATCTGTCTGACTGATAAAAGATCATGAGATGATAGATAACCGAGGAGTACTTAAAAACCTTTTCAATATCTAGCCTTAAAAATTGATCATGGATTTTGTTGGCAATGAAGGAAGCATAATCATACTTAATCTCAGGAGGCTGCCCAGGGGTAAAGATGGATAGCAAAGCCAGAGTTATCTCATCTACATACTCACTGGTATTGAATCCTAAAACAAAAGATATTACATTCACAATAAGCCTTCCCAATGTACTGAAAAAGTAAAAACCATAGGGGGGAGTCCCTTTTGGCTGATGCTCAGGTAACATGAAATACTGACACATTGCTTTTAATTTCTCTGGGGTTAATTGTCTGGTTTTCTCAATCAACCCTTCCATGGATAAAGGTGCTAATTATTGCTCTGGCTCAAAGTGTAACATAGCATTGATAGACTGAGGTGTGATAGGGAACAGAATACTTTGATCAGGAGCTAATACAGCTCTTTGTGCGGGATCATAATTTGCATGACAGTAATGAATGATTTCAGGGAAAACGTGGACTGTAGGAATAAAATACCTTGGGAGATTGGATTCCCACAACCCTATAAGATCTTGCCCCTTCGAGTGTTCATCTCTGCAGCGACAGAAACTCAAACGGGGACTTTCATCAAAATGCAGGTCTTTAATTTGGAAATCTTCATCTATTAGAGGTAAATAGTCTAATTCCCGGTGAGGAGCATTCAATGGAGTGATATTTAAAGTTGTCGGGACCTCCATTTTGGTTCTTGTGGATTCAAAATGGAGGTTTTCGTTTTTTCTTGCAGACCGGGCGGGATATCTGACAAAAGAGGAAATTGGAACAATTCGCAGGTTTGGGAAGCAAATTCACAGGTTTTAAATCTTCAATGAGGACTCAGAGAGGATTTTTAACCACTTTTTCAGAGAAAAACAAAGGAAACTAAGCTTGACTTGCAGTCGGGGCGCGAAATGATAAATACCTATTTTTAGATGGAAACTGGTTCTTTAACAGGTAATGAGCAATGGCGGGGACGTTCTTCAACACGGGCGCAACGGAATTTCGGAGTAAATTGGTGTATTTGCAGTGAAATTTTAAAATTGCAGCGGGAGCTCTGTCGCTTTCAGAAACTAAAAATAACTGAAAAAACACGAAAAATGGCTTATTTACAAGTCAAAAGGGTTTTTGTTTTTTCGAGGTGATGACGTCATTGACGTACGGGGTGACGTAGGGAAGTGGGGCCGGCGGTATGCGGTAAGTGGTAAGCGGTGAGCCCGCACCGCTTATGGACGAGGGCGGTAAAAGTCGCGGGGGGAGCGATTCCATAGTTTTAACGTCACGTGGAATGCTGACTTTTCAAAAACCGCCCATCCCCCGCTGGTTAACATGCTGGCAAGGGATGGGCAGCGGGATTAATGATCACCGTTGATCAACGAACAGACGATCCAACGACTGAAAGGACGGGAAACTTGTGCGATTTCAAAGGTGGGCCCGTCGGGGTTTAAAAAGGTTTTAATGCGAAATCTAATCACCCCGGGGAAAATTTAATAGGCGGAAATGGTTGTTAATTAGTCCAAATGACTAATTAACCCCAGGTATATAATGAAATGGGTTGCGGCGGAGTTGGTTTAAGAGGAACGCCACGTGGACGGACCACGGTGGCGCAAGACTCCGATGAGTTTTTATCCGTGTTTTTGGTGTTAAACACACATATTGCATGTTTAACAATTTTTATATATATTGTTATTATATGGTAAATTAATCAATATATAACTAATTCACCATAGGGCGGGGATTATTGGTATAACGATATATTTCACCAAAGGGTTTATAAAGCGGGGTTTTATTTCCAATGTGCGGGAATATATACTTTGGTAAAACATTATAATAAAGGGTTTTGGGGATATTTATTAGAAAAGGGAGTTATATACTTAGGAAAAGGGATTTCACTAGGGATTTAATATAGTAAAATCAAATGTTAATATGAAAAAGGACAAGGAAAATTAAAACATCTTTGTACATCTAAGAAAGTGATAACTTATGAAGTAAATTGCAACATTTTATCTTCAACACTTAAACTTAGAATAACAAGTTATTTTGAGGAATTTTATGGAATGTTGTATCATTTTCCTAAGTAAAATAGGATTTTACTTTGGAAAAAGTTAAAGATGGAAGATAACAATGATGGATTATTTCAAGTGCTTAGGTCTTTTTGATCATTAGGCCGAGGGTCCGGTCCCTCCAGAAGTCAAGGAAATGCCTTGAGCCCCTTTGATCTCCAATTACCTTAGTACTTTTGGGGAAATTAGTAAAACTTTTGAGGGGGAAAATGATGGGGGAGGTTAATGAATTTGACTTTGCTTGCTGTGATTTTCCAGTGTATTTTCTGCTTCAGTACTTTTGATGAAAGTAAATGATTAACTAACATGTAGCAGCATCATTCATCAGATAACACTTTGCAGCACCATCTACCTACCCTATCTACTTAACACTACCATTTTGTCTTCTTTATTAGGGTGCATTTAGACTTGCAAACCCTTTTCAATCTTTTCTTTTTACATGATGAATCTATCTATTTCTACCCTTATTACATCCAAGGGCTCAGATTAAACCGTTGAGCACCTTTTATTCACTCTACCTAGCTACTTATCTGCCAAGATTAAACTGTTTGGCTAGATATTTATTCTCTAATCTATAACATGAAATTGAAATATGACTAAGCCAAGTTTAAACAGCTAAGGGAGTAATTGACCGTGGCAAAGTTTCACTTGCGTAATATTAATTGATTTATTACAACAGTAAAATTAGCATTTGGATTATACACTTTCCTTTGGTCTATTTTTTGCTCGTGTCTATTTTTCTTTGACCATTTATTCTTTTTACCTTTTGATCTTTCTTTTTTTAGTGGTATACCCTCTTTACATTTTTTAAATTTTTTGATTTTTTTGGTTTTCAAGAATATGGAACACCTTTGCTCAAGTAAGAAGGTTTGAACATATTCCATACTTCCATCAAGACAATCATGAAAAATGAAACCTATTGATATAGGAGGCTAACACCTGTGACAAAAATCAACCATTTTCTTGGATCCGAAAGCAGCAGCATTATCAGTGATTATTTTCCTTGGGCAGCCAAACCGACAGAGGATATGACCTTCTAGGAAACTAATGATGACTGAATCTATGGCATTCCTAGTAGGTATGGCATTTATCCACTTAGTGAAGTAGTCTGTGGCTATTAGGATCCATTTGTGTTGTGCAGAAGAAGAAGGGTGAATTTCCCCTATGAAATCTAGGCCCCATTGCATAAAGGGACCTTCAACAGTGATGGGTTGTAGAGGTAAGGGGAGGATTTTTCTTTTGCCTTCAAAAATCTGGCATTTGTGGCAGGCAATTATCATCTTATGGACATCATTGAAGAGTGTAGGCCAATAGTAGCCAAATCTGAGTATTATTTTTGCAGTAGCCTTCCAGCTCAGGTGGCCTCCACACTCTCCTTCATGGAATTCTTGTTTAATCCTTTCTGCTTCACACTCAGGCAAACATTTAAGCAATAGGCCATTTGGATTTTTCCAATATAAACCTTCATTCATTATGCAATAGCTCCTGGCTTTTAGCTTTAAGAATCTGGCCTTGGTCTTTGATAGTTCAAGAGGGGCATTGAGGTGTGTAAGCACATACAGAATGTCAGAATACCAAGGAGAGCTCTGAAAATTCTCCTCAACAGTGGGATCAGGTAATTCCTGCTGCTCATCCAAGGCATCTACCATGTTAATGTCAAGGGCTTGTAGATTTGTTTCAGCCATTAGTTGTGCTAAGCCCTAACCTTTAATCAGTTTTGTGGGTCTTATCTGAAGGTCATATTCTAAGATCACAACAATCCATTTGCCCCTTTTCCCATCTGGGTCTTGGGACAATATGTCTTTTACCACTGTATTTGGCACATAGGCTATGGTGTGGGAATGCAGTATGTACATCCTAAAGTCTTTCAAGGCCTTAATCAGAGCATAGGCCTCTTTTTCCATAATGTTGTATTTCAAGGGTGCATATCTGAGTGCTTTTCTGAAGAAAGAAATGGGTTGTTCCATTCCCTCTGGATTCTTCTGCAGTAGAACTGCAGCTATTGTATGCTTGGAGGCAAATCAAAAAATCAGGAAATATTTTGAGAAATCTAGGCTAATTAGGACGGGAGCCTGGGTGAGTACGAGTTTAACTGATTCAAAATATTTCTTAGCTTCAACAGTCCACTTAAATCCTACACCTTTCCTCAACATGTTTGTCATATTCCTAAGATGTTCAGCTAACTTGGGAATAAACCTCCCGAGGAAGTTGATTTTCCCAATGAAGGACTGTAACTCTTTGATGTTCCTTGGGTGTGTGATTTGTAGTATTCCCTCAACTCTCTGTGGGTCTATCCTGATCCCTTTCTTAGATATGATATGGCCAAGAAGTTTTCCTTATTGCAGCCCAAATACAGTCTTTTTAGGATTCAGTGACAGACCAAACCTTCTACATTTTTCAAACACTCTTCTCAGGTGTTCTAGGTGTTCTTCCTCAGTCTTGGAATATATTGTTATGTCATCTAGATAGATGACAATGAAGTGTCCTATTTCATCTGAAAAAGCTATGTCCATTGCTCTTTGGAAGGTTGCACCAGCGTTCATCAGCCCAAAAGGCATCTTTACATACATAAAAGTGCCTCATGGAGTGGTAAAGGCTGTTTTGAGTTGGTCTTCTGGGATTACTAAGACTTGGTTGTATCCTGAAAAGCCATCCAGCAAGGAGATCCTTTTAGAGCCTACTACCTTCTGAATAATATGTTTCATTTTAGGCAAGTGTAGTTGTCTTTGAGGGAGGCTCTATTAAGATTCCTGAAATCTATGCATAATCTGATCTCCCCTGTTTTCTTTCTCACCGCCACCAGGTTTGAAACCCAATAAAAGAACCTCATAGGCACAATTATACCTGCCTCATACATTTTCTTAATCTCTTTTTCAACTGCAGGCAATTGTTTTGGGTTTATCCTGCGGAGTTTTTGTCTAAAGGGCTTCTGATTTTCTTTCAAGGGTATTTTATGCTGTATGATTTTTGTGTCATAGGCCCTCAAGTCTTCATAACTCCAAGAAAACACATCAATGGATTCCTTGAATAGGTCCATGCATTTATTTTTCATGTTTGCAAGCAAGGACTTAGCCAATTTGATCATCTTGGGTTTATCTTCAGTGTCTATGTTGCATTCCTCGACATCAGAGTCTGCATGCTCTATAGTGAGCTTTTTTGCTACATCATCGAAGTCAAAAAGGTCTTCTAAAGGTGCTAGACCTCAAGGTATGTTCTTATATTTGGTCTGCAGCACCTCTACTTCTTCACTATCTACGTTTTCAAATTTTTTGTTTGGATTTCCAGACTGTTCGTTTAAAGTGTTTATTTCTATGTTACAAGATGGTTCCTCCTCATCTGAGGATTCTTCACCTAGGCAGCTACTGTCAGATTTGGAGTCTGAGTCAGAAAATTCAATCTCGTTTTTGCCTACCAAGAAATCTTCAATCTATTTATCACCCTCAAAGACCTACCAATATTTTTCATTGTATGGCATTGCAGGTCTGAATTTGGTCTGAATGATGATCTGTTGGTCGCTCAGAGTCTTAGGTTATGAACTAGCTAAGCAAGCTAATCCATTTTCAATGACATTTTGACTCCTAGGGACAAAAAATAATTTGTATTCAACAAATGTTTTCAATAAATCCATAGTGTCATTCCTATAAGCTCTCAATCTAGGATGTTTCGCTGTGTATTCACCATTCACTTGTTTTATAATCAACTCAAAGACCCCACGCATAGCTATCCTATGGGCTCCTAGTTTCTTCAATAGAGTTAAGCCTAGGATAAGAGCCTCATATTCTGTAATAATGTTTGTACATTTAAAGTGCAGGTTGCAGGCATGGCTCTCTGCGTAATCACTCTCTGGGTTATGTATCCACACTCCTGCTCCAGCAATTCTCTTGGTGCATGACCCATCGAAATTCATCTCCCACAAGGGTTCATTTTTCTTTTTATCATCACTTCCTTCCCTACAGCTAGGCTCATCACTATGTTGCATTATAGGAGCTGCACTAGACTGTGGGCTATTTTTTTTTTTGTCATGGGTGTGGAAATCAGAGAGGTGACTATTTGGCTGACTGGGTTTTGTTTCTGGTTCACTTTGAGTTTTTGTTTCAGTGCACTGTTTTGAGTTTTCTATATCATTCTCCTCCGAGTCTAGAGTAGCCATTATGTTAAGGTCCATGGGTTCTGTTTCCTTGTTTGTATCTGTATTTTGGGACTTTGACCCCTCTGAGGATTCATCATTATAAAGGATAAAGGAGTTAAGGTCTGTATGTACAGAGTATAAAGGTGAATTTTTAGGCTTCTCAGGGCTACTAACCAAGAACTTCATTTGTTCCTCTCTGTACAGTCTTCTAAGTTGGCCAAAGATGGGGATTGTGGCATAAGCCCCATCCATCTGCATAGTTCCTTGCAGCTTGGCTCCCCATGATCTTGATAATAACATGCCATACTTGGGTGGCACATCTGCCACAACAACATCCATGACCATACATTTTGCTGGAATTTGGCTAAGGCTCACACATAAATCTTTGATCAGGCCAAGACAATTTACTCTACTAGAGTCAAATGAATATAGGTCTTTATAGGGACGGGTTATCTCTACGCCTAGTCTTTCCATCACTACTTTAGGCATCAGGTTGTGTGATGCCCCAGAATCATGCATTGCATTATGGAGAATATTATTATGGATATTGAGACTGATATAGAAAGGTGGCACTACCCCTTCCTGAAACTTTCCTTCTATCTTTGGACCAAACAGAAGGGTAGGTTGATCATCACTCAGATTTACAGCGTCACCGTTTTCTCCTAAATTTAATGCTTTCAAATTTTGGCCTTTATATACATCCTGAGTGGCCAGCTCAGAGAGTGGGACAGAGATTTTAATTTTTGCAATCTCACTCTCCAAATTGAAAGTGGACTAACTCTTTGGAATGTTCAACTCTGTTTTGTTAGTCACCACCTTGGCGGCTGAATCAGTGTGTTGATCCTCACTATGTACAGTGTTAGAAATTGTTTTATCAGCAGTACTAACTGCAGTGATGGTACTGCTTGTTGGTTCACCTTGTTTCTCAGTGTTTTGGTTGTCTTTTTCTCTGTTCCTTCCAGAACTCTCAGCTGCTGATTTGTTATTTTCAGCAGTTACTTTAGAAGTTTTCTCAGGCCTTTTCCTGATGGTCACCTCAGAAGCTTTTGGTTTGGCCATATCTAAGCTCCTTTTGCTTCTAAGTTCATATTGTTCTCTGACCTGCATCATGGCATTTTCAAATCCTAACCTGTAATCCTCAGATTCTAACCATTCCTCATCCCAACATGAGGGTGAGGGCTGATCTTCTTTTGCATAACAGTTGTGGATTGAATTATTTGTTTCAAACATGTTTATTGTGTTCCCCTCAAACTCTTCTATGATTCCCTCATCTTCATCTAGAAAATTCTCTTGGAATGGGGGAATAACTTGCTGATATGATTCTCTTTGTCTGTTGGGAGTGGTGTTGTTTCTTCTAAAGTTTTGGTTTTGATTTTGATTTATGTTTTCGTTACTAACTATGAAAACCATTTTTTTCATCATTTGTTGTAACTTTTCCACATTTTTAGATAAACGGTCATAATTTGGATTAGATGTGGAAGCTACATTTTCATCTCTATATGTTACCCTTTTTTCAGCTCTCAATCTTGCCCTTTTCTCAATCAGATTTTCCTCTACACTCACTGTTCCCTTTTGCATGTCTTCCAATGTGTTGTAATCCCTCTCCCTAAGCTAGTAGGCCATGTCAGCATCCAGGCCTTCAAGATATTTCACTAGGACCATACCTAGGGGAGGTTTCATGTGTGGTGGAAGAGCATTATAAACATTGTTAAAGCTTGTAGAGTAGTCTTGGACACTCTCTCCTACATTTCTTTTCAGGTTCTTGTATTCTACTAGGATTTGGAGAGGATTTGCCTTAACTTCCCATTTTTTTATGAAGGTCTGATATAAGGTTGGGAGGTCTTGGATACTATTAGGAGGTAGGCCTTTGAATCATTTCTTCACATCACCTCCCAAGCTCTGGGCAAAGATTCTCATTTTGACTGTATCATCATCTATCTCCATATAGTCAAAATAATCTTCCATCCTATCTACATGGTGTTGAGCTGTGGTGGATTCTTTTGCAATGAAGTGTGGGATCTTTGATTGATAATCATTGGGTAAGGGTACTAGAGGCTGAGGTAAAACTAGAGGTGCATACCAGGCTGCCATGATGATGTTCTGATGAGGCAAAGGGTTAGCTTGAACAGCTAGTATATGTATGACAGGGATATTATGACCAGCAGAAGACTGATGAGCAGATCTAGGATGGCTGAGCCCCAATTTTTGAATGAAGTGAATATCAAGAGGTGTATATGGAAGGGCCTATCTGTCCCCAAGGTGTTTACCACTTTGGGGTGGTGAACCAGGGAACTCAAGATCTGGCTGGTCTAGGACACTAAATGACCTAGTTCTTGGGAAACTGTTTTGAATGCCTAGGTCAAAAAATGGGTCTGATAGAGCTGTAAAGTTTTTTGGTGTAGAGTTAGCTCTATAGATGTGGCTGGAAAGAGTTGATTGTTTATGTGTAGGATATCCCTTGAGGATGCTCTCAGGGTTGTAAACTATTTCAAGTGGGTTTGGGTTAGGGTAAGCTCTTGTGTGAATGGTTCTGAAAACCAGAGTGTTGTTCCTAGCCAAGCAGCTTAACCCTACTTGTTACTTCTATTGTGGCTGATGTTGTAATGGCTTTGGTCTCCCAGTAGAGTCTAATGTGAACCAAGATAATAAGCAGGCCTATTGATCACCAGTGGAGTCTTTAAATCGTTTAGGAATTATGGAGTCGCCAGGTGGAAGGTTTAGGATGTTTTTGGAGGGTGCACTATCCACCACAGTGCTTATGAGATGTCCCCTTTCAAGGAAATCTTCCAAACATAGAAAAATCTAACGAGAGATTGACTGGGAGGGCATTTACCAAATATGTGACCTCTGAAAGAGTGTGAGATATGGAGGCTGCCTGGCCCTTTCCAGACTCTGTCTAAGAGTGTGGGAGAACACAACAAATGGTAAAGAGGTTGATCTATGAATATGAATGTTTAACTGCTAACCTAAGCAGAGATTGTAGGTTTTTGAAGTTATTATAATGTAGTAAGGTGAAAGTACTTAATTTTTCCCCAGCAGAGTCGCCATTATGTTGGGGTTCCCATTTTTTGGCCAGATTGGTAAGACCAAAAGATGAGACAACATCAAACCACTTTCAGACCTTAAGATCTAGCCCTCCTGGGTCAAGAGAGGGATCTCTCTATGATTTTTGAAGGTAATGTCTTATGAAGCTCAAAGGTTAAGATATTAGGCTAGTTATAGGCACAGGGTTTGTTTGTTTGATTGTTTGATTGTTTGCTTTGTTGCTGGTTATCAGGAATGAAGGGTTCAATGTAAGACAAGGATGAGCAAAGAGGGATAAGACAGAGGTGAAGTATTCCAGGGAGTATTCAAAACCATTGGGAAATGGAGTCAGGAAAGGATTTTCTTGCTAATCAATATGCAGGCTTTCAATTGAGCTAGTCATCCAAAACATTGGATCTTAAAGAAAACAGTGTGGTATGGGATGGTAAGGGAGGTGGGAACAATAAAGACTTAGAACACAAAGTTAAAGACCTGAGATCAGAGAGAGACTTTGAACTCTCAATGCTTCGGCCTCCAGCTTGAGGGGTCTTAGAAAGGCCAGCTGGTTGCACAAGGATCCTAGTGGATAGGGCTAACTCTTATCCCCAGTGTTCCCAAATCTTCCAGCTAAATCCTAACAAGAACATCTAAGAGCAGATTCATTTAATTCATACATCAGAGAGCAGGCAATAACATCCACTACACTAGTTAAATCAACTAAAATCAACTCTTAGATAACACATTTAGCAAAAAACATCAAAGGCAAGGAGAGCAGAAACATAGGGTACCTAACAAGGGTAAATCCTATGCCATATTTCTAATGCAAGCTAGTAGAAACGAAATGAAATGAATTAAAATGCAGAGATATGAAAACATCACCGCTGCTTTAGATCAAGATCCAAAGAAGTGTGCTTGTCATATTAAAAAGCAACACCAGTCAAGTACAACCTTGCCAATAGCAGGATACTCAGACAGAAAACCTCTCCCTTATCCTATCTTTACAACTTTACACAGAGACTATGTCTCAAAGAAACAACTTGCAATTCTCTGATAACTGATCAACAACCTTCACAATAAGTTTCTTCATGAATTTATAGCTCTAGTGGAGCAAAGAAGATAGGTGAAAAACTAAATGCAGCATTAAAAACTCAGAAGAGGAAGGAAGCCGAAGCCCACTCTATATAAATTCTGTGCATTAATCTGTGGCACTCTTGGATGAAAGAGTGGTCTTCGTCAGGTTCCACTTACTCCAGGCATGTCTCTGATGTACTCTGCTGTAGAATTCTGTAGTACTTCTAGTGAATAAACAAAAAGGTAAATAAATGATGCTAGGGTCTACCATACTGTGCAACAAATGCTTCTGATAGCATAGGACTGCTATAAGTGGGGGAAAACTTCTCCTAGAAAATGTCTACTGAAACAATATGTGTACTGTGTTCGTGCCCAGGAAGAAACATTCTGCTGATTTGAAATCCTGATAGCATCGTTTTCTACGTGCTGGACTGTTGGTGCAATCCATGATGTCTTTGAACTGGTACCTTGCCTTCTAAGATCCCTGAAAACTAAAAAATCTTCTATTTCTTGCCTCGAGCTCTCTTTTGCTCCCGTACTTTCTCTGACGGTGAAAGTTGTGCTTTTAATGGCTCTGGGGGAGTTTTACAGAATTCAAAACCTGTTCTTTTAATGCAAGTCCTATCATGGCTCCCTCCCAGGCCCTTTCTTCATAATTTCAGCTCCTGCAAATGGTATTTTCCTGTGTTCTCTGTCACTGTGATAGGGACTGTGAATTATGGCTGTTTTTGGCCGCTCGAAACCCTACAAAACACGAAAAATTGTTGAGAAAAACACATATGGAGGTGGTGGATGCAGCGAAGACAATGAAAATGGATGTGGATGATGAATGCAATGTCTACTATGTAGGAAAACCACAAAACAATAGGAAATGCACGAGGAGGTGTCGTGACAGACAGTTTAATCGTAAAAACATTAAACTTTGACCTATGAATGGAACATAAATACAGGGACGGGCGAGAAAAACGATGAGACACGTGGGATGATGACGTGGCGATACGGGGTCAACGGTGGGCATGCGAATGAATCAGGACTGTCCGATCTCAGGAGGATATCGATGACTGGGAACGTGGCAGAGGGCGATGGACAGTGGGCCAGGAGAACGGATGCCTCTGATTAACCTCCACACAACTTCATGGAGCAACAACTGTTAGATGGGCGATCGCAGATCAGACGGCTAATATGTATATCGCTCTGTGTCTTGTGCCGAACGATAACGCACGATGAGCGGGTAGTTTTGAAATAGTGCCACTGCCACATGTTGTTTGATGAGTGGAAGCGCTGTGAAGTGGGGAAAACTACCCGGCCTTCAAAAGTGGTGCGATGAAAACCAGCAGTTTCTAGGTAGTGCACGAGCGGGGACCACCGGGGCAGATGCATTTTGGACCGTCAGATCAACGGCTAAACAGATGGCTGATATTCAATCGGGCGGTGAACGAGTTGGGCCACGAGCGCTGTGAAGCCTACGATGACCATCCGATCTGTAGAGATCGACGGTTTAAAATGCACCCGATAAACAACTGCGGTAAGCGTTGTCCGCCTTCGCACCTGGTTCTAGCGTTGGGGTCACGTGGTGGAAAAGATGAGGGGGCTAGTGCCGAAAGGTGCTGAGCCCATATATATGGATAAAATGGTTTTTGGGCCATTTTTAGTGCACTTTCAGGCCAACGAAGGGTAACGATAGGGGAAATAAGGGGAAATGAACCCAATAAAGGGTATGTGCAGGATGTAAAGGGGATTTTGGGAGGGTTTAGGGGATTATAGGGGAAGATGAAAAGGGGAAACACAGGTTAAAATGAGGCATTCTAGAGGGGTATAAGGGGTAAATGTAGGCCTTTTGGAACACAGCTTTTGAAATCAGTGAGACCTTATAAAGGAAGTCAACAGAGGGTGTTTTATCAAAGGTAAAGGTAGAGGAGACTTCATGGATAATGTATCTTCAGGGAAGATGCAATCCTTGAAGGCTCCAAAAAAATTTATCCCCCTACTTTGCTTGTCAAAAAAATTATAGGGGGCTAACAGTGGCTCCACATGGGGATGGCTTCTTCTTGAAGGAGTCAAGAATTCAGAAAATGATCTTTGGTGTAGGCCAGATGCCTGTTGCTTGAGCCACCTTTCTTCTTTTATTTTCAGCTGCCACAATTGTGAAGACATCAATTTAGCAGAAAAACTTTCCCAATCATTCTACCTACTCATTCTATAATCCTAGCATTTTTTCTTCTAGGGTGCATTTGAGCTAGCAGACCCTTTACATCTTTTTATTTTTTACAAAGAAGAAAATAAACCTATTCTATTTCTACCCTTATTACTCCATGGGACCAAATTAAACTGTTGGTCTCACATGTTTCTCTACCTACTCTAATAAACTATCCAGCAGATTTCTTCTCTATATTCTACAATAGAAATTTAAAAAAAAGACAAACTAGGATTAGACAATCTAGTTTGCTATGGATCCAAGGCATAAATGCAGTTGCACATGGACAGAAACTTGCATAAAACTGAAAACAAAACTTTGAAGGCTTGAAATTTGAGGTTTGAAGCATCCTTCTTTCTTAGTGACACAAGGTTTGAGCTTGTTGGAGTCACTTTCTTTTCTTCATCTCAGCTCTGATGTTAAGCTTGTTAGAGCTGATTCTTCTTTCTCTTTTGTTGGCTTAGGTTTTGATCATGTTAGAGCCAATATTTGCACTTCAGAGGTTCATGTTTTGATCATGTCTGAACCTCTCCCTTTCTCTATTTTTCACTCTCTCTCTCTTTTAAAAAAAAAAAAAAAAAAAAAAACAAACAATGCAATGGTATGTACAATGGAAATGGAAACTGGAAATTTGAAATCAGAAGAAGTAGTGTTTGAGCATCCTGCCACTGACAGGACCCCCAAACAACTCTGTACCATCTAATTCTTGTAGAAAAAAGGCATTCGGACCCATAGTGGCCTGGATGATGTAGGGACCTTGCCACAAACTGTCAAACTTGCTGTGCTTTCCTTTGTCCTCTCTCCTTGAGTCCCACTTCAGAAATTTATCTCCAATTTTGAAATCATAGGCCTTAGTTCTTTTGTCAAATAACTTCTTGATATTTTCCTGAACCTTGATAGCTCTGTTATAGACCTCTTCCCTTGTTTGTTGGAGATGAATTGTCTGGTTTATTCTCCTCACCATGCTATCTTCTTCTGTTTGTATCTCTTGAAAAATTTTAATCACTGGTATTCCAAGGCTGGTGGGAAACACTGCCTCTGTTCCATAGAAAAGCTGGTATGGTGACATGTCAATGGATTTCTTTGTTGTAATCCTGTCAGCCCACAAAGCATGAACTAACTTGTTATGCCATGACTTTTTTTTCTCTTCCAGCAGCTTCTTGATGATGATCACCAGGCTCTTGTTTGATGATTCAGCTAATCCATTACCCTGAGGGTAATAGACAGTTGAATGACTGAGTGCTATTTGATACCTGTGACAAAAATCAACCATTTTCTTAAATCCGAAAGCAGCAACATTATCAGTGATTATTTTCCTTGGGCAGCCAAACCGAGAGAGGATATGACCTTCTAGGAAACTTATAATGACTGAATCTGTGGCATTCCTAGTAGGTATGGCCTCTATCCACTTAGTGAAGTATTCTGTGGCTGTTAGAATCCATTTGTGTTGTGCAGAAGAAGCAGGGTGAATTTCCTCTATGAAATCTAGGCCCCATTGCAGAAAGGGACCATCAACAGTGATGGGTTGTAGACGTAAGGGGAGGAGTTTTCTTTTGCCTTCAAAAATCTGGCATTTGTGGCAAGAAATTATCATCTTATGGACATAATTGAAGAGTGTAGGCCAATAGTAGCCAGCTCTGAGTATTTTGTTTGCAGTAGCCTTCCAGCTCAGGTGGCCTCCACACTCTCTAGCATGTAATTCTTCTTTAATTCTTTCTACGTCAAACTCAGGCAAACATTTAAGCAATAAGCCATTTGAATTTTTCCAGTCTAAACCTTCATTCATTATGCAATAGCTCCTAGCTTTTAGCTTTAAGAATTTGGCCTTGGTCTTTGATAGTTCAGGATGGGCATTGAGGTGCAAGCACATACAGAATTTCAGAATACCAAAGAGAGCTCTGAAACTTCTCCTCAACAGTGGGATCAGGTAATTCCTGCTGCTCATCCAAGGCATCTACCATGTTAATGTCAAGGGCTTGTAAATTTGCTTCTACCATTAGTTCTGCTAAGCCCTAACCTTTAATCATTTTTGTGGGTCTTATCTCAAGGTCATATTCTAAGATCACGGCAATCCATTTGCCCCTTTTCCCATCTGGGTCTTGGGACAATATTGATTTTACCACTATATTTGGCACGTAGGCTATGGTGTGGGAATGCAGTATGTACACCCTAAAGTCTTTCAAGGCCTTAATCAGAGCATAGGCCTATTTTTCAATAATGTTGTATTTCAAGGGTGCATCTTTGAGTGCTTTGTTGAAGAAAGAAATGGGTTGTTCCATTCCCTCTGGATTCTTCTGCAGTAGAACTGCAGCTATTGTATGCTTGGAGGCAAATCAAAAAATCAGGAAATCTTTTGAGAAATCTGGGCTAATTAGGACATGAGCCTGGGTGAGTGCGAGTTTAACTAATTCAAAATATTTCTTAGCTTCAACAGTCCACTTAACTCCTACACCTTTCTTCAATAAGTTTGTCATATTCCTAAGATGTTCAGCTAAGTTGGGAATAAACCTCCTGAGGAAGTTGATTTTCCCAATGAAGGACTGTAACTCTTTGATTTTCCTCAGGTGTGTGATTTGTAGTATTCCCTCAACTCTCTGTGGGTCTATCCTGATCCCTTTCTCAGATATGAAATGACCAAGATTTTTTCCTTCTTGCAGCCCAAATACAATCTTTTTAGGATTTAGTGACAGACCAAACCTTCTACATTTTTCAAACACTCTTCTGAGGTGTTCTAGGTGTTCTTCCTCAGTCTTGGAATAGACTGTTATGTCATCCAGATAGATGATAATGAAGTGTCCTATTTCATCTAAAAAAGCTATGTCCATTGCTCTTTGGAAGGTTGCACCAGCGTTCATCAGCCCAAAAGGCATCTTTACATACATAAAGTGCCCCATGGAGTGGTAAAGGTTGTTTTGAGTTGGTCTTCTGGGATTACTAAGACTTGGTTGTATCCTGAAAATCCATCCAGCGGGGAGATCCTTTTAGAGCCTACTACCTTCTAAAGAATATGTTCCATTTTAGGCAAAGGGTATTGTCTTTGAGGGAGGCTCTATTGAGATTCCTGAAATCTATGCATAATTTGATCTCCCCTATTTTCTTTCTCACTGCCACCAGGTTTGAAACCCAATCAGAGAACCTCACAGGCAAAATTATACCTGCCTCATACATTTTCTTAATCTCTTTTTCAACTGCAGGCAATTGTTTTGGGTTTATCCTGTGAAGTTTTTGTCTATAGGGCTTCTGATTTTCTTTCAAGGCTATTTTATGTTGTATGATGTTTGTGTCATAGGCCCTCAAGTCTTCATAACTCCAAGCAAACACATCAATGGATTCCTTGAATAGGTCAATGTATTTATTTTTCATGTTTTCAGGTAGGGACTTAGCCAATTTGATCATCTTGGGTTTATCTTCAGTGCCTATGTTTCATTCCTCGACATCAGAGTCTGCATGCTCTATAGTGGGATTTTTTGCTACATCATCGAAGTCAAAAAGGTCTTCTAAAGGTGCCAAACCTCGAGGTATATTATTATCTTTGGTCTACAACACCTCTACTTATTCACTATCTACGTTTTCACATTTTTCGTTTGGATTTCCAGTCTGTTCGTTTAAAGTGTTTATTTCTTTGTTACAAGATGGTTCCTCCTCATCTGAGGATTCTTCACCTACGCAGCTACTGTCATATTTGGAGTCTGAGTCAGAAAAATCATACTCATTTTTGCCTACCAGGAAATCTTCAATCTATTTGTCACCCTCAAAGCCCTACCAATATTTTTCATTGTCCGGCACTGTAGGTATGAATTTGGTCTGAATGATGATCTGTTGGTCGCCTGGAGTCTTAGGGTATGAAATAGCTAAGAAAGCTAATCCATTTGCAATGAAATTTTGACTCCTAGGGACAAACACTAATTTGTATTCAACAAATGTTTTTAATAAATCCATAGTTTCATTCCTGTAAGCTCACAATCTAGGATCTTTCATTGTGTATTCACCATTCACCTATTTTATAATCAACTCAGAGTCCCCACGCACAGTTATCCTACGGGCTCCCAGTTTCTTCAACAGAGTTAAGCCTAGGATAAGAGCCTCATATTCTATAATATTGTTTGTACATTTAAAGTGCAGGTTGCAGGCATGGCTCTCTACGTAATCACTCCCTGGTTTATGTATCCACACTCCTGCTCTAGCAGTTTTATTGGTGCATGAACCATCGAAATTCATCTCCCACAAGGGTTCATTTTTCGTTTTATCATCACTTCCTTCCCTACAGCTGGGCTTGCCATTATGTTGCATTATAGGAGTTGCACTGTCCTGTGGGATGTTTTGTTTTTCGTCATGGGTGTGGAATTCAGAGAGGTGACTAGTTGGCTGATTGGGTTTTGTTTCTAGTTCGCTTTGAGTTTTTGTTTCAGTGCACTGCTTTGAGTTTCCTATATCATTCTCCTACGAGTCTAGAGTAGCCATTATGTTAAGGTCCATGGGTTCTATTTCCTTGTTTGTATCTCTGTTTTGGGACTCTGACCCCTCTGAGAATTCATCATTAAAAAGGACAAAGGAGTCAAGGTCTGTATGTACAGAGTATAAAGGTGAATTTTTAGGCTTCTTGGGGCTACTAACCAAGAACTTCATTTGTGCCTCTTTGTACAGTCTTCTAAGTTGGCCAAATATGGGGATTGTGGCATAAGCCCCATCCATTTGCATAGTTCCTTGTAGCTTGGCTCCAAATGATCTTGATAATAACATGCCATACTTTGGTGGCACATCTACCACAACAACATCCATGACCATACATTTTGCTAGAATCTGGGTAAGGCTCAAACATAAATATTTGATCAGGCCAAGACACTTTACTCTACTAGAGACAAATGAATATACGTCTTTATAGGGACGGGTTATCTCTAGGCCTAGTCCTTCCATCACTACTTTAGGCATCAGGTTGTGTGATGCCCCAGAATCATGCATTGTATTGTGGAGAATCTTATCATGGATATTGAGACTGATATAGAAAGGTGGCACTACCCCTTCTTGAAACTTTCCTTCTATATTTGGACCAAATAGAAGGGCAGGTTGATCATCACTCATATTTACAGTGTCACCATTTTTTCCTAAATTTAATGCTTTCAAAATTTGGCCTTTATATACATCCTGAGTGGCCAGCTCAGAGAGTGGGACAAAGATTTTAATTTTTGAAATCTCACTCTCCAAATTGAAAGTGGACTGACTCTTTGGAATGTTCAACTCTGTTTTGTTAGTCACCACCTTGGTGGCTGAATCAGTGTGCTGATCCTCACTATGTACAGTGTTAAGAAACTATTTTATTAGGAGTACTAACTGCAGTGTTAGTACTGCTTGTTGGTTTACATTGTTTCTCAGTGTTTTGGTTGTCTTTTTCTCTGTTCCTTCCAGAACTCTCAGCTGCTAATTTGTTATTTTCAGCAGTTACTTTAGAAGTATTCTCCGGCCTTTTCTTGATGGTCACCTCAGAAGCTTTTGGTTTGGCCGTATCTAAGCTCCTTTTGTTTCTAAGTTCATATTGTTCTCTGACCTGCATCATGGAATTTTCAAATCCTAACTTGTAATCCTCAGATTCTAACCATTCCTCATCCCAACATGAGGGTGAGGGCTGATCTTCTTCTGCATAATAGTTGTGGATTGAATTATTTGTTTCAAACATGTTTATTGTGTTCCCCTCAGACTCTTCTATGATTCCCTCATCTTCATCTAGAAAGTTCTCTTGGAATGGGGGAATAACTTGCTGATCTGATTCTAGTTGTCTGTTGGGAGTGGTGTTTTTTCTTCTAAAGTTCTGGTTCTCATTTTGATTTTTGTTTTGGTTACTAACTGTCACAACCATTTTTTTCATCATTTGTTGTAAATTTTCCACATTTTTAGATAAACGGTCATAATTTGGATCAGATGTGGAATCTACATTGTCATCTCTATATGTTACCCTTTTTTCAGATCTCAATCTTGCCCTTTTCTCAATCAGATTTGCCTCTACACTCACTGTTCCCTTTTGCATGTCTTCCAATGTGTTGTAATCCCTCTCCCTAAGCTGGTAGGTCATGTCAGCATCCAGGCCTTCAGGATATTTCACTAGGACCATGCCTAGGGGAGGTTTCATGTGTGGTGGAAGAGCATTATAAACATTGTTAAACCTTGTAGAGTAGTCCTGGACACTCTCTCCTACATTTCTTTTCAGGTTCTTGTATTCTACTAGGATTTGGAGAGGATTTTCCTTAACTTCCCATTTTTTTATGAAGGTCTGATATAAGGTTGGGAGGTCTTGGATACTATTAGGAGGTAGGACTTTGAACCATTTCTTCACATCACCTCCCAAGCTCTAGGAAAATATTCTCATTTTGACTATATCATCATCTATCTCCATATAATCAAAATAATCTTCCATCCTATCTACATGGTGTTGAGCTGTGGCGGATTATTTTGCAGTGAAGTGTGGGATCTTTGATTGATAATCATTGGGTAAGGACACTAGAGGCTGAGGTAAAACTAGAGGTGCGTACCAGGCTGCCATGATGATGTTATGATGAGGCAAAGGGCTAGCTTGAATAGCTAGTATATGTATGACAGGGATATTATGACTAGCAGAAGACTGATGAGCAGATCTAGGATGACTGAGCCCCAAGTTTTGAATGAAGAGAATATCAGGAGGTGTATATGGAAGGGCCTGTCTGTCCCCAGGGTGTTTACCACTTTGTGGTGGTGAACCAAGGAACTCAAGATCTGGCTGGTCTAGGACACTAAATGATCTAGTTCTTGGTAAACTGTTTTGAATGCCTACGTCAAAAAATGGGTCTGATAGAGCTGTAAAGTTTTCTGGTGTAGAGTTAGCTCTATAGATGTGGCTAGAAATAGTTGATTGTTTATGTGTAGGAGATCCCTTGAGGATGCTCTCAGGGTTGTCAACTATTTCAGGTGGGTCTGGGTTAGGGTAAGCTCTTGTGTGAATGGTTCTGAAAACCAGAGTGTTGTTCCTAGCCAAGCAGCTTTACCCTACTTGTTACTTCTATTATGGCTAATGTTGTAATGCCTTTGGTCTCCCAGCAGAGTCTAATGTGAACCAAGATAATCAACAGGCCTACTGATCACTAGTGGAGTCTTTAAATCGTTTAGGAATTATGGAGTCGTCAGGTGGAAGGTTTAGGATGTTTTTGGAGGGTACACTGTCCACCACAGTGCTTATGAGATGTCCCCTTTCAAGGACATCTTCCAAACACAACAAAATCTAACAAGAGATTGACTGGGAGGGAATTTACCAGCTATGTCACCTCTGAAAGAGTGTGAGATATGGAGGCTACCTGGCCCTTTCTAGACTCTGTCTAAGAGTGTGGGAGAACACAATAAATGGTAAAGAGGTTGATCTGTGAATAAGAATGTTTAACTGCTAACCTAACCAGAGATTGTAGGTTTTTGAAGTTCTTATAATGTAGTAAGGTGAAAGTACTCAGATTTTTCCCCAGCAGAGTCACCATTATGTAGGGGTTCCCATGTTTTGGCCAGATTGGCAAGACCAAAAGATGAGACAACATCAAACCACTTTCAGACCTTAGGATCTAGCCCTCCTAGGTCTAGAGAGGGATCTCTCTATGATTGTTGAAGGTAATGTCTTATGAAGCTCAAAGGTTAAGATATTAGGCTAGTTATAGGCACAAGGTTTGTTTGTTTGATTGTTTGATTGTTTGTTTGGTTGCTGGTTATCAGGAACGAAGGGTTCAATGTAAGACAAGGATGAGCAAAGAGGGATAAGATAGAGGTGAAGTATTCCAGGGAGTATTCAAAACCATTGGGCAATGGAGTCAGGAAAGGATTTTCTTGCTAATCAATATGCAGGCTTCCAATTGGGCTAGTCATCCAAAATATTGGATCTTAAAGAAAACAGTGTGGTATGGGATGGTAAGGGAGGTGGGAACAATAAAGTTTTAGAACACAAAGTTAAAGACCTGAGATCAGAGAGAGACTTTGAAATCTCAATACTTTGGCCTCCATCTTGAGGGGTCTTAGAAAGGCCAGCTTGTTGCACAAGGATCCTAGTGGACAGGGCTAACTCTTATCCCCAATGTTCCCAAATCTTCCAGCTAAATCCTAACAAGAACATCTAAGATAAGATTCATTTAATTCATACATTAGAGAGCAGGCAATAACATCCACTACACTGGTTAAATCAACTGAAATAAACTCTTAGATAACACATTTAGTAGAAAACATCAAAGGCAAGGAGAGCAGAAACATAGGGTACCTAACAAGGGTAAATCATATGCCAGATTTATGATGCAAGCCAGTAGAAACGAAATGAAATGAATTAAAACGCAGAGATAGGAAAACATCTCCACTGCTTTAGATCAGGATCCAAAGAAATGTGCTTGTCATATTCAAAAGCAACACCAGTCAAGTACAACCTTGCCAATAGCTGCATACTCAGACAAAAAACCTCTCCCTCAGCCTATCTTTACAACTTTACACAGAGACTATGTCTCAAAGAAACAACTTGCAATTCTCTGATAATTGATCAACAACCTTCACAATAAGTTTCTTCATGAATTTATAGCTCCAGTGGAGCAGAGAAGGTAGGTGAAAAACTAAATGCAGCATTAAAAACTCAGAAGAGGAAGGAGGCCGAAGCCCACTCTGTATAAATTTTGTGCATTAATCTGTGGCACTCTTGGATGAAAGAGTGGTCTTCATCAGGTTCCACTTACTCCAGGCATGTCTCTGATGTACCCTGTTGCAGCATTCTGTAGTACTTATGGTGAATAAACAAAAAGGTAAATAAATGATGCTAGGGCCTACCATACTGTGCAACAAATGCTTCCAATAGCATACGACTGCTGTAAGGGGGGGGGGGAATTCTCCGGACAATGTATACTGAAACAATATGTGTACTGTGTTCGTGCTTAGGAAGAAACATTCTACTGATTTGAAATCCTGATATCATCGTTTTCTGCGCGCTAGACTGTTCGTGCAATCCATGACGTCTTTGAACTGGTACCTTGCCTTCTAAGATCCCTGAAAACTCAAAAATATTCTATTTCTTGCCTCGAGCTCTCTGCTGCTCTCATAATTTGTTTGTTAGTGAAAACTACACTTTTAATGGCTCTGGGGGAGTTTTACAAAATTCAAAACCTGTTCTTTTAATGCAAGTCCTGTCATGGCTCCCTCCCAGGCCCTTTCTTCATAATTCCATCTCCTGCAAATGGTATTTTCCTGTGTTCTCTGTCACTGTGATAGGGAATGTGAATTATGGCAGTTTTTGGCTGCTTGAAACCCTACAAAACACGAAAACCTGTTGAGAAAAACACGTATGGAGGTGGTGGATGCAGCGGAGATGACGAAAATGGAGTTGGACGATGAATGCAACAACTACTGTGGAGGAAAACCACGAAACAATAGGAAATGCATAGGGAGGCATCGTGACAGACAGTTTAATTGTAAAAAAATTAAAATTTTACCTATGAATGGAACATAAATACAGGGACAGGCAAGAAAAATGATGAGACACATGGGATGATGATGTGGCGGTATGGGGTCAACAGTGGGCGTGCGAATGAATTAGGACCGTCTGATCTCAGGAGGAGATCGACGGCTGGGGACGTGGCAAAGGGTGATGGACAGTGGGCCAGGACAATGAATGCCTCTGATTAACCTCCGTGCAGCTTCATGGAGCGACAACCATTAGATGGGCGATCGCAGATCGGACGGTTGATATGTATATCGCTATGTGTCTTGTGCTGAATGATAACGCGCGATGAGCGAGCGATTTTGAAATATTTCCGCTACCACACGTTGTTTGATGAGTGGAATCACTATGAAATGGGGAAAACCACCCACCCTACAAAAGTGGTGCGATGAAAATCAGCGGTTTCTAGGTAGTGCATGGGCAGGGACCACCGGGGCAGATGCATTTTGGACTGTCGGATCAACGGCTAAACGGACACCTGATATTCAATCGGGCGGTGAACGGGTTGGGCCACGGGCGCTATGGAGCCTACGATGACCGTCCGATCTGTAGAGATTGACAGTTTAAAATGCGCTCGATAAACAACTACTGTAAGTGATGTCCGCCTTAGCGCCTGGTTCTAGCGCCGGGGTCACGTGGTGGAAAATATGAGGGGGCTAGTGCCGAAAGGTGTTGAGCCGATATATATGGAGAAAATGGTTTTTGGGCCATTTTTAGTGCACTTTTAGGCCAACGAAGGGTAACGATAGAGGAAATAAGGGGAAATGAACCCAAAAAAGGGTATGTGCAGGATGTAAAGGGGATTTTGGGAGGGTTTACGGGATCATAGGGGAAGACGACAAGGGGAAACACAGGTTAAAATGAGGCATTCTGCAGGGGTATAAGGGGTAAATGTAGGCCTTTTGGAACATAGCTTTTGCAATCAGTGAGACCTTATAAAGGAAGTCAGCAGAGGGAGTTTTATCAAAGGTAAAGGCAGATGAGACTTCATGGATAATGTGTCTTCAGGGAAGATGCATTCCTTGAAAGCTCCAAAACAATTTAGCCCCCTACTTTGCTTGTCAAAATAGCTCATCACAGGAATCCTGAAGTATGATTGCAATTGGTTTGATCCAGCCTGCTACTCGAATTTTGACACACAAAAAATCTTTCAAGTCCAACAAGAAATGACTATAAAAATCTCCAGCAATTTTATTCCACCCTAATACTTCAAAGAGTGAAGTATTTATACAAATTCTAAACTAGAATATCTTGAAAAAATATCAAGTTTGGTTTACAAATATCTCAAAATGTTTTACAAAAATAGTACTTAATAAAAGGACACTCAAAAATAATGAATATATTTCGCACTATTCTTATGTATTGATGGTGCCAAAGAATATAATTCGAATTTTATTTCAACTCTTAGTTGATGATGAGGCATCCAAGTCACTAACTGTCTCCTTTCTTTGTGCATCCTGCTGCATAAATTCTGCAAACTTGGGGTCCAATGATACCTTTGTATTTTTCAATTCGAACTAGATATGTAAAGATTGAAAGAGGTTATTGTAGATAAAAAAAAATTTGAGATAAACCTCTCTCAGTTCCCTAAACTTCTGCTCCAAATTGTCACAATAGGCTCCGAAAAATGATGTGAAAAACAGAGCTTTGCACAGTCTGAACAATAGGTTGTAAATATGTGCATGTATCTCTAATTCTGTAATACATGTGCAAAAATTGAGATAGGTTTTTGTATAAGGGTCTCTTAGGAACAAAAAATTCCTTCATTTTTGTAAGATGTATTTCTGATTGGCCACAATATTCTTTGAAAAATTATGACTTAACAGGAATTTTCTATAAAATGTGCTTTCAAATATTGTTTAATATTTCCAAATTCATAATGTTTGTTAGAAACATGAGAGAGGTTTTTGTATATGGACATCTTAGGAACATAAACCTCTTTCAGTTTTTCAAAATTAATCTTGGATTGGACACAATATTTTCTGCAAAAATATGACTTAAACAACAAATTTCTGCAAAAATGTCTCTTCATGTTCTGTTTTAATATTTTAACCTTTTTGTTCTTTTAACTATTTTGAATTTTACTTTGGATAAAATTAATTCTTGTCAGTGAAAGTGTTTTCATATCTATTTACCATTTACTGTCTCCGTATTTACTTTTACTGTTTTACATTGACTGCTCTGTTACTCTGTTTTAACTTTCACTCTGACTTTCATCTGATACACTTTAACTCTGATGCTCTTTGATTGTTCTGTTTTCACTGTCACTGTGAATTTTTATTTCACTATTACCATTCACTATGAGATTTCATCTTTCTAATCTCTGCATAAATGAATTCTCTCTGTTATGCTTCCTAGAATATTTTGTTAAGTAATATCATTTAAAATTCTTTTCTTTGTGAAATTTTGGAGTAAAACAGATCTTTAACTAGTATTTAGATTTTTTTGTCCAAATTCTCCTTTTGCTAATGACCTGCAAAACAAAATAATTGTTAATTAAACAGAGGTCTTCAAGGAGTTTATTGAAGGCTTTTTTAAATAACTATGGAATGAGATCTGGCTGTGGAGATTTTAACTCTGTTGGCACTGAGTAATTGAATGTTACAGTTCCAGATTTTGAGCATTGGTAAAAGAGTTTGAATCTTTTAAAGGGTTTCTAAAGGTCTGAAAAAGGATAAATTTCTTCAACTTTGATTAAAAAAAGTTAAGGTATTCGAAACTTGAGGTTTCATCAGGGTTTCTAAGGCGTCGAAGAGCACAGATGGCTTTGGAGGTATCTGAAACAAACTGAGGTTTCCAATGGTCTTGATAGCAGTTGAAATAGCTTTTCCTGGCTTTTATAGGAGTGAAAACAACGTATAAGTCTTGTTTCTTTTCAATAAGGAGGATAAACGCATGGATAACAAACAAAAAGGGATTTTCAGTGCATAATATGAAGCTTTTTACAAGGTTTTAGGTTTAGCAATAAGCATTGAATGACGATCATGTCAAAGTAGAGGGCAGTTTTGGCGCTTAAGGAAGAAAACCAGAAATGACTATTGTATAAATTTGAATAATAGATGAATTATTCACCAAGATTATCCTAATTACACACTATTTAAGCTTCATGCATAATACATAACCTCTTCTGCTGTACCGATCACTAATTTTCTAAAATAGTTACCAGATGTTACATTAAAACCATAAACAATCACACATATAAACACAGTATTTATGGGAAAGCTTAAAGTTGAAAACCCCCAACTATCTGTATATTATAATGATAGAGATCATGTAACAATAATAGCACAAATCTCCTCACAAGCTCTCAGCACTATCTCACATGCTACACACTACACAAGCTCAGATCAAGCAAGTCACATGCTCAAATCTCCTCCACCTGTTAGCCTGCCTCTAATGCGCAATCCAATATGGATAATCATGAGATCTAAGTTCAATACCAACGGCTTGTACCGCGCAATCCTCATTGGAAATCTCAATCAATGTGTGTGCAAATCTAATGCATGCCTATAGTCACAACCGATAGTAGACTCACCCTTTCACCTCACCTCTAACACTGTCTCCATCAATCGTCCATGCATTGCGTTTAAATGATGTATTATTTAGTTGATTTATGAGTTAATAATTAGTGAATTAATTCTTTAATTTAATTCACATCATCATCACTAGTATTATCATTAGACTCAAATACAATCAGTTCAACTTATCAATCCTAACACAACTCCACCAAATTCTGCCACATGAGTTCTAACTGAAGTCAACCACGCAATAGCTCAACTAACCCTAGGAAAAGCATATTTCCTTTCGTCAGCTGCATGTGCCACATCCAAGCATCAAACTGAAGTGCTCCAAGAGGATAAGATAATGTTTATAGTCCAAATATTATTAAGGGCTAATAATATTTGACTGTTCTATTTTTAGACTGGCAGTCTAAAAATAGACTTCACCCATTATGTCTAAAAATAGAGGTCCATATATTTTTACCAACTTGATCAACCATCCACAAATAACATCCTGCAACTCATAGGCCCTGATCATGCAACATTGCCTATGTAGCACCCACGATCGTTCTGTTCTTCCGCTCAGCAACCCCATTCTGCTGTGGGTTATGAGGTGCTATGAGCTCTCTTCGAATCCCTTCTACGCTGCAAAATTCCTTGAATTCGCCAGAGATGAATTCACCACCATTGTCGCTCCTAAGAGCCTTCACATGCTTCCCCAATTCCTTCTCAACCAGCACCTTGAACTCACAGAACTTTGAGTATGTCTCACTCTTCTTCTACATGAAGAAGATCCAGCACTTTCGAGAATAATCATCAACAAAGATCACATCGTACCTGTGCTTTGCTGTCGAAGCTACTGAGAAAGGTCCACACATGTCTGTGTGAATTCTCTCAAGGATTGTCGTGGCGCGACTATCCTTCTCGTGAAAGGTGGCTTTCACAAATTTTCCCAAGGTACACCCCTAGCACTGATCTGACTGCGCAAGAGTGCCCTTAGGAAGCCTAGTAGAAATCTACTGCAGTATCTTCAAAGCTCCATGGTGAAGGTGGCCCAATCTCCGGTGCCATAGCTCGCCATCATCCCGGCTCACCACTCCTTCTGCCTTGCATGCCATTGCTACGTAGCCATCTACTTGCAATTGATAAAGGTTCTTGAATCGAACCCCTATCTTCCGGGTTTCTCCAGTTGTCTTACTGTGCAGGAAAGCCTTTCCCTTGCTGAAGACAACATCATATCCCTTGTCTTCTAACATCGCCACAGAGATAAGATTTTTCTTCAATCCTGGAACATACATCACTTTCTTCAATACGAAGGATTTACCAGACTCCCTCTCAAAGGAAATGGTGCCGATACCAGTCGCACTGTATCCACCATCATCGCCCATCTTGATGTGCACTCCAAGATCTTTCTCATCCAGATCAGAAAACAAATCTCGATCTCCTGTCATGTGAAAAGACACACCACTGTCCAAGAACCAAACTGAACCCATCACACTTGATACCAAGCATGAAATCAATGAAAAATCCAACTCAAACTGCGAGGCTAAGGCCTCTCCAGCTGCAGATCCAGCAGCCTGCTTATTTTTCTTCTTCTGCGGACAATTTGTGGCATAATGTCCTTGTTGGTGACAGTGAAAACACTTCACCTTGGACATGTCCTGCTTCTTGCCTTTCGCACCAGAATGAGAAGATTTATTACTCTTCCCCTTCTTTTCTTTGGCAGCCAAAGCACAATTTTCTTCATCAGATGCCTTTGATGAAGATCTGTCCCTGGTACTCCGCCTTATCTCCTCTTGCACAAGATCCGACCAACGTCGCTCCCATCCTGGCAATTTCTCCCGACCATTGACAGAGTCCTGATAGGAGTGCCAACTCTTCGAAAGACCAAGGAGAGCCAAGCTCACCAATTCCTCATCATCTACAGTCACCCCCACACTTCCCAGCTCATCCCTGCATTGGATGAACTTCGTGAGGTACTTGGGCATACTGTCGCCTTTCTCCATCTTTATGTGTCTGAGTTTATCCTTGAGCGCCAACTTCCTCTGGTCGCTCTTGCTTTGGAATAAATGTGTCAATGCTTTCCACATCAAGTATGGAGAATCTTTTCCATGCAGGCTGGATACAATGTGATCCTTCACGCCCTCCAACAGAATCCTTCAACACTTTGCTGTCTTCTTTTGCCAAGCCTCAACTTGAGCAGCATCAGTAGGCTTTGGGACTTCAGCATATATGAACTCCTTCAACCCGTTGTCATCTAACACTACCTCCATCCTATCTCTCCATGCAATATAATTTGAGCTGCCCTCAAGGGCATACTCCAATCGCAATCCATTGAAAGACATTTTGACTTCGACACCAAGAAAACACTGCTGCAAATTCGAATTCCACCAGCTCAAAACTCAACCGCTTCTGATCTGTGAGAACAAAATATTTCTAGCACAAAGATTGACTGTAGGGGCATTTACTAGATATATCACCTTTCAAAGAAAGGATGGATCCAGAGGTTACCTGGCCTGCTTACAGACTCTCTCTACCGAAATAAATTGTAATCACTATAATAGATCCGATGATCAATTTCGCTTTCATACCATGTAGAAATTTGAATAATAGATGAATTATTCACCGAGATTATCCTGATTACACACTATTTAAGCTTCATGCATAATACATAACCTCTTCTACAATTGATCATCAATTTGCGGAAATAGAAGCAGTCGCATGTGCACAATAAAACATAATCAAGCACACATATAACACAATATGTAATGGGGAAAACTTACAGATGAAAACCCTCAACTATCTGTATATTATAATGATATATAACATGTAACAATAAATAGCACAAAGCTTCTCACAATATCTCAGCACTCTCTCACATGCTACACACAAACTAGCTCAGATATGAACAAGTCACAAGTTCAAATCTCTTCCACCTGTCTGCCTGCCTCTACTGTGCAATCCAAGATGAATAATGATAAGATCCAAGTTCGAATCCCACTGGCTTGTACTGTGCAATCCTCATTGGCAATCTCAATCAATGTGTGTGCAAATCTCATGCACAGCTATAGTCACAACTGATAGTAGACTCACCCTTTCACCCACCTCTAACACTGGTCTCCACTGAACTGTCCATGCATTGCAGTTAACCGATGTATTCTTTAGTTGATTTATGAGTTAATAATTAGTGAATTAATTAATAATTAATTCACACCACTCATCACTAGTGTATTTATCAGTTAGACTAAATACAACTAGTTCAACTAAGCTAAACCGAACACAACTCCACCAACTGTCTCATCAACTCCACCAAACTCTGCCACATGAGTTCTAACTGAAGTCAACCATGCAATAGCTCAACTAACCCTTAGGAAAAGCGTATTTCCTTCTGTCAGCTGCATGTGCCAGTCCAAGCATCAAACTGAAGTGCTCCAAGAGGATAATATAATGTTTATAGCCAAATATTATTAAGGGTTAATAATATTTGACTGTTCTATTTTTAGCCCGGCAGTCTAAAAATAGAAACCGCCCAATGTCTAAAAATAGAGGTCCATCTATTTTTACCAACTCGACCAATCGTCCATAAATAGCATCCTGCAACTCATAGACCATGATCCATATGTCTAAAAATAGACATAGTCTAAAAATAGACTTTGCGCCAAAAATAGCCTGTGGGCCCACTTAGTGAAGGCGACTTCTTTTCACTAAGCTCCACCATTTTGTTGCATTTTCAACAGTTATCACGCAGCATTTGCGCGGTAAGCAGTTTTAGAGCTAACCCACACGATCCAATGAGAATCGAGCACATGGAGGAGAGAGGAAATCATAAAACCGCCCATTTCGCACAGAAATGAGCTAGGAGTGACCGAGCATGTTTTCTGCGCGATATTTATTTTTCAGCCGTTAGATCTAGGGTTCAGATGCAAACGTCCTAGATTGATTGGGAAGTTGCGTCGGGATTGGGGAGTGGGGCCAAGGTTGATCAATGTGGTGGGGACGGGTTTTAAACTTTAGAAATAAACATTTTAATAAGTTAAAACCTTAGTTTAAATGATGGCGGGGCTAAGTTTTATGTGTTAATTAAAACATTTTCCAACGTTTTAATTATAATTATGGGCGCGGATTTTTATTTTATAGTTTCTCAACTTTTGACAGTTTTTTTAAAACTACAGGGGCAGGGTATACTTTGTTATTAATGATAGGTTTAAACCAATGGGATAGGGCAGGTTTTTTCAATATAATGCACATGGGGTATTAAAAATTGGTTTAAAACTTAAAATAGAGGGTTTTTGTGGATTATTTTAAATACAAAGGATTTAATACTATACGGGAAAGTGTAGTTTAGGGAATTAATACATAAGTTATAAATTAATATGAAAAAAGGGGTAATGTATGATATGAATAAAAATACATATTTTAACACTAAGTAAAGTGTAACAGATAAACAAATAAGCATATTTTGTCTCATTTTTGGTTTTCCACTTAAACTTAGGATAAAATGCATTTTATGGGTTTTGAGTGATTTTGAAAGGAAATGAAATTAGTTATTTATGGTTTTTACTTTTACCAAGTAAAAAAGGGTTTTTACTTAGGAAAAAGTCATCATGATTATGGATGAAGGGTAAATGTTGATGAATATGGGTTTTGTGTAGGAATTCAATATTTTTTAACCAAGTAGTCATCAACCTTGGGTCCGATCCCAACAAAAGTCAGAGAAATTTTCTGAGCGTTTTTAACTGATAGTTTAGAATATTGAATAATTGTAGGGGAGGGGAAATTAGTAATTTTTCCTCGATGATTCTTTATTACATGCTTGCACAACAAATTTCTACCTACCCATCATTATTTCTAACATTTTTTACTTCATTTTCATGGGTGCATTTAGGCTTGCAACCCTAAATCAATTTTTATTTCAAAGCATAAAAGCTATCTAAGTCTAACCTTATTTCATCTGAGGAGTCAAATTAAACTATTGAGCTCCTCCTTTATTCTCTATCTTATCTACTGATTTGTCAAGTTTACACTATTTGACATATCTTTATTCTCTATCTAACAACATGAAATTTAAAGCATGAGAGGTCAATTTTAAGTTGTTTGACCCTCATGGATTGTGGAATTTAGGACAAGCTGCACACAATCTTATTTGCAAAAGTAAACTAAAGTAGTGGAATTTAAACTTGCATCACTTTCATGATCTATTTTTGATGGGGTCCATATTTAATATTCTTTTTTGATCTTTGTTTCTTTTTTGTCCTTTGATTTTTCTTTTAGGACATACCCTCTTTTCATTTTTTAATTTGGGAATACATTTGCAGAAAGCAAAGGTATGTACAATATTTCAAGAATTTTAACATAGTCAAATCAAAATTAGGAATCCTATATTTATAGGACCCTAACACTATCTAATAACATTTACATAGTGCAAAAAGTCGTCTACATTGGAATGTTACCCAATACCGACATCCCTAAAGATATAGGCCCATGTTCGGATGACGATATGTATGTAAGGTCATTGTACACATGATGTGTACAACAATCCTCAAATCATAGCCTGGATGACTAAAACTAGATCCGGGGTCTTCTTATCTCGTTCACTTGATCATTCGGGTACAATTCTAGCCATGTGAATACATGATTTGCAGTCGAACATGGTAAGACATCGTTTGATTACTAGCCAATAATGTGAGTTGTTAACAAGAACGAGAGAACCACCATTGATGTCAATGGCCCTCAAGGTACTGCAGTACATTTCGTAAGGCGTGAATAGATGATTTGATGTTGAACAACAAAAAAAATCTTTCAGTCAAAATTTCGGAAGTGACGATCATGTCGATGCTGAACAAGCCTCATGGTACTAGAATATAGTGTTTCTAAGTGAACTGCCTGGATGATGATTTGTCATTGACAGGAAGCCACTTTATTAAGAAATGGGAGTTACTGATTTCAGAGACAAAGGATGACTTGATATAGCAATGTTCAGGGATAAATGTCATGAAAATGAAGGTTTATGAGTATTGTAGAAGGATGATTATTCACTAGATGACTTCTCTTGAACATATCAGCGACACTGAGATGAGTTGGCAGCATTGACCCAAAACCGAAGTGAAGGTATGATAAACAATAGGTATGAATGAACTTTCAAGAAGATTACCCAACCCAAACAATCACGGAAATGGAGAGAAGTGTCATGTTCAAGAGTGACCTGCTACCGTAAAATGTTTTGTTCACTTTCCCAAATTTTCCTTGGCCATTTGTCGACGAGTACCTCTTTATTTTTTAACAAGCTTGAGGAGGATAACATATTCTTGATCTATAATTAAACCCTTTGGGTGAAAAATGTATTGATATTTAATAATTTAATGATTCTGGAGATGAATGAAACTTGATTCTTGCCATGATCGACAAGACCGTCGCTATTTTATGTTTTAACGAGCCTAACAACAACGACAGCCCGGTCCTTTTTCATATCTAGAGAGTTTGAAAAAGACGACGAAACGAAAATTCCATAAGTACTTTTTCATAAGTTGTTGCTCAGATCCAAAAAAGTGTAAAATAATATCTGAGAGAACCTATTTAGTCATGTTTGACTAAGGTATTTCTTTTTCATAAATAATCTATCTCAGTCTAGAAAAGAAATAAACTTATACTGAGTAGATATCAATTCATTTACTTTTACGAGCTCGAAAAGACAAGTGCTCGGAAATATTTTCACATTATCGGAGTCTGAAAAGAGGTAAAAGAAGACCCCAGGGGTTCCTTTTTCATTATTATCGAAGCTCAAAAAAGAGATAAAAGTGTGCTTCAAGTCCTTTTTTATTTTTATCAAAGCTCGAAAAATAAGGACAAAAGTATGCTTTGTGGTCAAATCATTCTTGAAATAAATTTGCATGACTAATATGCTCATCAGTTGCAAACTTGTTCAGAACAACATCAAATGGATTAAAAATGCCTGTTTCATGGTAAAAAATGAATAAAACCATAGTCACAGCAATAAATATTCATTGAAAATAATCAAATGACTAATTAAAAGAGATTTACCATTCATTTTTACCATTTTCATTTTGGAGCTCTGAACTTATTTTTTCTCTTGAACTTCAGTTGTTGATTATGCACAACTGGTAAGAATGTTTTGAATGCCCCCTACAAGAGCACATGTCGAATTCCCCCTGAAAGAGGAGATTCCCCCCAAGCTTCAGTTCATTCACCTAAGTAGATTACTGGTTACTAATAGCTGGATGGAATGATGGTTCATTATAGGGGAGGATTTGTTTCATTTTTTAATGAGCTTGACACAGGAAAAGAACTATGCTCATCCCCTGTTTAATTTTTTAACGAGGTTGACACAATAAAATAACTATCCTCAAAGGAACTTGTTTCATTTTTTAATGAGGTTGAAACAAGAAAAAATAACTATCCTCATGCCCTGCTTAATTTTTTAAGGAGGTTGACACAGTAAAAGAACCATCCTCATTGTGCAGTTGGACTAGTGAGTGTGCACTTGAAAAGACGTAGTCTAACGGAGTCATCATTTAAGGAGCTTGATGAGAACCACAAGTGATAAGTTATAACATGCGTTGACGGGTCTTCTCCAGGGTTTTCATTGAATTTTGGAATTTCAGAGGGTAATTTCTGTGAAATCACTAGCCACCAAGGGGAATAATTGATGGGGCCGGCTTGATATTTCACTGAAGATGTGAATAAAGGATCAAGCCATTTAGTACTCATAAGGGAGGAACCAGATAGGATTCCAGATGATGACAAGGGTGAAATCAATGGACAAAAAATTGAAGATGAAGCAACAGTAGATGTTTTCGCAACTGAAATAGATGGTTCATTATGGGATGTTATCTTAGCCATGGTCAAATGACCCAATGTATACCCTATAGAATCTATGGGAACTTGAAGTGAAACATGATCAACAAAATCAGAGGAAGGTGATTGAGGAAAAGACTCGTATAGGTAAAGCTCCTACGGAAAATGAGTTGGAGTTAAAGGTGTCTCGTCTTGTGGTATTTCTTCAATCGAAATAAAACCAGGTGGACGAACTTCACCATCAGGCCCAAAGTATATTTCAGGTGGTTGACTGTGTGATATAGGAGACTTAATGGCTATAATATATTGTGGAGTGACCAATACAGAATCAAATTCTGGTTGTTCAACTTCGGGATCAAGATTTTCTCCACTTAGGGCATACATCAACTAAAATATAAGGGGATCATAGAACCTATTTCATTGGTCCTGGGGATGATGTCTAGTTTTACCAATAATAGCTACCTCATAAAGCACAATTGGATCTGGATCAACTTCCGGTTTAACAATGTCCAGTTTGAGAGGTATAGCCTCACTGATTAGATAGATTGTGACCACGGGTAGCTGTGAGGAATCTGTCTCGACAACGGTAGACAAACCAGGATTTGTAGAAACAAATTGTGTCGACTCTGGTATATGGGAATATGATGCTTCACTAGAGGTACTAATAGTACTGGTTTCGGTAGAGTGATGTTGCCTTCACCGACCAAGAGTAACTTCTGGTGGTAAAGGTGGTTTCAATGCTAATCTACGCGAATGATGGGGAAAAGGATTTTGCTCTTCCACGATTATTGATTTATTTTAACCAAAAAGAAAATAAACAAAATAAAAGGGTAATGCTAGGCAAAAGGTCTACCAAGAAACTATGAACTACAGAATACCTCCTGGCGAACCTAGAAGTACAGGCAGGAAATCTCCCCGAATGATGTGTTTGGTGTATCACAATTTACAAGGCAGCTGACTCAGTTCACTATGGATGGAAAGCAACCTAAAGGTGTCCTCCCAAATATACCTAAAGGTACGTGGAGGCCCAAGTTCGTATTAGCGTTGTCTAATGCGAAACCGCACAGTGAGAGCACTCCTTTATACTTTTCATATTGTAACACCGCCTGATATACCTGAAAGTACGTGGATGAGCTATAATATACTTACATATGTGGAGTGAGGTATCACACTCAGAATGTATTGCAAACAATTAATGACAGCTGCTATGTTTTACGACATCGGAACATGTCTCTAGCCTAGACCTTCTAAATGTTATCGTTATGGTTCCAATACTTTGTTAGGTAAATTGAGGTAAATTTTAAGTTGATCTTGTTTATAAATTTTCCTTTCAAGGTTCACTGTGATGATGTATTGGAAATTCCTAAAATGCAATATACATATTCCTATTCAAGTATTTAGTTAAATCAATGAAACATGAACCATATACATCAGATAATAATTCATAATATGGAAAACAAAAGCGTATACAGATACATATGTGGGAAAGTAAACATCAATCTTTATTAATGGATAGAAGGGAAGGTTACAACCAGTGATTGATTTGATGTCACCATCTCCAGCATCATCCTAGCCTCATCACAATGAACATCTCTCCAGCAACATATCACTCAAATCAAATCCTCAATTGAAATTCCACCAACATTTCTCTACTCAAATTCTTCCTTCTCAAGCACTAGGATTTGTGCTCAATTTATAGATGAGCGTAAGGTAGTTTCACAATCAATGACTTTTTAATAATAGGTAAGACATGTTCCCAAGCTTAGAGGTATCAAATGGACACATGGATTCGAAGTTTGACAAAAATGCACTCTTCTAGAAGGCATCGGCCAAGTGGAGATTCCGGAACAATGAGAATTTCTCTCCCAATTGACCAACGCACCCTTGAGTGTCGGGAAGTGCTTTGCAGAGCACCATTGAGTGGAGTTTCCTGCATATGCAGCACACTTAGCCCCTTGAGATACTACGTTGGTGAGCTCATAGGTGTTATAATATATACTTCAAATCTTGGAAACCTTGCAATGGAAGTTAGGAATGATTTGTCTTTGTTCTTTGTCTTAGGGCATGTAGCAACTGAAATGATAGGGGATGATAGACCCTATTCATTGGTTTTGGGGATGATGTCCAGTTAACCAGGTCATTGGGAATGGTACCCAAATTGACCTATAACAGAATGGATTGGTGGATCTCACAAGAATGGTTTCTTACAATATTCCCACCTACTCAAGTCCACACAAAAATACAATATACACCTACAAAAGTAAATGCAAATGGATATCGGATCACGCCTGACATATTTTGGAGTTATGAAGTTTGGAGAACCACACAATATGGTAGAGAGGTATAAATTGCTTGTAACAACCCTGGTGAACATTCTATGCAATAAAATTTAATAAAGGAAAAATAATAACCATGGTCATGGGAAACATATTCCAAGTTTAATGTTTGGTAAAACATCCTAGTGTGGGTGCTCATATGGTTTATTATGGCTATGGAAATTGGAAAAGGAAATGAATAAGGCTTTGGAAAGGAAAATTGGCATTTATTTATGAAAATAATGGAAATTAGGAGAAAAAGAAGGTGAAAGGTCACAGGTTGCAAGTGGCGAGGAAAATGAAGGAAAATAATGGAAAATTGAAGAAATTAGAGGCCTCATTAAAAACAATGTTTCTGAGGATCAGCTCATTGCTTTTGATCAGTTCATTTTTGGATCTCTTTCTCTATTCTCTCTCTCTCATAATCTTGGACACTTAGAGTTTTCTTAGAGCACTCTTGTTTGGAACTTTGGAGTAAGAAATAAAAGGAAAAGCAGGAAAGTGCAAGAGGACATTGGGATCAACAACTACATTGAGTTTTTCTTGCAGGTACCAAGTTACATGTATGATTTTCCCCACTAGTTTTGGCATGCATGGCATATGCATGTGGCTATTTTTTTATGATCTGTCATTGGCATGGAGGATTTTCTGGATTGATAATCAATTTTCCTATCCTTGCCATTTCCTGGATATCCCTGGCATTGTGGATTTTACTTTTTTTCTCTAGTTGGTTTTCATGTGCCTTTGGCTGTGGGTTGAGTGATTAATTCCTGGAAGCCTTGGTTGGACAAACAATTTTGAAGCCCTCTAACATCTTAGGTTGAGTTACTAGTCCTGGAAGCCTTGGTTAGAAAAATGCTATGGAATCCCTTGGTGGGTTGAGTTACTTGTCCTAGAAGCCCTGGTTGGAGAAACGCTCTAGAAGCCCGATGACAACTGTGGTTGAATTAGTAGTCCTGTAAGCCCTCATTGGAACAAACGCTCTGGAGCCTTGGACAACTTGGGTAGAGACTAATATGGTGATGGTTAGTGATTTCTGACTCCTAGGTGGAATCATTGGTTGAGGGTTAAGGTGTTTTGGCCTCTAAAGGCCCTGGTTTGGTTTTGATTGACGTGTTCTATGACATCCCACATTCATGCTTGGAGTATGGGATGGGGGTGAATGGTTGAAGGAGATATTTGGTTCAGCCAAATCTATGGTCGGGTGGTACGTGGAAGTCTCAAACTTGGTTGAGTTTCTCTTATGGAAATAAGATATCTTTTCCTCTTATACTAATGGGTAAATATGCTTGTTATTATGTGGTTTATATGGTTTTTTATATGGTTGTTCTATGCTTGTCATTTATTTTTTGTATATGTTGGTTATGAGTGTGTTCTATGTTAGTGATGATGTATGGCTCTCATCATTTTTTTATTTATAAATGAGTAAACAAATAATCTATGACCTAATAGATGATAATGCAACTAATTTGATGAGGCATCAATGCTTATTAGTGATTATGGGATAAGTATGAGACCCATATGCTCAGATCTATTATTTAAACATGTAGATTACATATTTATAACACTTTTGACGAAATGCTTGTCATGACTAGTAGGGGTCCAGTCAATTCCTTTTTCAAGTAATTGAATTTGTATCATTATTTCCCTTTTATCTTTCATCTTTGGAAGTTTCATGGGGTTCTGGGTAATGATCTAAGTCTTAGCCCTAAAATTTATCCTTAAATCCCATAGTTGTTCGCACGACACTAGAATAAAAAGGCTGCATTCGCACTCATACAAGCTCATGGGAGAAAATGGGGCCCTCAGTCGCTTAGAAGGCTTGGCAAGGGAGAGACTAGGGGATTAATGTAGCAAAAATTTTGTTTGTTTTAGGGGCTAGTCACCTGGAAGGCTTGGATGGCTCCTTATGGTTATGTTGTAGGTGTATAAGTTTTTTGTTGTAGTGTTCCATTGGTTGCACTTCCTTAACTGAAACATATGGAGTTGAATAGGATCATAGTAACTCTTCGTCACTTGTTACCCTAATTGGTCGGTTACTTGGGTAGATATGGGAGGAGGGTGTTACAGAGTAGTATCAAAGGATGGTTCACCCCTTGGACAGGATGGTCAGTGTATTGGTCATGCATTCATGTTGATTGCATAGGTGTTCCTTGTGCTTGTGATCTATGTTCTTGTTGCATATGCATGGTTTTCATCCTAGTTGCAGTGATGCTGTAATGTGAAGGATGATGGGGTTGTTGTGGAATGTGTCATCATGATTTTATATTTTTTTATGTGTTTTTTATGCATTTCAAGTGCTTACGTTTTTTCAAGTGTACATTTGTATGGTTTTTGTTGTTATGAATGAGGTCATGGTTGTGAATCATATGGTCGTGCATTGATGGCTGGAATATGGCTAGAATAAAGTTTATATGTTGTTTTATTTATGTGCTATATATTTACATGATGTTATGATTATGTGTATACATGTATTACACTAATTGGTTGATATTGTAGGAGATATCCTCCCTGAATGATGCTAAGGTACATTGGTTTGTTTATGATTTGGTTTAGTTGACATAGTATGCCTTGCAAGAAATAAATCAAAGATGAATATTAATATGGTAGACTACAAAGATTCTCCCTATGAATGAGATGAGCAGTGTGGTGTTGGGCACTCTTCTAACTTAGCAGAAACAATGAGGAGATTGAAGGAAGAAATAAGTAGTTGCAAAGCAGATAATGGTAGAATCATAAAGGAACAAGAGAAACAAGAAAAGGTTAATGCATTAATTATTCAGAGTTTGTCAGAGTTGCAATGACAAGGACCATTCCATATTAGCTATAGATAGGAGGATGGGACTAATGGGGCATATGGAATATGTCTCATGGTGGTCACAGGTCGGATAGAGATGACACGATTAGAGATGGAAGGTTCTCACACACTCCAGATAGGAGAGGTGATAGACACATGTACTATTATAGTTCAAGTTCTGATAGGAACTATGAACGTCATCATTATCATCCTTACAGGGGGAGTGACTAGGGATATTTTCCATATGAGTTTAAGAAAGAAAATCCACCTACGTTTGATGGAGAGACAAATTAATCACGGGATGTAGAAGCATGGTTTCTTGGAATGAATAGGTTCTTGAGGTTACATGATTACTCAGAGAACATGAAGGCCAGAATAGCTACCTTTAGTATGAAAGGTAAATTATATATCTAGTGGGAAGATGTAAAGAACGTCGGAGATATTTATGAGGAGGAATTGACTTGGAGTGAATTTGAGAGACTATTCAGGAAGAAGTATCTATCAGAGATATACTATGAATACAGGGAAAAATATTTTTATGAAATAAATATGGGGTCTATGATGATGAGGATTACACTAGCAGGTTATTGGAGTTATTGAGATATGTGCCTTACCTCGAGGAGGAGAAAGACAAGATTCAAAGATTCATCAGTGGGTTGTCGATAACATTCAAACATAGGAATGAGTTTGATGAGCCTAGATCATTGGAGGAGGCCATTAAAAAACTAAAGAATTTTTATGAGAAATCAAAGTGCATATGTGAGAATAAGAATGAATGGAAAGGTAATGACAATAATAAATGGAAATGGGATAAGAAGCGAGCAATACCTCAGGATATAGGTAAAAAAGATAATGCAACACTGCACAAGATGTTCAATGCATCTGAAAAAGGGCAGTGGTTTCATTTTGAGAAGAAGAACAAGGGTGTAGGCTCGAAGCCCATACAATGTTGGACTTTTGGAAAATATCATCACAAGAGATATTTTCCACATCATCAAGGTGGTGGGCCGCAGATCTACAGTACTCAAGAGGCATAGACAGTGGGAGATGTTGGACAATCAGTATTCATAGGATCTATGTAGCGCTAGATAACAGGAAGGCAGATCACCAGTCATCTATCATTGAGATGGAATGTAATCTTTGTGATAAAGTTGTTTCTATTTTGATTGACCCTAGATCTAATTATAGTTATGTTAACCCTAAATTGGTGGATACATGTGGCTTGAATAAATAAGTGCATGAAAAGTACTGGTTAGTGCAGTTGTCTACATGTACCAAGAAGAGAGTTCATCATTAGGCAAGAGCTTGTGCATTTGACTTGAATGGTATGCCTAACTTAGCACATTTGAATGTATTGTCATTGGGTTCGTATAACATGCTTTTGGGTATGGTCTGGTTGTATCTTCAGAGAACCAAAGTGGATTTTCATGACAAATTCATTGAGTGTTTGGATGATAATGGATAATAGAGAGTCTTACAGGGTAAGAAGAAGCGACATCAGTTAGAATGGTGACAACTATGTAGGCGAATCGTAGTTTTAGAAAAGGATGTGTTTTATTCGCAATACATATTTCCAGTGATAGAGAAAAGGAAGTTGATGATGCAAAGTTATTGAGAAGGTACCTAGTTTAAAATAGTTTCAGGATGTGTTTCTTGTAGAGATTTCAAAGTTTCCGCCTCACATGGAAGTATACATTTCTATTGATTTGGTACCAGGGGAAACACCAACAACAAAATCACCATACAGGATGAGCACTCCAGAGTTGGTAGAGTTGAAGTTGCAGTTGAAGTAAATGCTTGACAAGGGTTAAATTATGCCAATCGTATCACCTTGGGGCACACCGGTATTGTTTGTGAAGAAAAAATATGGTAATCCCAGCTTGTGGATTGATTATAGGTATTTGAACAAGGTGATCATTAATAAAAGGTATCCATTGCCAAGGATTGATGATTTGTTCGATCAATTGAAGGGAGAAAAAATGTTATAGAAGATTTATCTAATATCACAATATCATTGGATAAGCATTAAATAAGATGGAATTCACAAGTCAAATTTCTGGACTAGGTACAAACATTATGAGTTTTTTGTAGTTCCATTTGGTTTGACTAATTCTCTAGCTACTTTTATGTGCTTGATGAATAGTGTGTTGCATCCTTATTCAGACAATTTTTTTTATTTTGTTGATTGATGATATATTGGTATATTATAAAAATAAAGAAGATCATGCCAAAAACTTAGCATCATTATTGAGGTTGTTGAGAGAGCATCAATTGTATGCTAAGCTCAGCAAGTACAGTTTCTTTCAGACAAAGGTACATTACTTGGGACATGTAGTTTCCAAGGAAGGAAAACCAATGGATCTAGAGAAGATAAGGGCTATCATGAAATGGGTAGTTCCTAGGAATGTGGATGAAGTAAGATAATTTATGGGTTTACCAAGTTAATACAAGAGTTTCATAAGGAACTTCTCATAGATTTCTTATCCGGTCACATAATTTCAAAGGAAGGTAATAAGTTTGAATGTACAGAGGAATGTGCAACCAATTTTAAGCAGTTAAAATAGTTATTGACACATGATCTAGTGTTAAATATCACAAATATAGACAAAGAGTTTGTTGTTTGTTCATATTCTTGCAAGAGAGGGCTTTTTGGATTCCTTATGCAGGAAGGACAGGTGGTGTTTAATGAGTCAATGAAAATAAGAACGAATGGAACTATCCAACACATGATCTTGAGTTGGAAGTGATCATTCTTGCATTTAATATGTGGAGGAAATATCTTCTGGGAAGATGATTTGTGTTGATGAGTGATCAAATTGGATTGTGGTATCTATTTGACCAACCGAATCTAAAATCTAGGCAAGCTAGATGGTTGGCCACGATCAACTAGTTTGACTTTGATATCAAGTACATTAAGGGTAAATATACAAGGTTGCAGATGCTCCTAGAAGGTGGATATAAGTGAATCATATAGAAGCCATGAGTTCCTATGGGACAGATCTAGAGGATATGATCTTGTAGGAAGGTTAGCAAGATGTCAGGTATATCTATCTTAGGCACATATTGTAGCAGAGTATAGGTACAAGTACAAGTACATGTATAGGTATAGGTAGTGGTATAGTTAGATGTACATGTAGTACTACCGGTACAGGTACATGCACAGGTGCACAGGACGTGGAATATCGTCTCATGACATATGTCTTGATCAATTTTAGAGACAGATATATGTTCCAAACAACAGTGAACTCAAGAAGGTGATCTTGAGGGAGTTTCATGCAAAACCATATTAAGGTCACCTAGGATATCAAAAGAAACTAACAACAATGAATACTTTTTATTGTTGGATGAATTTGAAGAGATACATCACAGAGTTTGTGGCTAGGTGCTTGGATTTTCAATAGGTAAAAGCATAGTGTAAGCATACGGGTGGACTACTATAGCCAATTTCGATTCCAAAGTGGAAATGGGAAGCCATTTCCATGGACTTTATCATAGGTTTACCGAGGACATCTTGACATCATGATTCCATCATTGTTATGGTGGACAGGTTGATGAAGCACACTTCATTCAAGTGAAGTCTACATACTCATCGAATGATGTAGCATAGGTCTTCATGAGGGATGTGGTAAGATTGCATGGTGTTCTGCAGAATATTATGTCAGACAGGGATGTGAAGTTCACTTCCACATTTCAGAAGGATTTTTTTGTAGGTTTGGGCATAGAGTTGGCCTTCAGTACAACTTATCATCCACAGATAGATGGACAGACAAAGAGGGTCAACATGATATTGGAGGACATGTTGAGGATGTAGGTGATGCATCAACAATGAAAGTGGGAAGAGTATCTTCTACTGGTAGAGTTCTCTTACAACAATGGGTATCAATAATATTTGAGGATGAGTCTATTTGAGGAATTGTATGGGCAGAGTTGCAATAATCCCATTAGTTGGAGTGATCCAGGTAACAAAATGTTGATTGGACCGGACATGTTGGCATAAATGGAATAGGAAATGTAGGTAATCAAGAAGAATCTCAAGACAACACAAGATAGACAAAAAAATTATGCAGATCAGAACAAGTTGTTTAAGGAGTTTTAGGTTGGGAAGCAAGTTTACTTGTGCATCAAGCCAAAGAGGATTTCCATGAGGATTGGGTCCTGTGCCAAGATGGAACCTCAATTTTGTTACCTTTCAAGATTATTGAAAGGATTAGACCAGTAGCCTGTCGACTTGCACTACCTCCGACTGTGAAACTCCATGATGTTTTCCATGTTTCATTACTTAAGAAGTATGTTAAATATGTTGATCATGTGATTGACTGGTCTGTATTGAAAGTGGAGCCAAAATGAGAATTCTAGCTAAAACCACATTGCATTTTGCATAGAAAGATTATCATGTTCCAGAATCGAGTAATCAAATAGGTTAAAGTGAAGTGGGAGCACTTTGGGCCCGATGAAGGTACATGGGAGATGGAGGATCAAATGTGGGCTATGCATCCTTAGAGATGGAGGATTAAATGTGGGCTATGCATCCTTCCTTATTTGTTGCTTGAGCGAATGTTTTTGGCATGTGTTTTGGTATATTTTTTTTGGTACATGATTTGGTGATGTTTTGGTATATGTACATATGTATATGGATGTAAATACCTCCATGAGATATCTTATAAAGCATCATTATGATTTATGTTTTTCATGTTGCCATGTTGGTTTACTTCTGAACAGGCTGATCATTGTAAATATTACAATGAGAAAAGTTATAAAGCTCCATGTGTAGTATTTTTTTCTTATGATAGTCTTGTTGGTTGTAGGTTTTTTTAAACACTGAGGATGGGGTTCCCCCAAGGGGGAGGGTTTTGTAACAGCCCTAGTGAAAATTCCATGTAATAAAAGTTAATAAAGGAAAAATAATAACCATGGTCATGGGACACGTATTCCAAGCTGAGTTTTGGGAAAAGCATCCTAGTGTGGGTGTTCATATGGCTTGTTATGGTTGTGAAAATTGGAAAAGGCAATGGAAAAGGATTTGGAAAGGAAAAGTGGCATTTATTGGCATTTATTTATGAAAATAATGGAAATTAGGAGAAAAGGAAGGTGAAAGGTCACAGGTTGCATGTGAGGAGGAAAATGAAGGAAAATTGAAGAAATTAGAGGCCTCATTAATAAAAAGTATTATAAGGATCAATTCATGTCTTTTGATTAGTTCAGTTTTGGAGCTATCTCTCTATTCTCTCTCTGTCATACTCTTAGAAACTTAAGAGTTTTCTTGGATAACTCTTAGAGGAGTGTGGCATACTTGGAATTTTGGAGTAACAAGGTAAAGGAAAAGTAGGAAATCATAATAGCACATCAGGATCAACAACTACAATGGGTTTTTCTTGCAAGTACTGAGTTGCATGTATGATTTTCCTCACTATTTTTGGCATGCATGGCATATGCATGTGGTTATTTTTTTATGATTTTTCATTGGCATGGAGTATTGCCTAGATTGCCAGTGTTTTTGCCTAGCCTTATCATTTCCTGGATAGCCATGGTGATGTGGGTTTTAATTTTTTTTTCTAGTTGGTTTTCATGTTCCTTTGGCTGTGGATTAAGTTATTAGTTCTTGGAAGCCTTGGTTGGACAAACTCTCTGGAAGCCCTGTAACAGGTTGGGTTGAGTTACTAGTCCTAGAAACCTTGGTTGGAAAATATATATGGAATCCCTTGGTGGGTTGAGTTACCGTCCTAGAAGCCATGGTTGGACAAACGCTCTGGAAGCCTTGTGGAAGTTGTGGGTTGAGTTACTAATCCTAGAAGCCATGGTTGGAACAAACACTTTGGAGCCCTGCACAACTTGGGTAGAGACCAATCTAGTGATGGTTAGTGATGTCCAACCATGAGTTGGAATAATTGGTTGAGGGTTGAGGTGGTTTGGCCTCTCGAAGCGATGTTTTGGTTTTGATTGAAGTGTTCTATGAGATCCCACATTCATGCTTGGAATATGGCACAGGGGTGACTAGATGAAAGAGTGATGTGTTTTAGCAATGTCTATGGTCGGGTGGTACATGGAAGTCCTAGAATTGGTTGCATTTTCTTACGCAAATAAGATCTATTTTCCTCTTATATTGATGGGTAAATATGCTTGTTATTATGTGGCCTATATGGATGTTATATGATTTTCATTTATGTTTTTTATATGCTAGTTATGAATGTGTTCTATGGCAATCATGATGTATGGCTCTCATCATGTTTTGATTTGTAAATGAATGAAAAATGAATCTATGACCTAATAGATGATATTGCAGCTAATGTGATGGGGCATAAATGCTTCTTAGAATTATCAGATAAGTATGAGACCCCTATGCTCAAATTTTTTGTTTAAACCTGTAGATTACATATTTGTGACCTATTTGATGAAATTCTTGTCAAGGCTAGTAGTGGTTAAGTCAATTAATTGTTCGAGTAATTGCATTTGTATTATTATTCCATTGTTATATTTAATTTCTTGAAGTTTCATGGATTTTTGGGCAGTGACCTGGTTCATAGCCCTGAAATTTAGCCTTAAATCTCGTAGTTATTGGCACAACACTGGCAGAAAAAGTTTGCATTTGCACTCATGCAGGATCATGGGAGTGACTGGGGCCTTATGTCACTTGGAGGGCTTGGCAAGGGAGCGACTGGGGGGTTAATGCAACAAAAATTTAGTTTGTCTCAGGGGATAGTCACTTGGAAGGCTTGGATGGCTCCAGGGGGTTCTGGTGCATGTGTAGGAGGTTTGTGTTTTTGTGTTCCATCGGTTCCACTTCCTTAACTGACACATAGGGCATTGAATAAGATCATAGTAACTCTTTGTCATGTTTTTACCCCAGTTGGTTGGTTACTTAGGTACATTTGGGAGGAGGGTGTTACATTGCTCAAATTTAGTCACATGGTTTCATTGTGTCTAATACATTTAGGATGGAGAGTGAGAATTCAAAGAGATAAACTAGTGAGAGCGAAAAAATTACAAACCGAAAACCTAGATATCATCTAAGATGATAGCTAGAAGGGGAGGAGAGTTTGTGCATAGAAAACAAGATAGAACAAAAATAGTAGGGGCACCTCCACTCCTTGTGCATCCCGAAGCACCAAGACAAACACCAAAAGTAGGATCGTCTGGTTTGATACCTCGTTAGATTCCAAAAGTTTATGTACCACAAAGGAAACAAAGTGAACCACAAATCCACCTCAAGAAGGATTCAAAATATCCAATGGTGACACCCTTCATTCCACTAAGAGTTCTCCAATAGGAAAACATGCTTGGGTAGTGGAGAAACTAAAATATTCAAACCATGAAACCATAGATGTCAAGAAGTTCCTAGAGATCACACTTCAAAAATACTTAAAACTCATCACAATTACATATGATCTAGTTGTTCAAATGGGGCCATAGGAGTGGTGAGGTGGTCTAGCACAATCAGGTATTATAAACTTGCTCGAAATTCCACACTTTGGCTACAACACCAGAATAAATGTTTGAGTCAAATACCTATTGAGCTGTGTCCATGGAGTTTTCATCTATTTGGACAAGTTGGTGTCAATTGATACCACTGTTATTGTCAGGACCATAGTTTTACCAAAAACAGGTGAAGAACCATAACCTTTTTCATGGATAAGAGTAAGGAAAAATATTTAACGAAAGAAGTGAAGGAAAAATACATCACACATAGGGGTGTGTGTAGTTTTAAAATCCCATATATAAATGAAGAAACTATTAGGATTATGTTGCAGGTCATGGAATGAAATCTATTTCCAAATTTCTGCAAGGATTAGGTATCGTCAAGGGTGATATCTACAAAAATAAAGTAGGAAGCAAGGGTCCAAATGAAATGACCCACATTTTTATTGATTCAATTTTTGATACACTATCAAGAGGCACAATAGATGAACATGGAGTTACACTATGTGTGGATCCTAATTCTAATTGTATTATTCACATGGAGGGAGCAAAAGGAAACATAGTTCCCAGACATGGTGTACAAACCATTCTTAGCACCTTGGTACACCTCATTATGGCATACCACGAATCAAAATGTCCAGTTGGAGTATAATTTAAATTTTTATGTGTACAAGGAGGTGGCTATGAACACCATAGAGATAATATCATGCATATCACCACATATTGTGGAAGTGTACAAGGGGATTACACAATTTAAGGCCACCCACATTTTATGTATATAAAATTGAAGAGGGATCCAATGAAGTAGTGGCTTCAAAGCTACTATAGGTTGATAGAGCTTCAAGTTACAAACAATATCAATGATTGGGAAGACAAATGGAAGGTCCAAGTGGAGGAAAACAATGAGGCATAAAACATAAAAAACATCAAGGAACAACCTGTTCATGAGTCTACATGGGAGAAAAAATAAGAAGATGGCACAGGAGGTTCCTAGGAATAAGATAACGTATAGGTTGGGATATAAGGAAGCAACAAAAATTAATGGAAGAAAAAACTTCCCTTGTAAGACTGAAGAGGAAAGCGACAAAACCGAGGGTAACCAAAATCCAATAACTTTTTGATGATGACTTAGATAAAATAAAAGGCCACGTAAAAGAGAAAATAAAAGAGGCATTAGAGAGAGTCACGTAATAACAACAATATATACAAATAAAGACACAGGAATAGTTGGAGCAACTACGCCAATTATTGGAGTCTAGTATATTTTCCACGGTATAGCCAGTAGGGACATAGAAAATAGAGTCACATAGTGCATCTAGGGTTATATATCCAACATCAATGAATTCCTAGTGTTCCTCAACATCAAGAGAGCATTACACACTACAAATATTGTTAAAGGCGAGGGAGTTTCTGACAAAAAAAAGAAACAATGCACAGAAGGATTTAGACATGTAGAATTGCTTCTATCAAAAATACCATTGGACACTTTGAATCAATTTCATCTAAGTGTTACAAAAGAACTACAGTTCCACATATCCACAAAAATGGCAAATTTGGCACAATTGTCAACATCTCATAATGTGTTACAACGAAAAAAGATGCAGTTGGTGGTAGGAAAAGAAAATGTGATGCATAGAGAAGATAAGTTGAAGAAATCATTGGAGGAGGTTTGAAACAACCTCCCAGAGGCCCCAGTGGAGTTTGACACACTAATAGAGGGAAAGTTAACAAATATGGGTGAGGCCATTCAAGGTCTCAAAGCCAAAATTATAGAACTGGAGTCACATACTAAGATGGGTACTCCACCTGAAGAGAAAGAACGTAGAGAAAAGGAATATACAACCACATTGACTGTTGAGTAGATAAAATGACTAGATGTGGAATGCAACAAGCTTTATGAACAAGGGATGTATATTTGGAAATTGATCTGAATATGGGAAAACTAGTTTTGTTGTGCTAGCTACCTTGTCAGTATTAAATAAATGTGTTTAAGGATTGTCTCAAATTAGCAAGTTATGAGAGGGTTTATGTGTCAATTTTTGTGTGTTTTTTATGAGAAATTCATTAAGTAAATTATTTGTTGAAAACACATGTACAACAAGTAAATTGCAAATAAATAATACACGACAAACACACTACACAGTAGATGATAACAGATTTCACCCATCCTGGGCTACATCTCCATGGACCTGCTTCAATGGCTTGGCCCTCTTTGGATTAATGGTCAATTCTCTGATTCCATGCACCTAAAGTGCTCCAATGGCTCTAAAACCTACTCCATTAGATTCAAAAGACTCAAAAACCCCTAGGTAGCCTCTTCTGGCTTTGCAACCTAATATTATTTAATCTTCAAAGTGAAAAGAACACTTACAGAAGTGCTCCTCTGCCTCTGCAACCTACACCATCATGCTCAGAGAATCCAAATCATATAGGATTGACTCTTTTTGAGCCTAATTTGGTTAAAATATGCCAAACTTATGGCTTCTTCAGGTTTTTCCTAGAAAAGCTCCTCCAAAACTGGAGAGCTTCCAGTTAACCCCGACAATTCTGGAGTTAGAACCGAATGTGGCAGAATTTTCCAAATTAACAATCAAGATAAGTGTGGATTAATTATTATATAAGTGTGGCATTAACTGATGTTAGCGCACTAAGCACGTTTAAACAAATCCATATTTAACAAAATGGACTAGCGGTAATGGCAAGAGTTATGGGTTAATTAAAACACATTAACGTTAAACCTCCATGCATTTAAATATTGGCCCCATCGTGGTCATGGGCATTGGTCCCATGGTAAAGGGCTGGCCCTACGGGGTTGGCCCTGCTTACCCCCACCGTTGCACTATTTTGAAAACAAATATGTGTCATATCCCATGTATATTAACGATCATGGCATAGTGGAAACAATACGACATAGATTTTGTGTGGGGGAGGTCATGGGGTCAAGCCCAACCTCCGCCCAGGCACCACATAAAAATTTTTCCCCAACACATAAAATGAAATTCGATCATAACTTAGCCAAATTTTCAGCCTTTGAGGGGCATGTAGTGGCCTCCAAGATAGCCACCTGTCAACAAATCATTGGCCTGTTTAAAGAAAACCAGAAACTGCCACATAGCCCAGAAATTTCAGCCAACCACAATTTGACACTTGTCAACACCCCATTGGCCAGAGGAAAACAAAAAATTTGACTCCTTTGACCCCATTTGACCCTCTCTTTTTTTTAATTTCCCTATTTGGCAAAGTGGACACCAGGCTCTAACTTTCTCATACGGAGTCTATTTTTTATGAAACAAAGTGTGCCAGATTCCTGGCGACGAGATCTATCCATTCATTCAGGGTTGGAGTGATTCTGATCACCTTGAATGTTTAGCAAATTTTTGCCCCTAATTCAGTTTCTGATCAGACATCTCTTCTGGAAAGTGAAGAGTTAAAACAAGTGGCATAAAAGATTCAAACACCGCAGGAGAAGGCATAAAATCTCAAAGAAAATTTGAACACATTGCACTGAATGAGTGCAAAGCCGCAATGTTAGAGAATGTGTAGCTGAGAGATCAAATCAATCAGATGAAAGTTGATCAAAAACACTTATTGCACAAGATTTAAAACTTGTAGGATGAAGCATCAAAGGTCACAAATGAGATTGAAAATATGTAATATACAATGAAACAAGCAATGCAGGATGGGGAATAAAAATGAATAATATTGTCACAATGGAGGTAGCAAAACAAATTTTGGTGCAATAAGAGTTAGTCAAGTAAAAGGTGGAAACTAAAAATAAAATATTATAAAAAAAATTTGCTACAAAAAAAACAGATAATGCCCTTAGTAAAATAGAATAAATACTAACTCGCCTGAGGACGAGCCACAGGTGAGTATTGTGGGCTTGTTGGAGCAATGATTTGGGTAGCAAGTTTTTTGGATCAACGCAGAGGAGCACTACATAAAAGGGTATTATGTGGGAAGGTCAATCAAGGGTCATCGTGCGGAAATTTGAAGAATAAGGAAATACATTGGGCTTATTTTGTGTGTTAACCCAAAGTAATGTTTATCACCCGTAGTAATATTTTACTACTAAAGGGTATTTGGTTAGCTTGCACGCAAATGTAAACTTATAAATAATTAGGGGAAATTTGAGGTCTAAAATGGGCCTCCTAAGAAAAATTTACAACCAAAATAAACTTTATAAGAACCAATAGGATTCAAGATGATGATGTCAACCATGGGGGATGATTCACCACTTTTGAAGTAAAAAAGTAAAAATAATAAAAAATAATAAAATAATAAAACTGCTTTTTCAACTTGTATTTTCAACTTATCTCCTTAAGTTTTTACTCAAATTTTGAGCGGGAATACTCATTGGATGAAAAATTTAATTTCTCATCCAAGGAGTACGCATGTTGCATACTTTCGATGGACCCCACTACATGAAAAATGAGAAATGCATGAAAAAACGTGATTGCAATCACATTTTTCATGTATTTCTCACTTTTTGTATAGCAAGGTCCATCAAAAGTATGCAACATGGGTACTCCTTGGATGAAGAATAAAATTATGCATTGAACGATTGTTTCCACTCGAAATTTGAGTAAACCCATAAGGAGATAAGTTAAAAATATGAGTTGAAAAAAAAGTTCTTTCTTTTTCCCCTCTAAAATTTGATGATGTAATCTAATATTATTTTATTATTTCCATTATTGTTTTATAATTTACGAGGCCCATTTTAGGCTTCAAAATTCCCCTAATGTATATAAATACTAAGGCGTAAAAAAACATATTTGGGGATATAATTACAATATGCTTTGGTAGATCTTGGTATACCTAATACATCAATTTTTGCATTGCAATGATGATTTACTAGGCTGGTGAGCCATGACAGATACGATTCTAATGAATATTTCTCAATTATAATAAAGAGATTGATAATTTTCCTATTTTTTATGTTTGTAAGTTATGCAATGGCTTGTTATTTTTTCATATTATTGTTATGTTAAACATATGCATGATGGGTTTATTGTGTAGAATAGGGTTATACCTCATTTTGTTTTTCTGAATGATAATAAGTAATAATATGTTGAACATGGTAATGATAGTGTAAGGTCTCCATATCCTTTATCACTGGAGAAATATTCAGGTTCCTATAATCCCCCATAGATGCATCATGTAAGGCTTCACCTGCGTGCAGGTGTTTCTGAAAGGGCCATTTTCTGAAGGGTTTTATTTGGCTAATTCATGTTAAACACAGTTCTTCCCCTTGTGCACCAATAGATGATTAAAGTAACCAAGAGGGATTGGTAGAAAGCACAAATATAATATTTGTGCACTATAGTATCCAACATGACATGATCCTTTACTTCCTTGTACTCACAAGTATTTTCAATTCAGAGAAAGAGAGCAGAGGGACCTCACCTTTCAAATAGGTTTTCTCCCAAAAAGGTTGGGATATTTGTGCACTATAGTATCCAGCATGACACAAGCCTTTACTTCTTTGTACTCACAAGCATTTTCAATTCAGATAAAGAGAGCAAAGGGACCTCACCTTTCAACTAGGTTTTCTCCCAAAAAGGTTGGGATATTTGTGCACTATAGTATCCAACATGACACAAGCCTTTACTTCTTTGTACTCACAACTATTTTCAATTCAGAGAAAGAGAGTAGAGGGACCTCACCTTTCAACTAGGTTTTCTCCCAAAAATGTTTCCCAAGTTATATCCCATGCCAATCATGATTTCTAAGTTTTTATTTTTCTCTTCTCTATTTTCGGCATAATTGTACTTTGTATGCATACACAATAAATAACAATTTACATATCCAAAAATCTAAAGAGAAATAAATCCTTAAAGTGTAGATTTCTAATTTTCAAGTATAATTTTATCAGATTTGTTATGACAAACTATCTAGTGAAATCTTCACAATAATTTACAAATCAAAAAATCATTCTAATATGTTTTTCAATCACACCTATATTTTTAAGTACATCAACATTTATAACTAAATTAAAAAGATAATCTAATATATTGATTTAATTGAAAAACTCAAAGCTTAACCCGAATTGAAATTAACAATACATAGTTACATAATTTTAAAAAATAAATAAAATAACATAAATCTCAACGATACAAATTACAACCAAAATAAACAAAATTTGATAAATAAGTAATAATTATTTCATTTAAAAATTGGCTTCCCATATTCTTACTAAAAAGGGTAATTTAAATACTAACATCTCAACGTCTCAATGGTGAGTTGTGTTGGGTCATAAAGGTGAATGTTATAGGAAACTTCAATGCTTCTCATTCAATTATCAGCCCAGGGCAAGTCTTGTTATTTCAAGGGTGTGATCCCTGTATAAGCAAGTGATATCAAAGGACAACTACTCTAAATTATCATAAGGAAGACTATCTAATTCTCGAAGTTTAATCAAATCGAAGTGAAAGGGGATTATATAATTCTTTTGACTATTCCATCTAAGTAAGTGCAGAAAAGAGAAAACTACGATTGAACAATAGATAGTGATGAATTGAGAAACAATCCTAATAAATTGAACATCAGCTTGAATAAATTGAAAATCAATTGTTTATCTAAATTTTGCAATGTAATTCTCTTTTAAATTAATATATGACATCTCTTTGAATAAAACAACAACTAGATGCCTTGCAATAATAATAAAAATATTCGACTTTAACTATATACAGAATTGAACAGCGGTCATGCTACAACTAATGAAACGAGTATACAAGAATTAGGAAATGATGAAAGCATCTAGACAATTATAAAAATATTGATTGTAAGCAATAAAGCATGAATGATGAACTATTCTAATGAAAGAGAAATCAGTAGCATCTTATGTCTAATACTCCCAACCAGGTATTATTTCAAGACCCCTTTGCTCATTTTTTAATACATTTGAAGAAGGGATAGATATTTTTAGAAGCAGTGTATCACCAAATGCAACAAAATTTTGTAGCACTACTACTAAAGAACAAGTGAGATGGGAGTGGCCCCGTCTGTCTAGCATGCTCAAAGAGATGAGCAAAGACCAGTCAAGGAACCATCTGATTGACTAGATGTATTGGAAAAGAGAATTTTTCAGCTAAACATGTAAATATTTCAGAGTTAGATTAGGGTAGGTGGGAATGTCAATAAAGCCCAGCCTGTGAGCATTTAGTTAGTTTTTTGTTTTTTTTTCTTTGAAATAAAAGAGAAAAAATACAAAAACAATAGAAAAAGAGAAAAGAGGGCAGATATAAAAGAAGAAAGGTACAACCCCATACCAAAAAAATAAAGAGAGTCTGAAAGTGTGCAAGCTTAAATGCCACAACTAAAAGAAAACACTGCTATTTAGTCATACAACCTAATCATGACTAGATAGATTTCAATTTACTATTGCTAGGTTAGTGAAGAATATTTTCCAAACTATTTAATCTTGGCTTATTAGCAGACTAGATTAGGATATAAAAAAAGAGGTTCAAACAAGCTTAAATCCTGAACTTGTAAGTTTGATGAAGAATGGCTCAAATCAGATCAAAACCTGAGCCAAAGAGAAGAAAAAGAACTGGTTCTAACATGCTGAAAACTTGAACCAGGTAAATAAGAAGAAGACAGCTCTAAAAAGATCAAAACCATAGCTGAAAGAAAGAAAGAAGGATACTTGTAATTTTCAGATCTTAAGCCTTCACAATTTTGTTTCAATTTTTTGTAAATTTCAGTGTATGTGAAGCTTGTTTTTATTCCATAGTCTTACAGTAAATCAGACAGTTAATATTGGTTTGTCTGTATTTAAATTTTTGTTTTAGAATATAGAGAATAAGATCTGTCAGACAGCTTAATCTTGATAGATAGTAGTTAGATAGAGAAGCTTTTGAGTTCAATTGTTTAAACTGAACTCATGGAAGTTATAAGGGTATATTTATATTAGTTTCCTTCTTTCAATAAAATAATAAAATGTTGATGTCAAAGGGTTTGCAAGTCCAAGTGCACCCTGCTGAAGAAAAAATGTTAGGAAAGTAGGCTGTGTAGGTAGTTGTTTGGGAGAAATTAATTTGTTATGATGTAATGTTGATCATCTTTTCAAGCAGCATGATCAAAGAAGAAAAGGTTTTCAAAGTGCAAAGCACAGGTCTACATTCCAGAGATAAATCTCTGAGGTTCTTTACATCTCCATGGAGATGCCCTCCCTAATTGGAGCCACTGTTAGCCATCTATAAATTTTCCATACACTATGATGGCTAAAACAGGTTTTTTAATCTTCATGAAACAAATTTGGAGCAAATCTATGAGTTCTTGAAGCCTTGTTCTGTCTCTTGTCCGAGAATCCATCTCACTGATATCTTCATCAAAAATCCTTAAAGAAGCCCTTCTGTCTCAAAGAAGGACTATTTTCAGACTCATTTTCCATCATTTTCCCTTTGAAAAATCCCTCATTTATCCCTCATTTCACTCTAAATTCCATTAAAACCTTATAAATCCTCCTTATCTGGTTTTAAACCCTCCTTTTATATCTATCGAAACCCCTCAAAACCCTCAAAAAACCCCCATTTCGGCCTTAAAATCTAACTTTTTCATAAGCGAACCTTTAAGCCCCCACGGGTTTAAGTTCTTAACTCCTTTTCACCATAAGACCAAGGCCCAAGACCATCAGCTAAAAGTCTTAAGCCCCCATCGCCATCGCACTTCGGTGATTCCAAATCCTTCATTCCCAAACCTTTTTATGCCAATGGAATCCCCCGCCGATGTTCATCCCCCACCGATGGAATCTTGGCCGTTGATCCCCACCATCCAACGGCTCCCATTCAACCTTACCTCAGCCCCTTCCATTTATAATTTCTCACCATGACTATGTTTCTCCTCGATGTATCTTTGCCGTTGATCCTCAAGATCTAACAGCCCTCACTTCATCGCAATTTCGCCATCACCCTGACCCCTCATCCACCATATTTAATCTCTGCTTCTATGAGTTAATCCTCACCATCTGATTAACCCAGATCTATAGCATAGGTTCACTGTGGGGGCACCCAATCAAAGTGGCCCATACTCCCTAGTCCCCCCGCACGCTCGATCTCCACCGTCGATCTTCTCTCGATCCACCGGCCATCATTTTTTTCCCCATTTCCCATTCACTGCGGAGGCACCCGACCATGAGATCCCTCTCTACCCCCCAGTCCCCCTGCAATTAATCTCTACTGTTGATCTATTCGAATCTAACGGCCACCATTTCCCCCTGCTATGATGTCACGCCTCCAGTCCCACCACTCCTCCGACCAATCAACTCTGTTGTATCACACTCATTCCTCACCATTGATCTAGGTCCCTCAGATCTAGCGGTCTACGCTATCTCACATTATCGCTATTCCTTCGCCCCATTCATTCATTTCTACCATTCCCTGATATGATCTCAACCATTGATCCTTCTGATCAGATGGTCTAAGCTTTCTCGTTGTTTCCCCTCCCCTCGCACCATTTGTCATTTGTGTGACCTGGTTGAGAGATCTGGGTCATTGATCTACCTGATCCAATGATCATTATTCATCTTCGCGCCCAAATCACCAATTCTCCCCGGAGTGCAATTCTAACGCGAAATGAGTAGTTTTAGAGGGACACGCATCACTCTCTAACATGTATCATTTCCACCCATCCCTTTACCACTTACCACCTAACTCTCATGCGAATACCATCCTGGTTTTCTACAAAACCACCCATCATATTTCTGCGCCATATTTAAAATTAAACCCTGATTTTCGCCTCCGCCATGGTTTTTCCTTCCATCACTGCATTCGAACTTCCTCTGCAAATGATCCTCCACCCCTCGTCGAGCCTCTGAAGCAGTTAAACACAATATTTGCAGGTTTTATAATGTTTTTTTGTTGCAGGTTTCATGGCGGTAATCATAAAAGTTGTCCCATAGTCACTAAAGGTGACAAAGGCCGAGGGTGACGATCCTCAAAGGCCTGATCAAAGGCAAAAAGGGACATAAAGGGTTAATTTCCACGTTTTAACCAATTGTTTCAGGAGCCTTGGTTACACAGCAAAACCTTCCAGCGCACAAAGAAACTACCTGTCAGCAAACAATAAAAGCAGTGAAGATCAGAAGAGAATCAGAGATTAAAGAGAAAGGAATAAAGCGCAAAGAACGAAGATTTAAAGCTTAATCCACAGTTAAAGGATAAAGACACAATGATGAAGACCAAAGATGATAAAGAAGGCCTTAAAGCATATCAGAGGCCTAATTCATGATTAAAGTGCTGAAACAGAGACAGGTCAACAAAATACAACCTTAATTTCTAGATCATCAAGGCTATTTACTCCACCAAAGGACTAGAATGCCACCTACAGGCCTATTTTTCTCAAAGATACACGCAAATTTATTACAGTCAGAGATATTTTGAAAATGTAGCTCAGAATTTATTGCCCACCTACCTAAAAAAGCCCAAAGGTCAACAAAGGTCACTAAATGGTTCACAGAGTTAATGAAGTGCAGAGATAGACTTTAAATTCATTTTTCCTTGAGCCCTGCATGATCTCAAAGGTCACAAAAAATTTAGTTTGTCATTTATGAAGCCTTTAGAGACCTTTTCTTTCACTTCTCCTCCTCTTTCACCTATAAGTACTCATTGAAGACTCATTGTAAAGGGTTGGAAATTTATTGATTGTTTGAACTGTTATTGAGTGGAAGTAGCTGGGTAGTTGTAATATAGTAGGCTGGGAAGAGAAGTATCAGATTGTAAAATCCATTGGACTCAAAGTATGTGACTGGTCTTGCACATCAAATAAACAAGAAATATTCACAGGATCCTAGTCTATATTATTGGTGATGTTTTTCTTATTGTAATTGTTATTTTCCTTATGTTTCCATACTGTCCATTTTCTCTGATAAAGAGCAACAAACTTAGAGTAGGATTTATTGCAAAGTACCCTATTTCTCATTGATAATATTTATCTCTGCGTTTTCTTCTAATTATGCATTTGAGGATAATTCAATAAAGTATAACCAGTCAAGGAACATTGGTGAGCCCATGTTTTGCTGAGTAAAACTTGAGACATTGTCCTTGAATGATCTTTTCACTCCATGCTAAGTAGATTCCTAATCAAGGAATTTTATGGTTATCCCTGTCCCTTGTTTAGTCTCAAACAGCTGTTTTGAAGAATTCCCTTAAGAGTATGCCAAAAGCAGGATAGGTTCGAAGTCCTTACTTGATCATAGGCTACTTTTTATGTTTATCTTAAATGTTTTTCCCTTAAGAGTATGCCAAAAGAAGGATAGGTTCAAAGTCCTTACTTGATCTTAGGCTACCTTTTATGTTTATATTAAATGTTTTTCCCTTAAGATTATGCCAAAAGCAGGATAGGTTCAAAGTCCTTACCTGATCTTAGGCTGCCCTTTGTTTTCTTATATGTTTTCTTCTTTCACCACACTTCTTAATGTTCCATACCACAAACTCAACTCAAAGAGATCTTTTGATATAGATGACTTGCCCTATGGAAACCCTTGAATAGTTTCTGTGCAAGTAAACCCTTTTATGAATCCATAGCCCAATGGATTGACACTTTTTCTTGACCTATCTTCCCATGCTAAAACATCCTTCTACTTTTTCCCTCCTTCACTTCACATCACCTTCTCAGTTAATGATTCCCAACCAAAAACAAACAAACAAACCCCTTATACTTCATAACTAGCCTAATATCATATCATAAGCGTTAAAAGCATATCATTCTAAACACACATGGAGAGATCCCTCTCCGAATCCAGGAGGGCTAAATCCTAGGATTCCAAAGTGGTTCTGATGTTGCCTTGTCATTTGGTTTGCCAATCTGCCAAATCACAGGACCTCCAACATAATGGCGACTCTGCTGGGGATCTTTGAGTGAATTACATCTTATACATCCTAAGGCCTCAGAAAACCCACAAACCTCCTTAGATTGGTATTCAATTGCTGATGGTGGACAACAACTCATCTTAAAACATTTGAAATCCTCCACCTAGCGACTCCACAACTCCCAAAAGACAAAATGACTCCACTGGTAGAAGACTTTGAACTGGTTGAATAAACAAAGTGACCTATTTTCTGATTTACAAACATGATTCCAAGGATACAACGAAGATATGCCCCAATGAGTAGAGATCATATCCTTGGGTTCCCACATAAGATGCCCCAGGTGTTTTGGGATGATAACCTTCCTATTTTTCAAGGTGAAAAGTTTGATGACCCATCGTTACATCTCATAAAATTTCATACACATATATGGAAGATAAAGACTGAATGAAATGAATATTGCCTTATGAAAATGTTCATGTTAACATTAGAAGGAAAGGCAGGGGATTGGTATGAATGGTTAGAACCTAAGAGCTTGTTTTCTTGAAAAGATATGCCCCAAGCATTTTATGAAAAATATAAAGAAAACTCTCCATCCTTGTCATGGGTTGAAAATTGTTGTGATCAATCTCAGAATATCATTCAATACCTGTTAGATATTGATGAGGATTTGGTTTATCCTAATCAAGAAATAAAAGAAATTCCTCAAGATATCCCTGAAAGCACAAATAATTATTCATCATCCCTTTTAGCTGAGGCTCAAGAAGACATCTAGCCTTAAATTCAATCTTCATAAAAGATAGAGAACTGATGTACTTCTGCTCAAAGAAACATAGAAACATCTCCTCCTTTGACAGAAGAAGAAATCGATCAGATTATCAATAAACAGCCAGCCTCTGAAATTTTTTTATAAAATAAACACTCTTGCCCATTCACCTAACAAACTTTGTTGTAAAAATTTAGAAAGCTCCCTTATAGATCAGAATAAAGAAAGACCTGCTGATAATCCAGTGTGTTTGATTGGTGACATTACTTACATTAATGGTTTTCCTAATTTTGATCTATCTGATGATGATGTTCTCCAAACAGAAGTTGATCTTGCTTGACCATCATTAGTAGATTTGTGGGAGGAAGATCAGTTCCATCAACTTCGAGAAAGTAATGAGCCAAAGTAGGCTATTTACAATACTGATGAAGAAAGTTTTAAAAATGCAGAATAGGGAAAAGAATCTCTGAATATTTTCTCTGCTTCCTCAAAACTCATCAGTAACAGTTTTCATGTGATTAGGAATCAACAGTCTTTCAACTCAAAGGTTGAGGAGGAAAACAATGAAGAACTTCTTAAGCCAGTTGAAATTAAAGAGCCTTCCCCTGAAAGGGTTAAAGTAATCTAAGAGAACCCTGCTCAAGAATATAATGGCATCTTCACTGAGCTTAGTCCACTGAATCAAAATACCCCGAGACTACAAGAGGACAACACTGCCAAATATGATGAGTCCTCTAGTTCAGATCACAATGAAGATGAGGAATATTTTCTTTCTCAAAAGGATCTTTTTCTTGATCTAGTGGAAGAAAAAATGTTCCTTGTTGAAACTTACCTGTCTAATACTCCCAACCAGCTATTATTTCAAGACCCCTTCGCTCATTTTTTGAAGACATTTGAAGAAGGGATAGAGATTGTTAGAAGCAATGTATCACCAAATGCAACAAAATTTTGTAGCACCGTTGCTAAAGAACAAGTGAGATGGGAGTGGCCCTGTCTGTCCAGAATTCTCAAAGAGATGAGCAAAGACCATTCATGGAACCATCTGATTGACTGAATTTATTGGAAGAGAGAATTTGTCAACTAAACATGTAAATATTTCAAAGTTAGATTAGGGTAGGTAGGAATGTCAATAAATCTCAACCTGTGAGCATTTAGTTAGTTTTTTCTTTTTTTTTTCTTTGAAAGAAAATAGAAAAAAAATAGAAAAAGAGAAAAGAGGGCAGATATAAAAGAAAGGTATAGCCCCATACCAAAATAAGAAAGATAGTCTCAAACTGTGCAAGCTTAAATGCCACTACTAAAAGAAAACACTGCTATTTAGTCATACAGCCTAATCATGAATAGATAGATTTCAATTTACTGCTGATAGGTTAGTGAAGAAGATTTTCCAAACTGTTTAATATTGGCTTATCAGTAGACTAGATTAGGATATAAAAACACAGGTTCAAACAAGCTTAAATCCTGAACCTATAATTTTGATGAAGAATGGCTCAAAGCAGATCAAAACCTGAGCCAAAGAGAAGAAAAAGAACTGGTTCTAACATGCTAAAAACTTGAACTAGGTAAAGAAGAAGAAGACAACTCTAAAAAAGATCAAAACCAGAGCTGAAAGAAAGAAAGAATGATGCTTGTAATTTTCAGATCTTAAGCCTTCACAATTTTGTTTCAATTTTCTGTAAATTTTAGTCTATGTGCAGCTTGCTTTTATTCCATAGTCTTACAGCAAATCAGACAGCTTAATCCTAGTTTGTCTATATTTAAATTTTTGTTTTAGAATATAAAGAATAAGATTTGTCAGATAGCTTAATCCTGACAAATAGTAGTTAGGTAGAGAAGCTTTTGAGTTCAACTGTTTAAACTGAACTCATGGAAGTTATAAGGGTAGATTTAGATTAGTTTCCTGCTTTCAATAAAAGAATAAAATGTTGATGTCAAAGGGTTTGCAAGTCCAAGTGCACCCTGCTGAAGAGAAAATGTTAGGAAAGTAGGCTGTGTAGGTAGTTGTTTGGGAGAAATTGATTTGTTATGATGTAATTTTGATCATCTTTTCAAGCACCATGATCAAAGAAGAAAAGGTTGTCAAAATGAAAAGCACGGGTCTACATTCCAAAGATAAATATCTGAGGTTCTTGACACCTCCATGGAGCTACCCTCCCCAAGTGGAGCCACTGTTAGCCATCTATAAATTTCCATATACTATGATGGCTAAAACAGGTTTGTTAGTCTTCAAGAAACAAATTTGGAGCAAATCTGTGAGTTCTTGAAGCCTTGTTATGTCTCTTTTCCGAGAATCCATCTCACTGATATCTTCATCAAAAATCTTCAAAGAAGCCCTGCTTTCTCAAAGAAGGATTGTTTTCAAACTCATTTTCCATCATTTTCCCTTTGAAAAATCCCTCATTTATCCCTCATTTCACTCAAAATTCCCTTAAAACCTTATAAATCCTCCTTATCTAGTTTTAAACCCTCCTTTTATATCTATCAGAACCCCTCAAAACCCTCAAAAAACCCCCATTTCGGCCTTAAAATCTAACTTTTTCATAAGCAGACCTTTAAGCCCCTACAGGTTTAAGTTCTTAGCTCCTTTTCACCATAAGACCAAGGCTCGAGACCGTCGGCTAAAAGTCTTAAGCCCCCATCGCCATCGCACTTAGGAGATTCCAAATCCTTCGTTCCTAAACCTTTCTCCACCGATTCTCATCCCCCACCGATGCTCATCCCCCGTCGATGGAATCTTGGTCATTGATCCTTGCCATCGAACAGCTCCCATTCAACCTTACCTTAGCCCCTTCCCTCTATAATTTCTCACCACGACTATGTTTCTCCTCGATGTATCTCCATCGTTGATCCTCAAGATCTAACAGCCTTCGCTTCATCACAATTTCGCCATCCCCCTGACCCCTCATCCACCATCTTTAATCTCTGCTTCTTTGAGTTAATCCTCATCGTCTGATTAACCCAGATCTATGGCACAGGTTCACTGTGGGGGCACTCGATCAAAGTGACTTGTACTCCCCAGTACCCCCGCACCCTCGATCTCCACCATCGATCTTCTCCCAATCCAACGGCCAACATTTTTTCCTCATTTCCCATTCACTGCAGAGGCACCCAACCCCGAAATCCCTCTATACCCCCCAGTCCCCCTGCAGTTAATCTCCACTTTTGATCTATTCGGATCTAACGACCACTATTTCCCCCCGCTATAACGTCACGCCTCCAGTCCCGCCACTCCTTCGACCAATCAACTCTATCGTATCGCACTCATTCCTCACCGTTGATCCGGCTCCCTCAGATCCAATGGTCTGTGCTGTCTCGCATTATCGCTATTCCTCTGCCCCATTCATTCATATTTTCCATTCCCCGGTATGATCTCAACCTTTGATCCTCCTGATCGGGTAGTCTGTGCTTTCTCGCAGTTTCCCCTCCCCTCGCACCATTTGTCATTTATTCGACCTAGAGGAGAGATCTGGGCCGTTGATCTACTCGATCCAATGGTTATTATTCATCTTCGCACCCAAATCACCAATTATCCCCGTAGTGCAATTCTAACACGAAATGAGTAGTTTTAGAGGGACATGCGTCACTCTCTAACCTGTATCACATCCACCTGTCCCTTTACTGCTTACCACCCAACTCTCATTCGAATACCACCCTGGTTTTCCGTGAAACCGCCCATCATATTTCCGTGCCATATTTAAATTTAAACCCTGATTTTTGCCTCCGCCATGGTTTTACCTTCCATCACTGCATTCACACTTCCTCTAAAAATGCTCCTCCACCCCTCGCTGAGTCTCTGAAGCAGTTAAACCCAATATTTGTTGGTTTTATAATGTTTTTGTTGTTTGTTGTCGGTTTCATGGCAGTAATCATAAAAGATGTCCCATAGTCACTAAAGGTGATAGAGGCCGAGGGTGACGATCCTCAAAGGCCTGATCAAAGGAAAAAAGGGAGATAAAGGGTTAATTTCCACATTTTAACCAATTGTTTCATGAGCCTTGGTTACACAAAAAAACCTTCCAGCGCACAAATAAAGTACCTGTCAGCAAACAATAAAAGCAGTGAAGATCATAAGAGAATCAGAGATTAAAGAGAAAGGATTAAAGTGAAAAGTATGAAGATTTAAAGCTTAATCCATATTTAAAGGATAAAGACACAATGATGAAGACCAAAGATGATAAATAATGCCTTAAATCATATCAAAGGCCTAATTCATGATTAAAGCACTGAAACAGAGACAGATCAGCAAAAGACAACCTTAATTTCCAGATCATGAAGGCTATTTACTCCACCAAAGGACTATAATTCCACCTACAGGCTTATGTTTCTCAAAGATACACGCAAATTTATTACAGTTAGAGATATTTTGCAAATGCAGCTCAGAAGTTATTCCCGGCCTACCTAAAAGATCCCAATGGTCAACAAAGGCCGCTAAAAGGTTCACAGAGTTAATGAAGTGCAGAGATATACTTTAAATTCATTTTTCCTTGAGCCCTGCATGGTCTCAAAGGTTGTAAAACATTTACTCTGTCATTTATGAAGCCTTCAGAGACCTTTTCTTTCACTTCTCCTCCTCTTTCACCTATAAGTACTCATTGAAGACTCATTGTAAAGGGTTGGAAAGTTATTGATTGTTTGAACTGTTATTGAGTGGAAGTAGCTGGGTAGTTGTAATATAGTAGGCTAAGAAGAGAAGTATCATACTGTAAAAGCCATTGGACTCAAAGTATGTGACTGGTCTTGCACATCAAATAAACAAGAAAGATTCATAGGATCCTGGTCTATATTATTGGTGATGTTTTTCTTACTGTAATTGTTATTTTCCTTATGTTTCCATACTGTCCATTTTCTCTGATAAAGAACATCAAACTTAGAGTAGGATTTACTGAAAAGTACCCTATTTCTCACTGATAAGCTTTATCTCTACGTTTTCTTCTAATTATGTGTTTGAGGATAATTCAATAGAGTATAACCAGTCAAGGAACGTTGGTGAGCTCATGTTTTGTTGAGTAAAACTTCAGAAATTGTCCTTGAATGATCTTTTCACTGCATGTTAAGTAGAGTCCTAATAAAGGAAGTTTATGGTTAGCCCTATCCCTTGTTTAGTCTCAAACAACTGTTTTGAATATTTCCCTTAAGAGTATGCCAAAAGTAGGATAGGTTCAAAGTCTTTACATGATATTAGGCTAATTTTTATGTTTATCTTAAATGTTTTTCCCTTAAGAGTATGCCAAAAGCAGGATAGGTTCAAAGTCCTTACTTGATCTTAGGTTACCTTTTATGTTTATCTTAAATGTTTTTCCCTTAAGAGTATGCAAAAATCAGGATAGGTTCAAAGTCCTTACCTGATCTTAGGCTGCCCTTTGTTTTCTTATATGTTTGCTTCTTTCACCACACTTATTAATGTTCCATACCATAAACTCAACTCAAAGAGATATTTTGATATAGATGACTTTCCCTATGGAAACCCTTGAATAGTTGTTGTGCAAGTAAACCCTTTTATGACTCCATAGCCCAATGGATTGACACTTTTTCTTGACCTATCTTCTGATGCTGAAACATCCTTCTACTTTTTCCCTCCTTCACTTCACATGACCTTCGCAGTTAATGATTCCCAACCAAAAACAAAAAAACAAACCCCTTGTACTTCATAACTAGCCTAATATCATATCATAAGCGTTAAAATCATATCATTCTAAACACACAAGGAGAGACCCCTCTCTGAATCTAGGAGGGCTAGATCCTAGGATTCCAAAGTGGTTTTGATGTTGCCTTGTCATTTGGTTTGCCATTCTGCCAAATCAAAAGACCTCCAACAAAAGAAATGGCTCCCTTCCCACCTGCATGTGGTGATGGATCTCCTCCCAATGGTACAATGTTGTTAGCTCTTCTCTGCTCATCCCCTTCATCAATATTTGAGAATACCTCATCATCAATAAGAGACCCTTGATCTTGGTCTTCTCTTGAAGGAGGAACCTCAATTTCTTCATCTATAGAAGAGGGGTCTTCAAGAAGTGGGATCTTGCCTTTGGCAAGGCATCATGCATGTTTTTATCCCCTTCAACAGAAATGAGGAGTGGAATTGGCAGAGTAGATCTCTCCAAATCATGCAAAGGTTTTGATTTTTTGGGTTCATCAAATGATGTTTTACAATGTTTAATATAAAATCTTCTCAATAATCTCTTAGTGAACCCAGCATAAGTTTTTACATTTGCATGATTAAATGAACCAGAACTACAAAACTACCAATAATCGGCCATACCTTTGAGGTGCAACGCTACTACTCTAATGGCCTCCTTTTCTGAAACTTGGTGTAGCTAGAAATAGGAGTCTAGATCCTCCACCCAAGCTTTGGCTATGCACTTTGCTGATCCATCAAAGTTAGATATAAATATTCTACCTCTCTTGCCTCTTTTATGGTTGATGGATCTTCTGTCTTCCTTGAGTTGGAAAAAACCTTGGAAGTCCAAGTGCTCTTTGAATCTCCATGATTGAGACTCATAATCCTGAAGATAGTCACTCAAGGTCTCCTCCCTTGGTGCATCTTCTTCCTCCATCCTTCTTGTAGTGAATGTGGGCCATAAACTGCATTGTGGATCTGCATGTGTGGCTGAATGTTCACACCCATCATGTGAAAATCTAGGGCTTGCTTCCCATTCAAACCCTCTTGGAATTTTCCCACACTTCTCCCCTTTCATCCCCTTGAGATTTTCTTTGATATTTTTCATAGTTTGGAAAAGAAGTTGGGAGATAATCTCTTCCTTCATTTATCCAAATTATGGAGTCTTGCCTTTGTTTCTTCTATTCATCTTCACTTTTCTATGATAATATTCTCCTCCTAATGACATAATTTCTTGAATGCACAGGCTGAGCCAAGATTATGCTCTGATACCACTGTAATATTCCCAATTGGAAATAGCAGCAATATAGCTCACAAAATGAAAGTGGCAGTAATTATTTAACACATAAAATCATGAGACCAATATAAATCCATGTTATTGATCACAGATGCAGCAAATAAGTGCAAAACAATGAGGCACTAAACATAGAATGTGATGACACAAGCCTCCAATACGTAACACTCTCAAAAATGCGTTGTTGCTGCAACACAAAATGCCAGAGAGTTGCTACAGTGCAATTATATTATGCATAAATACAACTAGATATGATACAATGATGTAAAAATTCTAATATAGGCCCCAATAGAATCTAAACATATAGATCTGAGCACTAGATCATCTTTCCAAGACAACCCAAGAGGGTTTCCGAAAAATGCACACAATGTGCCAATGTAAGTTGCAGCCCTAGGGCTTAATATATGTTGGAACAATAGAAATGAGAATATATGGCTGAATATAATATAGAAATCTATAACCCTTCTCCAATAGACTCTCTGGATGAAAGAGTGGCTCCTCCACTGAAGAAATCTCCTCCCAAAACAATCACTACAACTATCCCTGCAACTCCTCCCTAAAATACCGTAGATCAAGACTAAAATTGTGTTGTAGGGGATGAATACTTCTTGCCTGATGCCAAATGTGTGAAATAAGCCCAAGGGGCTTCTTTACAGGCCTCCCAATGGATGGAAATCCTCCTCCACTGAAAAACTAGCTCTGAAGACACCCAATGTAATCCTCCACTGCTACACCCTGCAACACAGCATAATAACATGTAGAAATTGCGCTGATGAAGAGAGTTGTAGCTTGGCCTGAAAACATAAATGTGGAAATGAATACAATACTCTTCCAAGAGGCCTCTCAATGAAAGAGGTGGGATTCCCGCTCGGGAACACCCGGTGCTAAACAACACAGCAACCCTGCTAAACAACAAAGGAATGCAAAGTCTAAACAGACCATACACAACATAATAATCCAAAAAATGAGCTCATATGGCTTCCATCCTCTTCCTTAAATAGAATATGAGCTTGCTTTCCATTTTCCCCACTCAATTATATCATTTCCTTCATGATATCCATCTCCCTCCAAAACTGCGTTATTCCTCAATTAAGCTCCACTCCTCCATAACAGCATTGTTGACTTGGTCAAAGTTGACTGGATCAACATGGTCCAACCCCTGTTCACACTTGGAGGTGCTTTATTTAGCTGCTGAAAATGTCTCCTTTCACACTTGAAGTGATTTTATTGTTGCTTAGGAGACTTATGGGCCTTCCTACCCATTTATTCACCTACCTAGTGGTAAAACAAACTATAATATTCCATTTAGCTTAAGGATAAATTTTTGGAATATTACATCGAAATATTGTTAAGTCCCTATATTAATAGTGTAGTCCCTTGTTATGTTAGTGTAGCCCCCCTTATTGTTATTGTTGTATCCCTGTAAACCCCATATTGTTATTATTATGCCCTTACATTATTATTGTTAAGTCGGCTAGGATTACATTGTGGCCCCACTAGGATTACATTATGGCCCCATGGACTCCTATATATAGAAAGGAGGTTTTGTCATTTGTATCATCGAATAATTTTTCATTCATGTAATGTATTGGAGGTTTCCCCCTCGAAGTGGCTTATTTATAAGGCGTTGATATCTCTTTTCTTCTATTTTTGTAGCTAGTTTCACAACATTTGGTATCAGAGCTTTGGATTCTAGGGTTTTGCTGCACCAAACAGGTCATTGTGGCATTTTCACTATAAAAAAAATTTCTACAAAGGTTCAGAAGCTGAAATTTTTAGAGAGCGAAGCCAAAATCCTAAGGAACATCGTCGCAAAATTTCAGAGCTTGGTTCGCAACATTTTCGAAGATATGATCAGTGGAAGTTAGGTCTTTGTCAGGCTCCCGAATTTCATCTCAAAGAGGTGATCGTGGGAAAAGCTTCATAACTCTCTCTTTGAGCATCGGATTCAAATTATGTAAAAATTGGTTGGAAATACACAAACTGTAGTTTTCTGTCTATCAATTTCAGAGATGAAGGATGAAACAATGACACGTGGCAAGTCGTACAAGCTCACTGTACTGAACCAGTCCATAATTAGGTCATCATAGGAGATTGGCATAACTTTGTCTTCAAGAGTCAAAATTAGGTCATACCAATGGCATTCTAAAGAGAACTCAGAGGGCTACCTCAAGGCCAAATTTCAGATATTGAAGATCTGAAATCATAGAGATAATTCAGTTTCAATATCGAGCTCCTCAAAAGCAATAAAAAGGTGTGTATTTGGTTTTTTAAAATTGCATAACATTTGTTTGAAAAAGTAGTTTGAAGTGATTCCAAGGGAATATTTTAGAATTCTTATCCGTATTTGGTTCTATAATGCCTCAAAAAAGTAATTCCATACCCATTAAGCCCTCAAAAAGATATACTATGACGCATGAAGAGGAAGAATTGTAGTATGAGATATCAAAATTACAGTACCAAGTGCAACAAATTTCGATCTTACGAAGAGAAACTGAAGATGACATAGATGGTTTAAAATCAGAAATGGAGGCTAAATTGGATGGTTTAAAGGATCAAATAATAGCTAATATGGATGATAAATTAGTGGAAGATCACATTGAGCATCAACAACAAGTTCTCCAACTCTCAAAGGATAACCTAACTTTGGTGCAAAATCTAATGAAACAACAGGAAGATCAACGTCACATCGAAAGAAATTTTGAAGTAGTCACAGAAACAATAACTTGACAAGTATGGTCAATTTCAGAGTATCTTATCAAGTTGAAGAACTTTCCTGTAGAAGATTCCACATGGGAGGATGAGAATTTTATACAGAAGCATCAAGAAATAATCAAGTGTTGAGGACAACACTTGCTTGAAGGAGAGGGGCATGTTAAGTCCCTATATTAATATTGTAGTCCCTTGTTATGTTAGTATACCCCCCCTTATTTTTATTATTGTGCCCTTACATTATTATTGTTAGGTCGGCTAGGATTACATTGTGGCCCCACTAGGATTACATTGTGGCCCCATGGACTCCTATATATAGAAAGGAGGTTTTTTCATTTCTATCATCGAAGAATTGTTCATTCATGTAATGTATTGGAGGTTTCCCCCTTTAAGTGGCTTAAAGTGGCTTATTTCTAAGGCGTTGATATCTATTTTCTTCTATTTTTGGAGCTGGTTTCACAACAAATACTCCTACCCATGCTATATGATATCCTTATGGATAGGTCCCAGTTTAGTCCTTACTCCCTTCCTCTGCATGAAATTTTTATGATGGGTGAACAGGTACAGGGGTCTAGTAGGCTCCCCTCTAACCCATAGGTCTATGCCATGTTCTCTCTTCTGGAAGGTGTTGTAGGCTTTAGCTCACCGAGTCTAGTTCTTCGCAAAATATAGGAAAGCCTGGAACTAAATATACCCTACAAAGGGGCTGAGATTACTATCCTTGTCCTCCTCTAGAAAGAAGTTGTGTAAGTATAATTCACACAAGAGATATTGGACCTACTCATTCTGCTAATTGCAGCATTGGACGAATTCCTCAACGGTATTAAAGTTTGTGGGATTCCCTGCCCTAACAACCTTGATTTTCAATAATAGATACCATTCTACTAAGAATAGGGAATAGTTTGTGGCTGGTGCCCTGAACGTTAGTACTTCAGAGTATAGAGAGAAAACCATACTGGTTTTCTTCTTTGCTTATCCCACCTGATCCTGTGCTTTCTTTACCATCGCCTTTTCTTCTCTGAGTTGAGCAAATGTCTCATCCTCTGATGCAGAAAGGTCTTTGAATTTCTTCAATAGTGCTTGATGTTATTGTGTGGGTACTACTTCCTTTCTGCATTGTGACAATTCATGCTGGGTATGAATTAATTCATTATGCAATTTTTTATTACCAACCTTTTCTACTAGGGGAGTGTAGGTAGGTGTCTCCTCCATTTGATTTTCCTTTTATTCTATAAATTCTAGCCTATTTTGCACAGAAGCTTTAGTAGCGTCCACTAGGTCAGTCTATACCTCGGTCTCAGCAGTGTCTACTAGGTCGGTCTACACCTCAATCTCAGCAATGTCTACCAATTGGGTGACAAACTATGTTTGGGTTTCTGTGGTAACCAATTCTTTCTTGGGCTTCTGAGCCTTTCTTACTTCCTTCAACTATTTCTTCAGATGTTTTATCATTTTTCTTAACCTCCTGTAGGTCCTACTCATTTTCCTTAACTTATTTTAAGCTAATTTCTCTTCTAGCACAGTTTTGGCAGGAGATGGAGGAGCAATAGCCTCATTTTCAGGAATGGTGGTGCCAGTTCCAAGGTTATCAATGACGATATTCCCTTCCCAAACTTTGGAGTTTATTTCTGCATTAATGTCCTGACTGTGTGAGATATTGTTCCCTTTAGGCGTTAGGGGGGTTGTATCCATGCTTGCATTTTGTTCTAAGGGGATGGTGTCTCCTGACTTGTTTTCAGATTCGGCTATCCCTTCCGCCTGATCTTCCCTATTCACCCAATCACTCTCGGGAGGAGATAAGGCCCTAAAATCCTGTGATTCATCTTGCTGGGGTAATATTTCAGTGCAGCCAAAGCTGTTGGTGGTGGCAGATTTATTCAATGGTTCCTCTTGCTCCTCAGCTTGTTCAGATGGGCTTCTAATTTCATAGTATGCCCTCATTTTCTCCAGGAATCGATCCATCTCCTCTTCATAGTCTTGTAAGGGTATGTTTTGAGGGCTTGAAGATGGTGTATGGGATGGCCCTGCCTCATCCAACAATTCCGAGGTGTCTTGATGTAATTACAGTCTTTAAGACCGTCTTCCCTAGTTTTGAAGTCGAAGCATGGGTCCTTTTCCCTCTTGCTCTCCTAGGTATGTTTATTCTAGGAAGCTCCATTTCTATTCCGATAGGGTTTTCCTCAGGGGCATGCATGGTAGGGTTAACAAAGCTGTCCCAGGATGTCTGCTATTTTCCTAGCTCATGAATGATAATTAACTTGATTAAGCCATGGTGGCTGACGAATACTTGGGAGTTTTTATCCTTTATAATTCAAACAACAGTGTCGTGTAATACATAATTCAAGAAAGAAAGCAGATTAACTGAAATGTTTTGCTTAAGAACAACTAACAATTTGAGTTGGCAGGGTTTTACCACATCTTGGCGTCAATCGCATGTGGTGTATCTCTGGATGAATGTGGCCAATTCCTTCCAAGGTTGTTGTACAGATGCATTGTTAATCCCATTTCCTTTCCATTATAATGGTTCTCCTAGATCCTGGTATGTTGCGATTGCTTCTCATAGAAGAAGGTGTTTTTCGGTCCACATTTCTCCCTCTGCTGGTATTCCGGAGACTTCAACGATGATATCCTCTGTGACCAGTTTAATCCTTCCTTTGTATCTGGTATGTCCCTCATGTAGGTTCTGCAGGAATTCAACTGCTCTTTCTATGTCAAACCCTTGCAATTTGTGTAATTATGGCAACCAGCCAACTTGCTGAAGAATGGTGCGAGCTATGTCTGAGATTGGGAAGGTCATAGGTTCACTTCAGAGAGAGTTTCCTTCCATGGTTGATGTGTTATCTGAGCTAATTTCTCCCTCTATATATTTTTATTTCGACCTTGTTGGTTAGAATAAACATTGCATGCGAGAGAAAAAATAAATTGCAGCCTTCTGTTGTAAATGTATGTGACTTTATATCATAATTTCAATGATCTTTTGGTCTTATCAATGTATCCAAACGAATTTGTGCAGGGAATTCGTATGCTTAATATTTATGGATATTTACACCCCCTCTCTCAAAATAAGGGCTTCCACACCCTTAAGTACAAGAAATATTGGATCAATCATGAATTATTATGGGGGGGAATTTCAGAAATCAGTAATCACAGTTTGTATGAGAGAACGGTGTCTGTGGCCTTGGAGCTCAAGAAAATAGGAGTGATTGCAAAAATTATGAATGCATGTGGTGCAAAGGTCAGAATTGTAATTTATCATGTGTATCTCATGTGGAAATGACCGAAGAAGGGGAGAAATAAATATGACAATTATTATGATAGGATGTCCTTATTTAATTCTATGGTATGATGGAAGCATGACAATGATGGATAATTATTGGTGCCATCATCCCATAATTCAAACATGAAAGCATAGTTCATTCATAGTTACTTATGTGGGTAAATAGTATTAGCACTTATTCGAGTAGTGTGTTTATCTTGGAAATGGATGAAAATAGGAGATAAGGTATATATAAGAGTAATTGTCTATCGTTAGAAAAATAATCTCATACCACAAGCAGAGCCATTACTTCCAGCAGGCGTTCATAGCCTTGACGGGGTTTCTATTTTAACCCGAAAAATGAGCCAGAATCCTCTATGTAAAAGTAGATATTTTTCCAATTTCATGGAGAGATCACCATGCTAGTGTGGTGGCCAGATAGTCAAGGTGCCACTCACTAGAGTTGTAACAGAGTGATCATGTTGGCTCGTGATGAAACCTCTTGTCCTTCAAGTAGTTGGGGTTTTCGAGAAGGTCATTACCCTAGTGTGTTGGCCATTTTTGGCATGTCACCTGCTAAACCCTTATGACCATGGTAGGTTTCCTCGTGATGAGACCCCCTATTCTCTCTTTAAAAATTTGCATATAGACATAATAATTTTTGAAAAGTAGGCATTTTTCTTTGTTTTATGAAGAGACCACTATGCTGGTGTGGTGGCCAGATAATCAAAGTGCCATTAACTGGGAATGTAACAAAGTGATCAGGGCGGCTCATGATGAGACCTCTTGTCCTTCAAGAAGTGGGAGCTGTCGAGAAGGTCATTACCCTGGTGTGTTGGCCACTATGGGCATATCACCTGTTAAATCCATATGATCATGGTAGGCTGGCTCGTGATGAGACCCCTTATTCTTTGGTTAAAAATTTTCATATAAATATAATATTTATTCTATACATGAAGGGAGGCTCATTAACTCCTTAAGAGTTAGGGATGGTGCGAGAAGTAAAAATAATTCCAATACAATTAACACTCCTTATTCATATATCTTTATGTCAAAGGGAAATATTACTCGAGAGTGTAGAAAGATATACTATTATAAGAATATGAATTGTGTGATAACATGTTTAAGAAGGGGATGCCTAGCCATTCATTGCATAGATGTACCATGTCAGCTTTCGAAGTAGATATTTCCCCATTAAAGTTCCAAAGGATCATCATATTAGTAATATTACTACTTTTCTCCTTTTCAGGTGCCAATTCCTACTCAAAAATGTCTTTTACAGTTAGGGTGTGGGATGAGGATTGGGTTTTGTGAGAAGAGATCATAAAAAAGGAAGAAGGATCATGCTTAAGAAAAAGGAAAAAAAAAAAATCAACTGTTCAATCCAATTGAACAACAAAAACGACACATGGCTGTTCAATCCGATTGAACAATAGTTGTTCAATTGGATTGAACAACAACCATTCAAAGATTTGAACAACAATAAATAAACATGCAATAGGACACAACTGTTTAATATGATTGAACAACAACTATTAAATTGGATTGAATAGCAGCGGTTCAAAGATTTGAATAATAAAAAATAAAAACGCAAAAGGACAGGGTTGTTCAATCCAATTGAACAACAGCTGTTCAATTGGATTGAACAACAACCATTCAAAGATTTGAACAATAAAAATAAAAAATGCAAAAGGACACAACTGTGTTCAATTGGATTGAACAGCAGCTGTTCAACTGGATTGAACAGCGGCCATTCAAAGATTTTAAGAGAAAAAATAAAAACGCAAAAGGACATGGCTGTTCAATCCGATTGAACAACAATTGTTCAATTGGGTTGAACAACAGCCGTTAAAATATTTTAACAGCAAAAATAAAAACACAAAAGTAAATGGTTGTTCGATCCAATTGAACAGCAGTTGTTCAATCCAATTGAACAGTAGTTGTTCAATCCAATTGAATAGCAGTTGTTCAATTGGACTTAACAGCAATCGTTCAAAGATTTTAATAGAAAAAATAAACAACAACAAAAAGGACGATGAAAGAAAACAATATGGCTATGAGTATGAAGAATGTACAATAAGAAAACTAAAAATTGCAGGGAAATTATAGACAATATTTACAAAAGGAAGTAGAAATCTCTCATGTACTTAAAGTTGTGAGGTTATCACCCCTTTCTGGTAAAATTTGGATAGTGGGATCGTTGCATACCTGCTGGTAGAAAGACTCCCTTGTAAGAGGTTTGTGATAGAGGCGCACTCTATGCCCATTGACTCAAAATGTAGAACCAGACCCATTTATGGTGTTCAAGGTGAGGGTACCATTGTTGTGTACTTCCTGAATTTTGTATGGACTGAGCTACCTTGTTTATAACTTTCTTGGAAAATCTTGGAATCTGGAGTCAAAGAGAAGCACCCAGTCTCCTCTCTAGAATGTCTTCTTTTTTATGAGGTTGTCATGCCACTTAGCTCGTTGTTGTTGGATGATTGTGGTGCGCTACAGAGCTAGTAACCATATTTCATCTAATTCATTTATTTGACGGAGTCTTCTAATCTAAGCCTCTGTCAAGTCCAGCCCTACCTCCTGGGTTGTCCTTAGAGTCTTTATTTCGAATTCGATAGGAAAAATAGGCTCTCTTCCAAATACCAGATGATACGGGGAATATCCAGTGGTGTTTCACGATGTTTTGCGGTAAGCCCACAAGGCCTCTGGTAGTCTAGTAGCCCAGTCCTGACCATGTGTTGATATTGTTTTAGTGAGAATTTCCTCAAGGACTTTGTTGGTACTTTCAACCTTCCTGTTTTCCTAATGGTGGTAGAGAGACGTGACTCTGTGGATGATATGGTGATTCTTTAGGGTGGCTGTAATTTTATTACCCACAAACTATGCCCCTCCATTGGTTATCACTTCCCGTGGTAAGCCATATCGCACAAATAGCTCAAAAATAAAATTAATCACAGATTACTCCATAGCTCTTGTAATATTCCTAATTAGCCCAAGCTAATAGGAATATTTCATTTTTCTTTGATTTTCCTAATTGGTGAATAAAATGTAAAGGAGGACACATAAACTCCTAAAAACACCAAAATAAATCAATGCCCAATGTGAATAGAGGCAAATCAGGGTTGTCTCAATAAAATACACTTGCATGTGAACAAGGATTGAGGAGATTGACTGGGTCAACATCACCAAATCACAGCACTGTCCAGATGCATACAACCTCCTTGTTGGTCAGTGCAGTTCTAGATGGAGGATCTTCATGTGAAAGGAGTTAGGGTTTTGAAGGTGGTTTAGGGTTTCTCAAGCTCTCATCTTATAAAAGGAAGGGGAAGGCTCAAGAGAAGTTTTTTCATGATATTATATTTTCAGAGTATATTGTTTTCTTAGACATATCTCGTTCTCTTGGGTATTTAGCAGATAATTGTGAGGATTTCCTGTTTAGGAATTCTCTCTCCTTCCATTGAGTAGCTCTTGGAGGGAATTGTATTTCTCTTTCGCTATCAGGCATATGGCCAAGGTCCATCTCCCTTAGACAACGTAAATCCTATGTGATTTACTTGTTTCAATGAGCTGCAATAAGTGGAAACACTAGATCTGCTCAGATCTAGATTGTACTAGTGCCTCTTCTCAGTGAGTGTGCCTTTTAATCTCCTAGAAGAGTATATTAGCAGTCTTGAGCTTCATATTTTATCTTGGCATCAGGCCAAACTATTCATCTAGGGTACAACACAGTTTCTCTCCTAGAACTGTGTTATTTTGCAGAGCAGAGTTGTAAGGGGTTTTGATATTCTCCTGGAGGAGAGATCTCTGGTGAAAAGGATCCTTCCTTTCACTGTGGTGATCCATGGATTGGCCAACCAATCCATGCTCTCTTCAGATATGATTTATTTATGATTATAATTACTGTATAATTTCTTAATACTGCTGCAAATCTGTGATTTAGATCTCAGATCTATTCTTTGATATTCATCTTTTGCTGAGATCCCCAAGGGGAGTGTAAATAAGAGCCTCTTTGGCATCAAGATCTGAAATAAACCTATTATTTTTCATATATATCTGCTTTAGATCTGAAATATAAAAAAACACTACATCATCCCTCTGAAAATTACGATGTCCAGCTCTTCAGTCTTAATACATTGTGCAACACGTCTATTTTGAGGGTTTATTCATGTTAAACCTTTGTTTTTATCATGTACATTGTTTGATCCATATAATAGACCTGATTTACTGATTTTTATAACCTATTGCATATAATAGCTTCAGAAAATCACACTACATAAGCTCTTCAATTTCTGCATACTTTAAGTCATGGGGATTGGGTGTTTTTAAGCTATATCGGGAGTGGGAGACCTATTTAACATAGCTATATTCATTTTTTTCTGCCAAAATTTGGTATGTGAGTTCCAAATGACCTAAGCCACAAGATCCAACCATAATTTTTCTTTTTTTTATGCAGATCTCTGAAATTAAGCTTTTTAGAGCATAAATCATTGCTTTTCCCCAACTTTTGGCTCATGAAATGAAGTACAGTTTTTTGTTGTAGCTTGGATTGATGGCTATGTGTTTTTAACATTTCCTATGAGTTTATTTGATGATGCATATCCATTATTGTGTTTATACATTGCTGCAGTCCCTCATTGGGCAATTATCAAGCCATACTAGGTGTGGGAGGCCTGTTTGCCCTACCTAAAAAGATTTTTTTTTTAATATCCTCTTGGATTTAGGACTTAGATCCTTAGATATAAGGGATCCAAGTGCTGGTTTCAAATCTTGTAGCATCCATTCCTGGAAAATGCATTTTCTACTCATGCCTTGCTAACAGTTCCCATTTTGGGATATTATAGTTGTATCAGAGCATAGTCTTGGCTCAGCCTGTGAGTTCCAGCCATAAGAGGGAGAAAGATCAGAATGATGAAGAGGATGATCTTGATCTCATCACTTTTTAGATCCATGAAGGACCTCCCCAACGAGGTTAAGAATATGAAGAGTTGCAGTGAAACTCCTAGAGGGTTTCAAGAAGAGGAAGAGCCATGCACTTCCTATTCTCAGAGAGGAGAAGAAAAGAGACATAGAGGAAACTTGGAATCTGAGATTATAAGTGAATAAAAAGCTAAATATAGAGCCTCCAAGGAGACTCTAGCTTTACCTCAATTCATTCAGCTAGAGGAAGAGGGATCTACAACTTTGCATGTTGCTGATCTAGAGCAACAGAGTTGCACTGCGCTGTGCAAAGGCAGTGATGAAGAAAAGAGGACCCATACCTTATGGGAGAATTCACATGGCAGCTTCAGTCATGAAGAAAAGGAGGAAAAAATGGTAGATAGTAGACATCTGGAATTGAGAAACCCTTTCTCCTTTCTAGATGACACTTTCTCAATGAGCACTCCCCGGCTCAAAGAGAAACTTTTACCTGCAACAGTTCTAAGGCCTCACTAGTTTTGGAAGACCATGCATGAGGAGGAGGTCTCATCAAGAGATCCCATGAAAGGTGCACTTCAACATTTCATGGAGTGCCTAGTTCTTCAACAGTCTAAGGAGGCTCTTTCCTTCTCACCCTTGGATCTTCATGGATTCGAGGAGGAATAAATAGATGATGGAGGACATATTCGGATGGATAACATCTCTCATGTTTGTGTTGGACACTTCTTGAGCCATACACATCATGATGGGAGGTTTTTTCTTACCACATATTTGGATCCTTATGGGGTCAAATTGATCCTTGAGAAGACTACATTTCAACATCCCATGAAATGCAACAGCAGAGATCCGATTTGGGAGAATGACAGTCTTCCTTGGGAGAGTGCTAAGGAAGGACAGGATGGAAGGCACCCACATGGGGATGGTGTTGTGGTCCTATGTTTTGATAGATTGGCTTACCAAAAGACAAGGCAACATCAAAACCAATCTTTAGAGTTCCAGGATCTAGTCCTCTTGTTCTCAGAGAGGGATCTCTCAAATTGTTTGCAAAGATATGTCTTGTTTTCTTTAAAGTATTGATTTTAGACTAGTTATTAAGTGCAAGTGTTTTTTTGGTTTGTTTTTTTGGTTGAATTGGCTTAGCAGAACATGAAAGGCCTAGGAAAGATAGATATAAAGGACAAGTGTCAGATTCATTGGGCAATGGAGTTAAGAAGAGGTTTATGAAAAAATCATCAATGGATATGGGATATCAAAGGGAAAATCTAACTTGGCCACAGGATCCTTTAGTTTTGTGAATGAGATGGACATTAATGATTTGGAAGGAGAAATTGAATTCTCAACAAAGGGAACTTGAAAACATAACTTGAACAATAAAGAGGTATTTGATAGATAGGGCTAACCATGAATTCTACAAACCACACTTTAAGAAAATAATGACTTCAAAACAACTTTTAAAATGAAATCTAAGATTCGGGAGGACATCCTATTTCCTAAAAGATTTTATTTCAAAGGACTTAGAAAACATAAAATATTCACTGATAATTGCAGTCATAGAAGAGGGAACACCTAACACATCTATGATCACAACTATAAAGACCTTTAAAACAATTGTTCAAGCAGGGGCAAAGGGTATGATCAGAACAGACCTCCTTGGCTAACTATAAACAATGGTACTTCAAGGGGAGACTTCAAAAACAACTTTCAAGTGGCAGGAAACAAGCAGGGAAAACCATAAATCATGTTGAAACCAATTATTTGAACTATTTGAGAAATAAACAAGCACGAGGACTAAAGAGAAAGATTAAAGACTCTAAAATACCTCAGCAGAAGAAAACATAAAACAGTGAAGGATAAACAGGTCTAAGGTGCTTCCAGGTGTCATTTCTTAGCCTAAACTTTTCATCCTACTGTAGTAAGAATTTATGAAACATAATGAAACTAGGAAAAACAACAGATAGTTCAGAATACATCATCAACAGCTAGGCTCAGGGATCCAATGATAGAGCCTTCTCGAGAACAAGCATGTCACAACATCATCCAGCTTCCAAGACTTCAATTTCTTCCTCAAATTCAAACAGAATATTTATTATTTTAGAGAGTTTCAGTATTACAACTAGTGACCAACCAACCAACTTCTCATCTTCTTCAGAAGTATTTATAGAAGAAATGAGGAGGTGGAAGAGCTCTAGTATTGAAGTGTGATTAATTCTACACTAAATGCAACTCCTAGCCTTGAAAACCATGCAAGGCATAAGGCAAGAAAGCATTGAATTACAACTTTGTTTCATTAACTCTGTTTTTTGTTTTTTAGGCTTAATGGGTAAAAAAATTGATTTTAAGGCTCTTTTTATCCTTTGAAATAACTTCACTAACAGTTTAAAATTTGTTCTTTTGTTGGTAATAACTGTTCAGGTGTCTTTAGGAAAATATCTTCGGACTGGGCAATAACTGTGCCTTCATTTGATTTATTGAGGCTGCAGGTGGCACTCTGGTAGCTGGGGGATTCAATTAGCCCCTTTAATGTGGCAGTGGAGGCCTTTTACTGATATTTTTCTCTATTCTTCCTTAAAACACCTTTAATCTACTTTTACTCTATGTTTAGGCTTAATTAGCCTTGATATTCATGTTTAGGCCTTCATTCTCTGATATTGTCTTTGTTTCTTTAAACCTGAGGATTAAAAACTCTAATTTCTAGGCTTAGGCATTAACCCTTTTACTGTTAATTCTTCATTCTAATACACTTTGTTCATTTGTTTATGCAGGTGGCTTTATGAAGTTGAAGGGCTTCTGCTAGACCCTGGATCGTGATCTAGATTATTTAAACATGGATTCAAAACTTGCAGCTCCTTTTTCCTCTTATTTTAAGCCACAAAATCGTCATTCTGGGCCTTTTTGTCACCTAGATGTGACTGGGAAAAATGCAAAGCAAACACCGTTTAAAACCCTGCAAAACACCAAAAAATTAATTAAGAAACCCTGCAGAATTTGGTTAAGACTGCTTCAGAGGTTTAATGGAGGGGATGGAGCTATGCGAAATGGAGGAATTTGCAGCAAAAAGGGAGAAAAACCCTTGGCAGAAGAGAAACATGTGCAAATGGAGTTTGGGCGCGACAGTTAATAGGAACCATTAGATCAGAACGATCAATGGTGTAGATCATCTAATGGAGTCATTCGGAAGATTAGATGGAGGCAAATGAATTGGGATCGGGATATAATGTGAGTCGTTCGATCTTGGAGATCGATGGCCAAGATTGAAAGCGCAAATATTCGTTTGAGGAGGGAAACGGTTTTTGGAAAACCATTGATGGTTATTGTGCAGTGTTTGGGCGATTTAAGATTTTGGCCAAAAAGACTCGATTCCATACATCGCACAACATGCTTCTTTTCAAAACCACCCATATCACTTAATTTGTTGGCGTTAATGTTTAGGCGCAAAAATTACGTGATATGCAGTTATGGCCGTCGGATGAGGGGCAGTAGATCCAACGGTGTAGATCGCACGCGACGGATGAAGAGTTGCGTGGGCGGAAGAAGTAGTGGGCCCGGTGATGACGTATTTTACTTTGTCGCAGAGTGGGTGGTGTTTAGTCAATTTAGTGTCCTAAATTGCTAACATAAATTATCGACCAGGGCTAGTAAACTGATGAAGTGTGATGCACTATATGTGCCTAAGTATCCATTTTTCTTACTTTTTTGTTTTTAGTGTTTTATTGATGTTTTGGGGTTTTTATGTTTGATGCTTAGTATGCTACTCTATGCTAAAAAGATGAATTTAGATCTATGTCAAAAGGGAGAGAAGGAAATGTTAATAAATGAATTAAAAAGATAATTTATTTGCAAGTTCTGCTCCTAATTATAAAATGATGAAAACAGAGAGTCCTAATCCATGGATATTACAGCTTCTAAATGAACATTTATGAAATGAAAAGTAACTCAAAACACTACAACTTAATCTAATTCATTTAGTTAGAGATTTGTTGGAAGAACTTGTGAAAATGATTAATTCTAATGCAATGAGGATCTCCTAAAACATAAAAGGAAACGCTGAAACAACTTATAACATTACAACTAAATCTCATTTATGAGTTAGAGGTTTATTGGAAGAGATTTTTGAAAGAGATTAATCATAATGTGATAAGGATCTTCTATGAAGCAAAACAATCAATAACTCAAAATATTACAACTTAGTCTCATTCGTGAATTAGAGGTTTATTGGAAAAGCTTTTGAAAGAGACTAACTACAGTATAATGAGGATTTTTTTTTAACTAAATAACAGAAAATAAAATGCTAATAACTCAGAATATCACAATTGAATCCCATTCATTTAATAGAGATGTATTGGAAGAGCTTGAGAAAGAGACTAACTGCAATATCATGAGGATATTTTATCCAAGCAAATGACATGAAACATAATGCTAAAAACTATGATTTCAGAAAGCAGTCTAAGTAAGGAAATATGAAAAAACGGAATTGAAAATGACTTATCTAGAAAACATGTAAAACCTCCTCGAATATTAGGGGCCCTCTGCTACCAATTTGGTGAAATTATTTAGCTTCTTGAAGATGTGATCAAAACAACATCAAATAACTAAACTTCTTTATTGATAAACTCACAAATCTACATCCCATTCCATCTTAAGCTTTGTTACAAAACACTCTCTAATCCTTTCTCTTCTTCTCCTATTTTTCACCACCCTTGATAGGAAAAAGCTTCCCCTATTTATACAAAAATATGAGAAGTTATCTCATTAATGAGAGTCCATGAATCTCTCCCTCTATCTCTAGAGTTACAATCAAAATAGGAAATGATAAGACACATGTCTTTTTAGAGTTTCAATACAAATAACAAATGAGACACATATCTTCTTAGAGTTTCAATACAAAAAGGAAATGAGACATATGTTCTTATGATCCCATGATCTTCTCCACTCAAATTCGAATTTGGTTTTGGGAGGCCACATAAAGGTCTTTTAGAAGCTTCCTTTTGACTTACACATGTCACAAAACTCATAACACATATATAGATATATGAAACTATGTTAATTTTCTAGTTTCTAATCATAAATTCACTTTAAACACATAAAATAAATAACTTTGGAAGACAAGGATCCTAACCCATATATTTATGAAAATTGTTACTTGATGTAGGGTTTTAGGTCAGATAGTTATGAAATGAGAGCTAAATGGTAATGACATAATGGAAATATGTATGAATATGGAAAAAAATTTTGAGACTCAATAGGTGGGTCTTGGCTTATCGGGTTTAATCCCGATCGTCGGATTGTTTAAATGAACGGTTAAGATTAAAAATTAGATTCGAGGTTTTGAAGGTGAAAGGCAAGTGAATGGGTGGAGGAGAGCAGACCCAATGGCCTGATATCCATTGATCTATGTAGATTGACAGTCTATATTCTTTTAACTCAAAACTTTGGGGAAATGAAAAAATAACAAAGGGAAAGGTTTTTTACACAGGAGTTTATGCTTTGGCGGGGCACATGGTGACACATGATTTTTGTCGGGTAGTGGATCAATGGTGAGATCGGGTTAAGTCTCGATCATTGGATCTCCCCAACGAACGGTCAATATTTAAAGAGGGACAGGTTCATTTGAATGAAGGAAAAGGTAAGGTATGCATAAGGGCGGAAGAATGGAGCTGAATGGATGTTGATTTGTTTAGATCAATAGTCCAGATTTGTTTTGAAAATTATACGTTGGGGTAATGAAAAACAAAGGAAAAAAGGGTTTTTGCGTGGGTTTGTAGGTTCTGAGTGCCCAATTGCAGGGATCTGGATCATGTGAAGGATGGGGTGCTAAAGGATATAAGCCCTCAGGGGCCTAAGACCCTTATGTGCAGAAAATGGATTTTTAGGCCAAAAACATTGATTTTTAAGGCCAAATAAGGGTTTCGGTAGATGAGATAAGAGTTTTTAAACCAAATAAAAGGGGAACATAAGGTTTAAAAGGGTCTTTGGAATGATTTAAGGTTAGATGAAGGGTTTTTAGAGGATTTTATGGAGGAAAAAGGATGAACAATGGAATTTTCTTATGAGTGAAAGAAGGAGTGAAAATGATGGAAAATGGGGTTTCATAAGCAGTTTTTTCTTGGTGAACAATAGGTTCCTTTTAGGATTAAAAGGGAAACAGCAGTAAAGATTATCTCGAAGGGTAAAAATCATCATAAAAACTTCAAAAGATGATAAGTTTTCAAAAGGAATTATCTCTTTGAAGGTTTGAAAAACAAAATTAGGCACCATTGGGTATAACAAAATTTATAGGTGGCTAACAGTGGCTCCACTTGGGGAAGACAGCTGGTTCTTTAGGTGTCTAGAACCTCAACTGTAAATCTCTGGCTTTCATTAAACTAGTGCCTTAATCCATTGGGCAGCAACCTTGTTTTCCTTTAGCTGACCTTTCTCTGATTTGATGACCTCTGCAGCAATCTGAAACAATGGAATTCTATCAAAACAACATCTCTACCTACCCATTCCTAATGATCCTAACATTTTTTCTTCTTTCAGAGTGCATTTGGACTAGAAAATTCTCTTCATCAACATTTTATTCTTTTGAAAAAAATAGGAAACTAATATATTTCTACTCTTATTTCTCCATGAACTCAGTTTAAACAGTTGAGTTCATAAATTCTCTACCTAACTACTATCTGCCAGGATTAGATTGTCTGACAGACCTTTATTCTCTAAATTCTAAAACAGGAAATTCAAAAACAACCAAGCCAAGATTAAGAAATTTGACTTGATGCAGATCTACAGCATAAAAACAAGCTACACATAGACTAAAATTTGCAGAAAAGTAAACAAAATTTGTGAAGGCTCAAGATATGAAGATTAAAACTTCCTTCACTATTTCTTCAGCTATGATTTTAGTCTTGTTTGAGTTGTTTCCTCTTTCATATGGTTCAAGTTTTGAGCTTTTTAGAACCAGTTCTTTTTCAATCTTATGGGCTCAAGATTTGAGCTTGTTGGAACCTTTGTTTTTTATTCTAATCTACCTTACTAATAAGCCAAGATTGTGTTGTTTGGTTGATCTAATTCACTAACCTATTAGCAGTAAATTGAAAGGCTAATTAGTCATGATTAGGCTGTATGACTAACTAGAGGTGTGTGTTTTTAGGAGTGCCATTTGATCTTGCACACTTTCAGACATTGTTTCTCTTTTTTGGTATGGGGTTGTACCTTCCTTGTTTTAAAATCTGCCCTCTTTTCTCTTTTCTATTGTTTTTGTATTTTTATTTTTCTAACTTTGAATGCAATTTTCAAACAATGATATTTTACAATGAAAAGCAAAAAAGATTTGAAACTCATGACTCTTGATAGAAATAATGCTTGAGCATCCTGCCATTGACAGGACCTCCATATAAATCCTCTCCATTCAATTCCTTCAGGAAAAATGCATTGTGACCCCTCTCAGCATGAATAATATAGGGTCCTTTCCACAATTTCTCAAACTTGCCATGTTTTCCCTTCTCTTCCCTTCTTGAATCCCATTTAAGAACAACATTTCCAACTTGGAAATTGTTTTCCTTAGTCCTTTTATCAAATAGTTTCTTGATATTTTCTTGGACTAGTTGTGTTCTTTCATAGACTTCTTCTCTGGACTGCTGTAAATGAATTGTTTGGTTGATTCTTCTCTGCATATCATTCTCTTCAGTTTGCAATTCTTGGAGGAGTTTCATGATTGGAACTCCTAATGATGTTGGGAATACTGCATCCATACAATAAACCAGCTGATAGGGGGACATATTTGTTGACTTCTTTGTAGTTAATCTATCAGCCCATAAGGCATGAACCAGCTTACTATGCCATCATTTCTAATTCTGTTCCAACAACTTTTTGATGATATTGATGAGGCTTTTGTTGGAGGATTCAACTAATCCATTTCCTTGGGGATAGTAGGCAGTAGAGTGGCCCAAGGTGATGTGGTATTTGTAACAGAAAACAACCATTTTTTTGGATTTAAAGGCAGCAGAATTATCTGTTATGATTTTTCTAAGACAACCAAATCTGGATAGGATGTTTTTTTCAATGAACTTGATAATGATAGAGTCAGTAGCATTCCTAGATGGTATGGCTTCTATCCACTTGGTAAAATAATCAATGGCAGTGAGGATCCACTTATGTTGGGATGATGAAGATGGGTGAATTTCCCCAATGAAGTCCAAGCCCCATTGTTGAAAGGGTGCCTCAACACTGATAGGATGAAAAGGTAAGGGAAGGAGCTTTCTTTCTCCATCAAAAATTTGACACTTATGGTAAGACATGACTAAATTTTGAGTGTCTGGGAAAAGGGTGGGCCAATAGTGACCAGATCTGAGGATTTTGTTTGATGTGGTCTTCCAGTAGAGGTGTCATCCACATTCTCCTTCATGCAACTCATGCATTATTTTTCCTACATCATCCTCAAGTAAACATTTAAGAAAAATTCCATTAGCATTTTTCCAATATAATACCCCATCTAATATGCAATAATTCAAAGCCTTTTGTTTCAAAAATCTAGCTTTAGTTTTAGACAAAGAAGGAGGGGCATTTAGATATAAAAGCACATAAATGATGTCAGCATACCAAGGTGAATTCAGAAATGTTTCTTCAATGAAAGGAGCAATGAATTCTTCTACTTCTTCCAACACATCCACCATATTCATATCTAGTGCTTGGAAGTTTGACTCAGCCATGAGTTTTGCTAATCCCTGTTGTTTAATCAGTTTGGTGGGCCTGATTTCTAAGTCATATTAAATAATAGTAGCAATCCATTTTCCCCTTTTACCATCAGGATCTTGACTTAGAATATCCTTGACAACAGTATGTGGAACAAAAGTAATTATGTGAGAGTGTAAAATGTAGACTCTAAAGTCTTTTAATGTTTTCACTAATGCTAAGGCTTGCTTCTCCATGATGTTATATTTGAGAGGAGAATCTCTTAAGGCCCTATTAAAAAAGGATATTGGTTGCTCTTGCCCCAAGTCATTCTTTTGAAGTAATATTATAGCTATTGTATGTTTAGATGCAAAAGAAAAGATATAAAAGTCTTTGGTGAAATATGGACTAATCAAGATTGGTGTTTGAGTGAGAGCTTGTTTATCCAGTTCAAATGATTGTTTAGCTTGTGTAGTCCATTTCACACCTACCTCTTTCTTAAGAATGTTTGTAATGTTTCTTAATAGCTCAGAAAGGTTGGGGATAAACCTCCTCAAAAAAATTATCTTTCCAATGAAAGATTGTAATTCTTTGAGGCTTCTTGGATGGATGATTTTTAATATTCCATCAATCTTTCTAGGGTCTACTTTGATTCCCTCTTTTGAAATTATGTGACCAAGAATTTTACCTTCTTGGAGACCAAAGAGTGTCTTTTTGGGGTTCAAAGATAAGCCAAATCTCCTACATTTCTCAAAAACTTTTCTTAAGTGAATCAAATGTTCTTCATCAGTTTTTGAGAAAACAGTTATGTCATCAAGGTAAATTATTATAAAATAGCCAATATCTTCGGAGAAGGCTATTTCCATGGCCCTTTGCAAGGTGGCCCCTGCATTCATTAAACCAAATGGTATTTTGACATACATGAAGGTGCCCCAAGGTGTAGTAAAAGTAGTTTTGTGTTGATCAATTGGGAGCCCTAACACCTGATTGTAACCTGAGAACCCATCCAACAGTGATATTATTTTTGACCCAACTACCCTTTGAAGTATATGGTCCATCTTGGGCAAGGGGTAGTTGTCTTTCAAGGAGGCTCTATTTAGATTTCTAAAGTCAATGCAGAGACTGATTTCCCTTATCTTCTTCCTAACAGAAACTAAGTTTGACACCCACTTTGAATATCTAATGGGTACTATAATTCCAACATCATACATCTTTTCAATTTATTTTTTAACTAAATGCAATAAAACAGGGTTTATCCTTCTTATTTTTTGTTTGAAAGGTTTCTGATTTTTCCTTAAGAAGAATTTTGTGTTGAATGATACTAGTGTCATAATATTTCAGATCTTTGTATCCCCAAGAAAACACATCTCTAAATTCTTTGAACAGTTCTATGTATTGCAATTTTATATGAGCTGGGAGAGTGCTGGACAGTTTGATCATTTTAGGTTCTGTTGGGTTGCCTATGTTATGTTCTTCTACATCTGTTTCCACAAGCTCCATTCTTGGTTCTTTGGCTACGTCATTAAAGTCAAAAAGGTGTTCTAAAGGTGTGAGACCTCTTGGAATTGTATCATTCTTGCATTGTAAAACTTCCAAGTCTTTTTGGTCTGCGTTGTCAATCAATTCTGCTTCAAAAAGATTCTCACAGTGATTTATATCAGCAGAATATGTCATTTCTGTTTTTGGGATTTGTTCATTATCCAAACAGTTTTCTTCTTGGCTGGTTTCTAATGCTGGTATGGCAAAATCATTTTCTGACTTTAAGAAATCATCTATATGTTTTTCAATGTCAAACACTTGCCAGTGGTCCTCATTGTCAGGCACTGGAGGCCTGTTTTTGACCTTTATGTTAAGATGTTCATTTATCTGAGGTACTTGGAAATTGTTGGTAGTGAAGGCAAGCTCATTTGCTAGATGATTTTGTGCTCTTGGAATGAAAATGAGTTCATATTTTTGAAAGGTCCTTAATAAATGAAGGGCATCATTTCGATATTCTCTAAGCCTTGGGTTTCTAGCTGAATATTCTCCTTTGATTTGTCTTATGATAAGTTCAGAATCTCCTGGGATTAATATTTTTTGGGCTTCTAATTGTTTAAGCAACTGTAAGCCAAGGAGAAGGGCTTCATATTCAGCAATGTTATTGGTGCATGGAAAATCTAGTTTATATGAATATCCCTGATTTGTATTTTGAATCCATACACCTACCCCTGCACTTTTTTTATTACAACACCCATCAAAGTTTATTGTCCAAAGGATTTCTGTCTCATTTTCATTCTCTTGTTGCTGTTGATTTCTAATGTTTTGTATTTGATTTGAGGGAAGTTTTGATTGGTCTGGTAAACTGATTTCCTCTTTGTTTTCCTTTTTTTGTTGATTGATTGGGTCTTCATTGTACAAGATAAAGGAATCTAAACTTGACTGAATGGAATAGATTGGAGAGTTTTTTGGTTTATCTATGTTTCTCACCATGTATTTCATGTGGGATTCCCTGTATAATCTTCTTTTTTGGTTAAAAATTGGGATGGTGACATAAGACATGTCCATTTGAAGGCTCCCCTGAAGTTTGGCTCCCCATGATCTTGATAAAAGCACGCCATACTTTGGGGGAATGTTAGCTACTACTATGTCCATAACTAGACTCTTGGCAGGGATCTGAGATAAGTTTACACACAAATATTTGATTAAACCCAAGCATTTTACACTACTTGAATCAAAAGAATATAGATCCTTGTATGGTTAGTAATTTCTAAGCCTAAGCTTTCCATTACTACCTTGGGCATAAGATTATGTGAAGCTCCAGAGTCTAACATGGCATTGTGTAATATCTTACCATGTATATTCAAACTAACATAGAAGGGAGGGACAACTCCTTGGTATTTTCCTTCAACTTCTGGACCAAACAACAACTCAGGTTTGTCATCTGTCAAGTTTAAAGTATCAGTGTCACTTCCTAGGTTCAAAGCTTTCAAAACTTGGTTTTTGTACACTTCTTGGGTTACTAGTTCAACTAAAGGGATGGAAATTTTTATCTTTGCAATCTCTCCCTCAAGGCTGAAAGGAATTATTGATTTTGTCATATTTACATATGTTTTTTCAATTGAATTCCTTTCAGCAATATCGATTTTCTAAACTTTGTTTGGACTGCTATTTGGGAAAATTTTGTTAAGGCCACTAGCTGAAGTGCTAGGGCTGCTTTGTTCAGCATTTGGCTGGCTACTTTTTCCTTTGTTTAAATCTGTTTTCTTAGCCAAAATGTTGGGTTTCTCTGCTATTTTCTTAGGCTGATTTTCTGCATTTTTCTTAACAACAATGCTAGTGTTTTTGTTATTTGAAACCTCTATGTTCCCTTTGCTCCTAAGATCATACTGTTTGTGCACCTCCATGATTGCATTCTCAAACCCCAATCTATAATCATCAGAATCCTCATAGGTGTTTTCATTTTGATCTGAGGAGAAGAAACCTTGTTCTTCTTCAGTGAGGAAAACATCATCCCCACTGTCTGATCCGACCAAGTTTACATGATCTTCTCCCAACCTTTCAATCTCCCTTTCTTCCTCATCTTGATCTACATAGATTTGTTGGAAGGGAGGTCTAATTTTTTGGTCATTATCCCTTTGTCTATCTTGATTGTTTTCTCTTCTATAATTATGATTCCTATTTCTGTTTTGGGGGTTGTTCTGATTGTCTCTTGGTTGTGCTCTCTCAAGTATGCTCATGTTTTTCATCATTTCCTCCATCATCCTTTCCATTTTTGAGCTAGATGTGGAGGGTGCAGATTCCTCCCTAAATGATACTTTATTTTCATTCCTCATTCTAGCTCTTTTCTCAATTAGATTCACTTCCACAGCTAGAGCTCATTTTTGCATGTCTTCTAAAGTCGAAGGGTCTCTTTCTCTTAGCTGATAGGCCATCTCAGGATCAAATCCTTCGGGAAACTTGTTCAAGGCTGAGCCTTGTGGAGGTTTCAAGTCTGGAGGCAATGCATTATAAACACTATTGAATCTAGTGCAATAAGCTTGAACCCATTTCCCAGTGTTTCTTTTGAGATTTTTGTAGTCTGAAAGTATTTGGAGAGGGTTCTTTCTAACTTCCCATTTGTTTAGGAATAAATGATGGAGAGCTTGGAGATCATTAATACTATTAGGGGTTAAGCTTTTGAACCATTTTCTTGCTTCTCCCCCTAAAATTTGAGCAAACAGTCTGAGTTTGACAGTTTCATCATCAACCTCATTTATATCAAAATAGTCATTCATCTTGTCCACATGTTGTGAATCAGTAGTAGTACCACTGGAATCAAACAATGGTATCTTAGACTGATAGTCCTGTGGCAGATTGACTAGAGGTAAAGGAAGAACTAGAGGGGCATACCATGTTGCCATGATAGGAGGTTGTGGAAAAAGTGGGGGGTTTACAAGGGGTGGATTGACAAGAGGGAAAGTGGGCTGAAATGGGGTGTTTTGGACAGTCGGTGTGTGAAGAACAGATGTGGATGGACCAGCAACAGATTGTTGAGAAGATCTAGGATGAGAGAAACCAAAATTATGCAGGAAATGTAAATCAGGTGGGGTAGTTTCTCTACTACCAAGATATTCACCTCTATCTTGGGATGAAGGTGGAGACCCAAAATCTATCTGATCTATATCATCAAGTGACCTAGTTCTAAATGGATTTCTTAAAGTCAACTTGTGAATCTTGTACAGCTGTAAGGTTTTCAGGAACAGAATTAGCTCTTTGGACTGGTCTGACAATAGTTAAAGATTGAGCCTTAGGAGACTTCCTAAGTATGCTTTCATTATTATCAACTATCTTAGGAGGGTTTGGGTCAGGATAGGCTCTAGTATGAACCCTTCTAGAAGCCACTATGCTATTTTTTCAGACCTAATAACAAGAAAATTTTAACCAAATATGACAGTCTTTAGTAGGCTAACTGATCTTTTAGCAAGAAAAATTTAATCCTCAAAGTCTTCTTAATTGAGTTTGTATGATGTTATGATAGTAATGGGTTTCCCAGTGGATTCTTTAGGTCATTTACAATTGTGGAGTCACCAGGTGGAAATTTTTTAGCCTTTTGTAAAGGTAAAATGTTTTATGGTTCCACCACCATTATTATGAAGCCAATCTGAAATAGTTTTTGGATTTTCTGAGTTTTTTCAGTCCTATGGATTATGAGAGTGTCCTAAATCTGTTTCAACTCTTTGCTAGGGTGATGAGACAAACATAGTTTACTCTTATGGCTTAGCTAGATGATTCTTTCAAGGTTTAATAAGGCTTCTATTAGAATCCTAAGGGTTACTTATTTTGTCACTGATTCAAATAAGTCCTATCATAATTACCATTATGCTTGGTAGTGCTTGAAGAAAGCTACTTATACTATACTGAACAATGAGTGTTTTGTTTTAAGTATTTTACTTAGTGTCCCACTGTGATTGCCATTATGTTGTGGTCTTGTGTTTTGATAGATTGGCTTACCAAAAGACAAGGCAACATCAGAACCAATCTTTAAAGTTCCAGAATCTAGTCCTCCTGTTCTCAGAGAGGGGTCTCTCAAATTGTTTGCAAAGATATGTATTGTTTGCTTTAAAGTATTGATTTTAGACTAGTTATTAAGTGCAAGTGTTTGTTTGGTTTGTTTGTTTGGTTGAATTGGCATAACAGAACATGAAAGGCATAGGAAAGATAGATAGAAAGGAGAAGTGTCAGATTAATTGGGAAATGGAGTCAAGAAGAGGTTTATGACAAACTCATCAATGGATATGTGATATCATAGGGAAAATCTAACTTGGCCACAGGATCCTTTAGTTTTGTGAATGAGATGGACATTAATGATTTGCAAGGAGAAATTGAATTCTCAACAAAGGGAACTTGAAAACATAATTTGAACAATAAAGAGGTATTTGATAGACAGGGCTAAACATGAATTCTACAAACCACACTTTAAGCAAATAATGACTTCAAGACAACTTTTAAAATTAAATCTAAGATTCGGGAGCACATCCTATTTCCTCAAAGATTTTATTTCAAAGGACTTAGAAAACATAAAAGATTCACTGATAATTGCAGTCATAAAAGAGGGAACACCTAACACATCTATGATCACAACTATAAAGACCTTTAAAAAAATTGTTCAAGTAGGGACAAAGGGTATGATCAGAACATACCTCCTTGGCTAAATGTAAACAATAGTACTTCAAAGGGAGACTTCAAAAACAACTTTCAACTGGTAGCAGACAAGCAGGGAAAACCATAAATCACGCTGAAACCAACTATTTGAACTATTTGATAAATAAACAAGCATGAGGACTAAAGAGAAATATTAAATACTCTAAAATACCTCAGCAGAAGAAAACATAAAACAGTGAAGGATAAACAGGTCTAAGGTGCTTCCAGGAGTCACTTCTTAGCCTAAACTTTTCATCCTACTGTAGTAAGAATTTATGAAACATAATGAAAACAGGAAAAACAACAGAAAGTTCAGAATACATCACCAACAACGAGGCTCAGGGATCCAATGATAGAGCCTTCTCAAGAACAAGCATGTCACAACATCATCCAGCTTCCAAGACTTCAATTTCTTCCTCAACTTCATACAGACTATGTATTATTTCAGAGAGTTTCAGTATTACAACTAGTGACAAACCAACCAACTTTTCATCTTCTTTAGAAGTATTTATAGAAGAAATGAGGAGGTGGAAGAGTTCTAGGATTGAAGTGTGATTAATTCTACACTAAATGCAACTCCTAGCATTGAAAACCATGCAAGGCATAAGGCAAGAAAGCATTGAATTACAACTCTATTTTTTTTTTTTAGGCTTAGTGGGTAAAAAGATTGACTTTAAGGCTCTTTTTATCCTTTGAAATAACTTCACTGACAGTTAAATTTTTTTTCTTTTGTTGGTAATAACTGTTTAGGTGTCTTTAGGCAAATATCTTCAGACTGGGCGATAATTGTGTCTTCATTTGATTTATTGAGGCTGCAGGTGGCACTCTGGTAGCTGGGGGATTCAATTAGCCCCTTTGATGTGGCAGTGGAGGCCTTTTACTGATATTTTTCTCTATTTTTCCTTAAAACACCTTTAATATATTTTTACTCTGTGTTTAGGCTTAATTAGCCTTGATATTCATGTTTAGGCCTTCATTCTCTGATATTGTCTTTGTTTCTTTAAGCCTGAGGATTAAAAACTCTAATTTTCAAGCTTAGGAATTAACCCTTTTACTGTTAATTCTTCATTCTGATACACTTTGTTCGTTTGTTTATGCAGGTGGCTTTATGCAGTTGAAGGGCTTCTGCTAGACCCTGGATCATGATCCAGATGATTTAAACCTAGATTCAAAACTTGCAGCTCCTTTTTCCTTTGATTTTAAGCCACAAAATATTCATTCTGGGCCTTTTTGTCACCTGACTATGACTACGAAAAACACAGAGCAAAAACCGTTTAAAACCTTGTAAAACACCAAAAAATTCATTAAGAAACCCTGAAGAATATGGTTAAGACTACTTCAGAGGTTTAATGGAGGGGATGGAGCTATGCGAAATGGAGGAATTTGCAGCAAAAAGGGAGAAAAACCCTTGGTGGAAGCGAAATAGGTGCAAATGGAGTTTGGGCGTGATAGTGAATAGGAGCCGTTAGATCAGAACGATCGATGGTGGAGATCATCTAATGGAGTCATTCGGAAGCTTAGATGGAGGAAAATGAATTGGGATTGGGATATAACGTGAGCCATTCGATCTTGGAGATCAACGGCCAAGATTAAAAGCGCAAATGTTCGTTTGAGGAGGGCAGCGGTTTTTGGAAAACCATTTATGGTTATCGCGCAGCGTTTGGGCAATTTAAGATTTTGGCCAGAAAAATGTGATTCCATACATCGCGCGACACACGTCTTTTCAAAACCGCCCATATCACGTAATTTTTTGGCGTTAACATTTAGGTGCAAAAATTACACGATATGTAGTTCTGGTCATCAGATGAGGGGCAGTAGATCCAACGGTTCGGATCGCATGTGACGGATGAAGAGTTGCGCGGGCAGAAGAAGTAGTGGGCCCAGTGATGACGTATTTTACTTTGTCGCGGAGCCGGTGGGTCTTGGCTTATCGAGTTTAGTCTCGATCATCGAATTGTTTAAATGAATGGTTAAGATTAAAAATTGGATTGGAGATTTTGAAAGTGAAAGGCAGGTGAATGGGCAGAAGAGAGGAGACCCGATGGCCTAATGGCCGTTGATCTATGTAGATCGACGGTCTATATTCTTTTAAATCAAAAGTTTGGGGAAATGAAAAAGTAACAAAGGGAAAGGTTTTTTACACAGGAGTTTATGCTTTGGCAAGGCCCATGGTGACACATGATTTTTGTCATGTAGTGGATCAATGGTGAGATCGGGTTAAGTCCCGATCGTTGGATCTCCCCAACGAACGGTCAAGATTTAAAGAGTGGCGAGTTAATTTGAATGAAGGAAAAGGTAAGGTATGCATAAGGGCGGAAAAATGGAGTCGGATGGCCGTTGATCTGTTTAGATCAACGATCCAGATTCGTTTTGAAAATTATACGTCGGGGTAATGAAAAATAAAGGGAAAAAGGGTTTTGCGTGGGTTTGTAGGTTCTAAGCGCCCGATTACGGGGCTTCAGGTCATGTGAAGGATAGGGTGCTAAAGGATATAAGCCCTTAGGGGCCTAAGACCCTTATGTGCAGATAATGGATTTTTAGGCCAAAAACAGTGATTTTTAAGGCCAAATAAGGGTTTCGGTAGATGAGATAAGAGTTTTTAAACCAAATAAAAGGGGAACATAAGGTTTAAAAGGGCCTTTGGAATGATTTAGAGGTTAGATGAAGGGCTTTTAGAGGATTTTATGGAGGAAAAAGGATGAACAATGGAATTGTCTTATGAGTGAAAGGAGGAGTGAAAATGATGGAAAATGGGGTTTCATAAGTAGTTTTTTCTTGGTGAACAACAGGTTCTTTTTATGATTAAAACGGAAACAACAGTGAAGATTATCTCAAAGGGTAAAAATCATCATAAAAATTTCAAAAGATGATAATTTTTCAAAAGGAATTATCTCTTTGAAGGTTTGAAAAAAAAATTAGCCACCATTGGGTATAACAAAATTTATAGGTGGCTAACAGATGGATGGGTGTGGATGACAAGCAAGAAGCTGGAAAGCTACTTGCAAACCTATGACATCGGGTAGTAGGAGGCTTGGCTGCATTGGTTACTCTTGAAATAGTTTGGTCATCATCCTATTTCCAAGGGTAGGTGGTAGGATACTTGCATCATAAGGTAGCAAGGAGTATGGACACATTGTGTTGACATAACATTCTTCATGTCAATCACCATGTTTTCACTACATGATTTGGATGATGGAAGTATGAGGAGGCATCAAAATATTTTTTTGCTTGGGATGTTCTTGGGAGAGCAAGGGCAGGTTTTCTCTCACAGTTTTCACGATGTTGCAGGAGTAGAAGATGGCACTATCACAGTGCAGAGGGGCTACTCCTTGGCCTTAGATGTTAAAGAGGCACTTTCCCCATGGGAGAGACATCTTATTTGTAGCAGCATTATGGGATATGCCTTTGACATTCTACATGTCAAAGATTGGAGCCAGGAGTTGGAGGGAGCCTATTTTCATAGGCCAACATCATTTCCATTTTTGAGCTGGGGTTTATTGATGGAGTATCCCCAAGATCATTTCACACTTGATGCACTTGATGGGCAAAGAGGAGGTAAGGAAGATGAGGTAGTAGATGAGGACATCTATTGCTATGATGTACTCTTCTTATCTTGGATTTCCAAGCATTAGGAAGAGGATCTGCAGGAAGCACTTGGCTCATTCCTCTTCATGGAAGTGTGCCAAAATACTATGGAGGATCTATTCATGGATCCATGTGTCTTCTTACTTCCAACATATGGTAAGAGCTTTGTTTGTGCAACACAATATTTGCATGCTCTTACCATCTCTTGGCAGTGCATTGCTCCAAAAATAAGCAAGCTCTTGATTTTTCTCCTTGACCAATGTTGGGCCAAACCATATGATGGAGACAACCATATCTTATGTGGCCTTGGGCAGATGTTTTGTCATTACATGTGTGTTTAGTTGATTCATATGATTAACCATGTATCAAGGAACAATTTTCCATGTTTTTTTTAGAAGCAACAGTTTGAGAAACTGAGCTGTCACCACTTGGGAAATTGTTGGTACCTTCCAGTACCTTATGAAACCATCAGTGATTCCCCTATTTTGATGCTATAATTATCCCACTTGCTAGTGTTGTTTTTATCTTGATGGGAGACATGATGTTAAGTAAGGCACATGGTTTGAATGTTTCCTTTTGGGAAGGAGATTCCCACATTTTCTATAGTACATGTTATAATGGGAACATGGGAGGAGTTATGGCCACCATAGACAAATATTTGTTTCTCTTGGAGGTGGGCCAAATGCATGATGGGATGCCATATGATGATGCTCTCCTATCCATCACATGTGGAATGTTTTGGGCCAACTAGTTTTATAGCGTTGGAGGAAGGATCTTTACAGATCTAATCTTCATGTTGCCACTTGAGGGCAATATCATTGCAGCCCAATATCAGCAAGAACTCTACACTTATCTTAAGTGGAGAGGAGGACAGCATGGGGTAGGAAATTTTGTCTACTATGTTCAGTTTTTCAACCCACCTTCTTTGCAGGAACTTAAGGTGGAGGAGAATTTTTTGGAGTTACCATGTTGGGAGGTGACTCATTTTGTATGGATTATTACTTGGGAAAAGATGCTTTCCCAATCCATTTCAGTCTAACCTTGCAGTTGCTTGAGGACAAGCAAAATTTTTGGAGGGGAGGACTGTAATATTCCTAATTAGCCCAAGCTAATAGGAATATTTCATTTTTCTTTGATTTTATTAATTGGTGAATAAAATGTTAAGGAGGACACATAAACTCCTAAAAACACCAAAATAATTCAATGCCCAATGTGAACAGAGGCAAATCAGGGCTGTCTCCATAAAATACACTTGCATGTGAACAAGGATTGAGGAGATTGACTGGGTCAACAAGAACAAATCAAAACACTATCCAGATGCATTGAACCTCTTTGTTGATCATCACAGTTCTAGATGGAGGATCTTCATGTGAAAGGAGTTAGGGTTTTGAAGGTGGTTTAGGGTTTCTCAAGCTCTCATATTATAAAAGGAAGGGGAAGGCTCAACAGAAGGTTGTTCATGATATTATATTTTCAGAGTATATTTTTTGCTTATACATATCTCGTTCTCTTGGTTGTTTAGCAGAGAATTGTGAGGATTTCCTATTTAGGAATTCTCTCTCCTTCCATTGAGTAGCTCTTGGAAGGCATTGTATTTTTGTTCCACTATTAGGCATATGGCCAACCTCCATCTCCCTTCGACAACATAATTCCTATGTGATTTACTTGTTTTAGTGAGCTGCAGCATGTGGAAACACTAGATCTGCTCAGATCTAGATTGTACTAGTGCCTCTTCTCAGTGAGTGTGTCTTTTAACCTCCTAAAAGAGTGTATTAGAAGTCTTGAGCTTCATATTTGATCTTGGCATCAAGATAAACTCTTCATCTAGGGTAAAACACAGTTTCTCTCCTAAAACTGCATTATTTTGCAGAGCATAATTGTAAGGGATTTTGATATTCTCTTGGAGGAGAGATCTCTAGTGAAAAGGATCCTTCCTTTCACTGTGGTGATCCATGGATTGGCCAACCAATCCATGTTCCCTTTAGATATGATTTATGTATGATTATAATTTTTGTATAATTTCTGAATACTACTGCAAATCTGTGATTTAGATCTCAGATCTATTCATTGATATTCTTCTTTTGTTGAGATCCCCAAGGGGAGTGTAAATAAGAGCCTCTTTGGCATCAAGATCTGAAATAGACCTATTTTGCATATAGATCTGCTCTAGATATGAGATATAATAAAAAAATACTTCATCCCTCTGAAAATTACATTTTCCAGCTCTTCAGTCTTAATACATTGTGCAACACCCCTATTTTGAGGGTTTATTCATGTTAAACCTCTGTTTTTCTCATGTACATTGTTTGATCCATATCATAGACATGATTTAATGATGTTTATAACCTATTTCATCTAATAGATTCAGAAAATCATGCTACATAAGCTCTGCAATTTCTGCATACTTTAAGTCATGGGGATTGGGTGTTTTTAAGCTATATCGGGAGTGGGAGACTTGTTTAACATAGCTAGATTCATTTTTTTCTGCCCAAATTTGGTATGTGAGTTCCACATGACCTAAGACACGAGATACAACTATCATTTCCCTCTATTTTTACACAGATATCTGAAATTAAGCTTTTTAGAGAATAAATCACTGCTTTTCCCCAACTTTTGGCTCATGAAATGAAGTACAGTTTTTTTTGTAGCTTGGATTGATGGCTATGTGTTTTTAACATGTCCTATGAGTTTATTTGATGCTTCATATCCATTACTGTGTTTATACATTGCTGCAGTCCCTCATTGGGCAATTATCAAGCCATACTAGGTGTGGGAGGCCTGTTTGCCCTACCTAGAAAGATTTGTTTTTGATATCCTCTTGGATTTAGGAATTAGATACTTATATATAAGGGATGAAAGTTCTGGTTTCAAATATTGTAGCATCCATTTTTGGAAAATGCATTTTCCAGTCATGCCTTGCTGATAGTTCCCATTTTGGGATATTACAGCTCTTGATAAGGCCATAATTTCTACCCACTTTGTTACGTACTCTGTGGCAACTAGTATGTATATTTTCTAGTTTGATGGTAGTTTGAATGGCCCAACGAAGTCCAGATCCCATCATTTTAACGATTATACTACTAATTGTGGTTGTAATGGAATTTGATCGGCTTGGCCCAAGCGGCCCATTCTTTGGAAAATATCATAGGATTGGACATATTTTTTTGCATCTTTAAAAATCTTAGGCCAATAATAACCTAATTTCAATACTTTTTTCCCCATTCTTCGATCTAAAAAATGGCCACCACAAGGTTCATCATGACAGACTCCTATAATGTCATAAATCTCGTCTTCCCGGATGCATTTGTGTGTATGCATATTAGCTCCTGTATGAAAGACGTATCCACCGATCCAAGAGAATCTAGCACTGCAATGAACAATCAGCTTCCATTCCCTTGATGTTAAATGTCTAGGAAGCTTTCCTACTGCCAGGTAGTTTTCTATATCTACGTACCATGGTGTTTTTACTACTATAGCAAACACGTGTTCGTCAGGAAACTGATCATTCACCACTAGTGTGTCATGTGATTTGGGAACTTTGGATAAGAAGTCTGCAACCACGTTCTCCTTCCCTAGACAGTCTTTGATAGTTATCAAATTCCTGTAAAAGCAGTAACCAACAAGTTATTCTTCCATTTGTAATTGGTTTATTGGCTAGATATCTAATGGCAGAGTGATCAGTATACAGGAGTACTTGATAGCTAGTTATATAATGTCTAAATTTATTGATAGCATAAATGACAGCCAAGAACTATTTTTTAGTCACTGTATAGTTTAATTCAACAGGAGTGAGATTTTTGTTGATATAATAAATAGCATAGGGGTTTTTATCTTCTTCTTGACCGAGAACTGCCCCTATCGCTGTGTTGGATGCATCCGAATAAATGTGGAAGGGAGGCTTCCAGTTAGAACCGCGTAAGATCGGTGTTGTCGAGACCAGTTTCTTCAAATCTGTAAAAGCAGTGTCACATTTATCAAACCAATGGAATTCAACATTTCCAGTTAATGCATACAAGGGTGCAGAGATTTGTGAAAAATTATTTATAAAATTGTGATAGTACCCTTCGTATCCAAGAAAACTGCGTACCTCTGTTTGCATACAAGGTGTGGCTAATAAAATGATTACTTCTATTTTTTTCGGGTCTACCTGTATTCCAGCTGCAAAGATGTAGTGTCCTAGGATTACACCTTTGGCCATCATCATGTGGCATTTTTCATTACTTAAACATAGTCTGGTAGAAATACATCATTACAATACCTTTTCTAGTGTTTCTAGTGCTCGATCAAAGTCATCTCCCTATGGGGTAAAGTTGTCCATGTAAATTTCAAGTCCTTCATCTATTAAATCAGAAAAAATACTGAGTATGGCTCTTTGGAAGGTTTTTGGGGCATCGCATAGTCCAAATGGTAATACCCTATAGGAAAATGTATCCCATGGGCAGGTAAAGGTTGTTTTATCCTGGTCTTTGGGGGCTATCTGGATTTGATTGTAACCGCTGAGCCTGTCAAGAAAGGAAAAGAATCGTTTCCCTACCAATGTATTGAGGACTTGGTCAATAAAAGGAAGGGGGAAGTGGTCCTTCTGTGTTGCTTTATTTAGTTCTCTGTAATCCACATAGATTCTCCATTTCCCATTCTTCTTAGGAACGACTACTAAAGGAGAGACCCATTTGCTATCTGAGATAGGATAAATGAAGTTTACATCTGGTAGCTTTTGCAATTCATCTTTTACAATGTCTTTCAGATGTGGGTTTAGCCTCTGTTGAAGTCACCGAATAGGTTGAGCCTCCTTGTCAGTATAGATGTAATGTGTGCATATCTAAGGGTCTATACCCTTCATGTCTGGGTTAATCCGGATTTATGCAGGAACGCAACAGAATACAAAAATAACCATAAACATAGAGATGTAGTAGAAATAATGCTTCATTTCATTAATACCAAATAACAGAAATATGCTTACAGACATAATGAAAATAAAATAGCTAGGGTGCTGGTAGCGAATATCCGAGAAGAGATGTGGCAGCTACAAACCTCTGAACTGTGTTACAATGAGGCTCGAGGGCCTATTTATTGTTAAGAAACAATGGAGAACTCTAAACGTCCAAAAACCTAACTCTAGGAGATGAAGCGCCAAAACTATGGGCCTCGTTTGGGTAAATTGGTGTTTCAAATTCCCGGGGACGTAACTTTGGCATACGATCTCCGTTTCACACGTTTGATACATCATTAGAAAGATTTATTTGAGGACTACAACTATTTTTTTGAATGCCAATTCTAGAACGGAATCATATTTTCCGAAATAACGATGCCCAAAAAACGTCGTTTAGGGCCTCAAAACGGCTCCAGAAGTTCAGGACCCGAAAAACTGCTAAAAATAGTAAGTTGTGCTGCAACTTAAAAATTGAAAGAATTGATGGTGGGGGTTCAAGTGGAATAATTGGGTGGCCACCAATATCCACCTGGATCATTAAGGCCCCAAAATGGCTCCAGGAGTGGAGGACCCGAAAACCTGCTAAAAATCGTAAGTTGTGCTGAATGTGAAAAGCTGCAAGAATTGATGGTGCTAGTCCAAATGGAATAGGTGGGTGGCCCTCGATATCTACCTGGATCATTATGAAAATAATTGTACACATCAAAAACCTCAAGTTCGTCAAGGGAAATGTGTAAAGAAAGGACAAACTCTGGCGGATGGTGCAACTACGGTAGGGGGAGAACTCTCTTTGGGAAAAAACGTTTTAGTAGCTTATATGCCATGGGAAGGATACAATTTCGAAGACGCAATACTAATCAGTGAACATCTGGTATACGAATATATTTATACCTCTTTCCATATCGTAAGGTACAAGATTGAAATCTATATGACGAGCCAGGGTCTTGAAAGAATCACTAGAGAAATACCTCATTTAGATGCTCATTCACTTCGTCATTTGGATGAAAATGGTCTTGTAATGCTAGGATCTTGGATATAAACAGGTGATGTTTTGGTAGGTAAATTAATGCCTCAAACAATAGAAGAATCATTATGTACCCCAGAAGGAAGATTATTACAAACCATATTTGGTATTGAGGTATCGACTATGAGAGAAAGTTGTTTTAGAGCACCTATAGGTGGAAAGGTTCGAGTTATCGACATGAGATGGATCAATAGAGTAGATGATTGTGGTGATAATGTGAGTCCCGAGCAAATTCTCCCTGATACTTCTGTAAAACTTCTATGATCTTTTGCTTTTTGTTACTATCCAGACTACCATTGATATTCAAAACTTTCCCTGGCCCGATTTCAATTGGTATGTTGTTGCAAACAACAATTTTGGGCATGTGTTGATTATCAATGTATGTCAAGAGGTTTTCTTGTGTTTCATCATCAAGAACTATGTTTAACATTTGGCATTTTAAGTTTCCAGATGCAGGTGGCTAATTCATGAAGTTATTGATTACATCATCTTCAATTTGATCTTTGAATTCAAGAGCTTCAACTATTGTCAGCGATGAATGGATATTTTGTTCCCAGTATGTATGTGGATGTTTGTGAATATTTACTATGGGTAGACTTGGTTTGGAAAGTGGGTAAATGATAATTGTTGGGCCTCAAAATAGTCCCTATTTTCACTCCATTATTCATCAATATCTTCACATTTTACCTTCATGTCACCTCCATTCCACCTCCATATCATTACATTCACTTCATTATTGGGTCATAACTATGTTTTTCCAAAGTTTATTAATTCTTAACATTTTAAAGTGAATTTATGGCTAAAACTTAGAAAATAATATGCTTATACTTATGCCTGACAATTAGCATGAGTTTGTTGACATGTGTAGGCTCAAAGGAAGCTTCCAAGACACCTTTATGTGGCCTTGGATGATCAAATTCGAAGTTAAGAAGATAAACCTAATGGAAAAGATCATGGAGGAAATCATGGAGGATAGGGTTATGTGTCTAGATGGTTAGAGATATTAGTGGATGATCATTATGAGTTTGTTACTCCTCTCATTGTATAAATAGGAGTACCTCCTCCATTCCAAGGGGAGGACTCTTAGAGCATTGTATCCAATTGATGATGGAATAGAATAAAGCTTCATTTTTCATATATTTCCATTATGTAGTTTTAGATGTAAATTATGTTAATGTAGAATATGAATTTATGGAATTTATGTAGTTTTAGATATAAGTTTCCTTAGTGTAGTATATGGAATAATTTGTCTTGTTCTTAAGAGAATTGAGCTCACTCTAAAAGGATGGGAGAAACATTTTATTTCATATTAGATTTTGTTTCATTTCATTGCTTAGATGTTTAAGGATTTGTGTGTGATTGATGAATGAGTTTTAAATTAGAATCTTATCAACATGTGAGATGATATCCAAGGGTCTAAGTTAGGCTCTCTCTCTATTTGATTTCTATGATAATTGAAATTCATTCTTTTGCTTTTATGTTTCAAGTCATTTTACTTTTATGCTTATGAATGGATCTTAGTTTAGTTTGGATTAGTACATGAGAGGACAATCAAAAAAAGACTAAGTTAGTCTTCTCTCTCTTTGAATCCGAACAACAATTAAAGTTCATTCCTCTTATCTTTATTTCAAGTTTATGGTTTTAAGGAATGATTTCTCTATGATACCGTAGGGAAGGACAAACTTCGGTGACCTCCTAAGTTAGGAGCCTCTTCCTCGCATATTATATTGAATCATAAATAATTTAGTTAGACATAGAGTTGTCTTTATTTCAAGTTTCTGGTTTTATGAATGATTTCTCTATGATACTGTAGGGAAGGACAACCAGGACCTCCTAAGTTAGGAGCCTCTTCCCTTGCATATTATATTGAATCATAAATAATTTAGTTAGACATAGCGTTAGTTGCCTACTCTTTCATATATATTGCTGGCACCATCACAAGCTCACGAGTTTCCCTGGTCGATAATTTAATGCAGCAATTTGTTCAAATAAATTGCCCAACATTTTGGCGCCGTTGCCGGGGATGGTGCTAAGGGATTAGGCATTAGAAATTTAATTTAGTACTAGCATTTTTCTTTAGACAAAATAATTTGTGAACCCTGGTGACAGCAGGATCTTCACAAAGGAGTTTAAGTTTGAATTTTCTGATGTTTTAATGCTTAGCTAGTTTTAAATTTCGTCATTTCAAAAACACCCCCCCTGCATAAATAAAAACAAATCAAGCGATGAGTATGCTCTCTTCCTGCGCTTCGTGCGATCAGGAAGATCAGAAAATCAATTGATTTATTCAAATAAAAAACTCTTGCTAGAAAATTTATCTGCGATAGGACAATGACGAATTTTGTGATAAAAAAAATTAGTTTTCTTTTAATTTTAGTTTAAAATAAAAATTAAAAAAATTTTCCCACAAAATAATAATAATATGTATATCATATATATATTATTATTATAAAAAAAATTAAAAAATTAAAATAAAAAATTTTCAAATAATAAATTAAAAATTTATGTTTTTAATTTATTGTTTAATGAAACATCTTTAAAAATTTTTTTAGATAAAATCTAGTTTTAATTTTAATTTTAGTTTTAAAAAAATACTAAAAAAAAAAAAATATAAAAAAAAAAAAAAAACAAAACACAACAAAACGCATTCAATTAAAAAAAACAAACAAAACAAAACATAGAATTCACAAAACATAGAATTCACTGGGGCTACTGTTCGGAGCTCTTACTCGGGTTTTCCTTGTCTCGAAAGTGCTGAGAATCCATTCATTCGTGAATCTTATTTTTTTTTCGAATGCCATCCATGGCGAATTTAGAGGATTTCTCGTTTTATTTCTTGCAGCACTGCAACTGTTTATTATGGAACCGGCCTACTGTGATTGGGAGAACGATTTCACGGGCTTTGAGGAGAGGTCGACTCAAAAACCGGATGGGATCCCTAAATTTGAGCGGATCCCTAAGCTAGCAGCTAACGGAGGAAATGTGATTGTAGTATCTAAGACGCCAGGTCAAGGTGGTTTCAGTACGATCCAGGCCGCCATCAATTCAATTCCAGCGAGGAACCAGCAACCTGTCACCATCCAAGTCAATCCCGGAATTTATAGGGAGAAGAGATTCAATATTATCCTTGATGTTGCGCAGGCTCTGGCATTTCTGCACCTTGAATGTGATCCGCCCATCGTTCATGGAGATGTAAAGCCCAGCAATATGCTATTGGATGGCAAGGAGCTTGGACAGCATCAAGAGGAACAAGGGAGGAAGATAGTGGTGCGTGTGTTTGCCATGGGCTCTCTCGCTTCCTGTGATAGAGGATCGATAGATCGACTCGAACAAACAAATTAACAGTCACACTAATCAATGGCGACCTTCTCGGAGGCTCCTCCAGGCAACAGCAAGGCCGGATAAAAGATCTTCAAGACGAAATGCGCGGTATGCCATACGGTTGACAAGGGTGCAGGACACAAACAAGGGCCAAATCTGCATGGGCTCTTTGGCAGGCATATTGGAGATAGGCATATTGTCTCCGTCTGCTGCATCCACAACATATACAATTGCAGAGACTCCACGGCAATATCGCTCCCACATAGTACGAAACCGAGGCTTCGAAGCCAGTTGAGGAAAGCCTCCCAGAGCCCCATGTCTGTGGCTGTGATCCGACCGAGACTGAGCGCGAAATTCCTGTTGAGATGGGAGCTATTTCATGGCAGCGCCGGATTTAACGACAAAGATATCCATATCATAGACCGTCAGAGGGTAATGTTCTAGTGTTTTCAGCATGGAGCGCCTATGGTTGGATAAACGGCTTCAGCCTGGAAACCAACTGAAAATGCAACACGTTCATATCTTGCCTCAACGAAAAATCTTCATAAGCCTTCAATCCCGTTTTGTTTTGCATTTATTTTGGTTTGTTTTGTATTTTTAGATTTAATTTGTTTTTGTTATAAATTGTGTTTATTTTTATTTATTTTGTTTTGATTTGGTTATTTATTTTTAGTTATAATCTGTGTTAATGTTTGTTATTATAATTATATTAATATATTAATATAATTATAATTTGTTATGTTTGTTATTTAATGTTTGTTAGGTTATGTAATTGTTATTTAATATTTGTATTAATATATTAATGTATTAATATATTAATTATATTAATATATTATATGTTGATATAATCGTATTAATTTTTATAGTCATAGTTTGTTATTATTTGTTTTGTTGTATATAATTGTAATTATGATTTGTTATATATGTTTGTTTGTTATGTTATTTAATTATTAATTAATGTTGTTATAAAAATTGTATTAATATATTAATATATTAATTGTATTAATTATATTAATATGTTAATATGTTATTATAATTCCATTAATTAATAGTTATAATTTCATATTATTTGTTGTATATAATTGTTATGATTGCTATGTATTTTTCTTATGTTGTTTTATACTAGATATGATATTATGTTTGTTATCATTCAAAAATAAATAAAAAATAAAAAATTTGTTATGTGTTTTGTGATTGTTTTGAAGGATTTGAGGGGCGAATATTGACATTTTATAAAGTGAAGAACATTGGCATAAAAAAAAAAACTTTGGTGATATGCATATTGAGAGAATAATGGAACTGGATGAAACCGCAACAGTTGGTACAAGGGAAAAATAAAAAATAAAAAAAATAAACACACTTTTCACAAAATTCACGCAGATTTGAAAATAAATAATGGAACACTTGGAAACAAATTTTGAGAATAAATTTATCAAACATTTGGAGGATTCTATAGATGATGATTATCTTGTTTCGATAGCTTCAAGTTGGCATTAAACTCATAATATTTTCTGTTGAATGCTTTTATGTGACATACTAATCTGCAGGACACAATAGAGCTTTCCAATGCCAATCTTTTTGCGAAGCACATTTCAAGAGTTATCCAACACAAATAGGGAGTATTACTTTTCATGGTTATTTTTAAAGAATGGATTGATTTTAATATCACAAGATTAAGTCAATTTCAACACCTTTGATTGTCCTTAACATGTTTTATTTGGTATGAATTTTTGCGTAAGAATCATGAAGGAACTGGCCATTTCTTCTATGTTTTCTTTGTACCAAGTTTTTTTACAGGTTACAGGACGACAAAGCGATCATTACGGAGACTACATTGTGACGACAATTAGTCTTCCAAAGACTAAATTCATGAAAAATTCTCAAGACAAATCCATCTCCACAACCATTACCTTCCACCTCCCTTTCTGAAAATATTTTGAATCCCATCAATTGTACATCTATAAAGCATACCATTTCCATGTCCATTTTTCATAGCAAGAGTTCTTCTTCATTCACCATGCTTCCTAACTCATCAATAAAAACCATTTTCCATTTCCATTTCCCTTTTCATACCATTTTTCATTTCCGCCAATAAAACCCTACTTGAGTCAAAGTTCTAGAGTCTAAGTATCATTGAAAAACACCTAGAGGCTTGCATGCCTTAATGGCAAGTACTCTTGCCAATGAAAAATGGGAGTACATTAATATCCCTTGTTCGTTGGATCTTGTAGGTGACTCGACCACGACAAATTTATTCGTACCTACAAAGATGTCTTAGGCATCCTGACTCCCATTGGAATCAATGGTGGGAGCTCTTGTGTTGGCTAGGGGCATCCATTAACGGCCACTAAGTCAACAACTTCTTGCTATGTTCGACATCGACACATTTAATCACATAGCAAGATTTGTGCCATCAAGCGTTGAAGACTTGAAGACCCATATTTTGCAGCAGATGAAGCCAATTTCCATTCATTATATTTCCATTCATGGTATTCATTGTATTTCACTTGAGGACAAGTCAATAAATAAGGCTGGGAGGAAAATGTAACTTCTATATTTTGTATACCTTCCAAGCCTTATAGATTTTCAGCTATATTCAGCAAACTCATCGGATTCATCATCCAGCAGCAGATACAACTTTCAGCCATGTTCAGCAGACTCCTCAGATTTTTCATCTAGTAGCAGCGGATCCAGCAGCTGATACGACAATACAGATCCATCTTTCATCCACCATTTTCACAACAGTTTGCAGTCACACATGCACGACTCTCACCTACTTTTGGAAGGGTAAGTTAAGGTATGCTATTTTCTAACTTTTAACCATTAAATTCCTTGAAATGTTAGAATAATAATTTTTGGAAAAAACTTCACTTCCTTTCCTTTCATTGCCAAAGCCATCCGTTTAATGGGAAGGATACATTTACATACATGCTTTGTCACATTCATATCCACAGTTATATATCACATTCTAAACCCACTTTCCTTCAAAATATATTTACTATTACATGAGCATACAAATGGCTTTGTCTAAAGTATTTAAAAGTTAATTGGATGCCAATAGAATCATGGTTGTTACACAAGAACCAACCATGATGAATTCCAACAAAAATACTCTGCCATAAAAAGCACATTATCATTATGCAAAGATCATACAATGAACGCAACAAACAAAATATGGTTGAAACACAAGAACCAACCAAGTTGTAGTTCATCAAAATAACGCTTTGCAAAAGTTAAGTAAATGATCTCATGCAGAGTTTAAGCCAAAGCTCAAGTACCAAAAAAGTAATGTAATAGATTGCATGAGGACATGCAATACCTTCAGTTTGGGGGTATGTTGGGCCTCAAAATAGTCCCTATTTTCACTCCATTATTCACCAAATATCTTCACATTTTACCTTCATGTCACCTCCATTCCACCTCCATATCATTACATTCACTTCATTATTGGGTCATAACTATGTTTTTCCAAAGTTTATTAATTCTTAACATTTTAAAGTGAATTTATGGCTAAAACTTAGAAAATAATATGCTTATACTTATGCCTAACAATTAGCATGAGTTTGTTGACATGTGTAGGCACAAAGGAAGCTTCCAAGACACCTTTATGTGGCCTTGGATGATCAAATTCGAAGTTAAGAAGATAAACCTCATGGAAAAGATCATGGAGGAGATCATGGAGGATAGGGTTATGTGTCTAGATGGTTGAGAAATGTATTGAGTGGATGATCATTGTAGGTTTCAGTACTCACTCTCATTGTATAAATAGGAGTACCTCCATTCGAGGAGGACTCTTAGAGCATGTATCGATTGAATATTGGAATAGAATAAAGCTTCATTTTCTGTATATTTCCAGTATGGTTTGTAGATGTAGATTATGTTAATGTAGAATATGAATTTATATGGAATTTATGTAGTTTAAATATAAGTTTTCATAATGTAGTATATGAATAATTTGTCTTGTTCTTAGAGAAATTGAGCTCACTCTAAAAGGATATGAGAGAAACATTTTTATTTCATATTAGATTTTTGTTTCATTTTCATTATGAATGTTTAAGGATTTGTGTGATTGATGGACAGATTTTTAAATTAGAATCTTATCAACATGTGAGATGATATCCAAGGGTCTAAGTTAGGCTCTCTCTCTATTTGATTTCTATGATAATTGAAATTCATTCTTTTGCTTTTATGTTTCAAGTCATTTCATTTCTTATGCTTATGAATGGATCTGAGTTTAGTTTGGATTAGTACATGAGAGGACAATCAAAAGACTAAGTTAGTCTTTCTCTCTCTTTGAATCTGAACAACAATTAAAGTTCATTCTCTTGTCTTTATTTCAAGTTTCTAGTTTTATGAATGATTTCTCTATGATACTGTAGGGAAGGACAACCAGGACCTCCTAAGTTAGGAGCCTCTTCCCTTGCATATTATATTGAATCATAAATAATTTAGTTAGACATAGAGTTTTATTTCAAGTTTATGGTTTTATGAATGATTTCTCTATGATACTGTAGGGAAGGACAACCAGGACCTCCTAAGTTAGGAGCCTCTTCCCTTGCATATTATATTGAATCATAAATAATTTAGTTAGACATAGAGTTGTCTTTATTTCAAGTTTCTGGTTTTATGAATGATTTCTTTATGATACTGTAGGGAATGACAACCAGGACCTCCTAAGTTAGGAGCCTCTTCCCTTGCATATTATATTGAATCATAAATAATTTAGTTAGACATAGCGTTAGTTGCCTACTCTTGCATATATATTGCTGGCACCATCAGAAGCTCACGAGTTTCCCTGGTCGATAATTTAATGCAGCAATTTGTTCAAATAAATTGCCCAACAATAATGTTTTTTATGGAATCTCCTCTAGCAATGGTCATGTTTCCTTTCCGACAGCCTATGTAGGCATCGACTGTTACCAACCAAGGTCGACCAAGTATCAAGGGGTGTCTCATCCATCCTACTTTTTGGGTTAATAACTAAAAAGTCATCTGGATACTCCCATGAGTCTATAGAAACCAGGATGTCTTGTAATGTTCCTTCTAGTCTAATAATAGATATGTCAGCAAGTTCCAACAAAGTAACTGTGGGTTCTAATGTTGTTATGCCTAACTTCTCGAAGGTCTCTGTAGTTAAGATGTTAATGGTCGTCCCTAAGTCAACCAATGTGTTTGGAAAGGAGTGGCCAGAGATTTGCATAGTTACTATGGGGTTCCCTGGATCCTCATATATCATGAGTGTTTCCTTACCCATTAGTAATTCTGATAGTTCCCCTACCACATGAATAGTGGGTATAGTTTTTTCTTTCCTCACCTGCTTTTTCCCACACATCTCTTAATTTTTCTTGGCATAGATAGGAATGTCTGGTACAGCCTGTAAAATAAAAATTTTAATGCAAAGGTTCTTTAATTCCCCTAGGATATCGAAATCTGGAGAGACTATCAGTCTAGGCAGTGTCAATCTTTCAGGGAATGGAGGGGGAGAAATCATAAGGTTTTCAGGTGTCCCTTGGTCAATCGTTTCCCTTCCCTGCGCTACCTCTGTTTCAGTCATAGTTGTTGGTCTAGGCTCTGTCGAAGTTCCAAATTCAAGTTGTGGTACGGTCATATCTTCTACTGGTGAAATAAAATGTCTTGATCTCATCCTTAGTTCATTACATTTCTTTTGTTCAGTTTTAGGGCTTGGGTTTTCTACAATCTGAATTAGTTGAATCGACCTGTTGTTAGGGTTAGGATTGGGTTGAGCTGACAATTGAGGCCGTATGATAGGCTGAGGATTGTGTGGACTGGGTATGGAGCTGGTAATGTATGTTGATTTTTCACCCCTATCCCCATTGGTAGGTTGTTCATTCCCAAAGGTCGCTGCCAGTTCTAAGGCCAATTTGTGGTTTGTGAAAGGGAGGCTGGCCATTGGAATTGATAGGGATTGTTTTGCCAATAAGGGGGAGAACAAGGAAAACTTGGCCAATTATTTCCTGAAGAGGGTTTTGTTGGCCAAGGCGGCATAGGAAATGATTGAGATGAAAAAGTAGAGAAAGGTGATTGGTTTTGCCAAGCTATTTCAGGGTTTTTCCAGTTAAAATACTGAGAAGAAAAGAACTAAGGCAGGTCTTGTGGCATACCTAGTTGTGCTTGCCATTTTCGACGCTGGTTCATTATATAGATTGGTTTTGTCTCTTCTTCTGCTTCTTTAAAAATTGCTTTCATCCCTGGAAGTGAAGGGAAATGGTCCATGGCTTGGTCCTTGGTGCAAATTGCACATGTCTGGACCATGTCTAATGGACATTCCCTTTGGTTGTGCTTCTTCCGACAGCGTGGGAAAAAGACGACCCAATTTTTTTCTACTATAGCTTGCTTCTGCTTAGCTTGCAGGTCATCTAGCTATGTTGTCAGGGTGCCCAAGATATCAGTTTTGAAATCTTATAAAATATTACCAAATTCTTCTCTGGTCACGTTGCCACTGGACTGCTTAGGATCCCTTGTAGTTGAGTCTCGCCCGATTGGCCTACTTCGTGTACTACCCCGAGAACACCTGATACACAGTGAAATAATATCATCATATTCTTCTTGGTAGATGTCCCCTTTTCCCATTATGTTTTGAAGCCCATTCTTCTTTCATTCCCTTAATCATCATTGCTTTTAAGATGTATTTAGATAGTGTAGTATATGGAGACCTTTGTAAGTTATATTGAAATATTTTGATGTATTCTTCTAATGTCTCACTATCTTTTGCAAACATATTGAAGATTTCATATTTTAATTCTTGATTCTGACAATAGTCTTTATATTTGTTAAGAAAAGTGTTCTTCATCTCGTCCCAGTTATTAATGGTTCCTCCATCGAGCCCCATGAAACAACGTAATGTTGTCCCCTTCAAGGTAGAGGGAAATAATTTCAATTTCTAAGGGTCATTAGTGTAGTCATATCCCCTACATAAGACATCAAATTCAAATGAAAATGCATCAGGATCTTCCAAGGTCAACCCATGGAAGGTGGGGATGTTTTATAAGGGAATGGCTTTCATAGGGGAATTTGCAACATGATCAGCAATGAGATACTCCAATGTTGATGTCTTCCTCTAATTCTGGTTCTGATTGTTTGCCATTTGATCAAATATATGCCAATAATATTTGGGGATTTATTGTTCTGGAGGAATAATCTCAGTGGAATTAGGGAGTGGATGCGGAGGAAGCCTTACAACACTTCCCTGATATGGGATAACGAGTGTTTTTTTTTCGACCACTCTCTCAGGGGATCCAGGTTTTGGATTTTTTACCTATACTACACTGCTAGTTTCTCCTTCCCCTTCCTGTAAATTGCAAGAACCTCTCTCTCTCTAAGGGTCAGAACTTAGGTGATCAGTAGTCTAAAGGCTTTGTTCAGACCCTTCTATTTCACTGTGAATCTCATCGTGGGCTACAGATGGTGAGGCTGCTACCTAAGGGAGTGTAGTGGGACTTTGAATAGGAATGGTTCTGGGTTCTATGGATCCCTGGGATTCAGCCTTCTTAATGATTTCATCTATATATGTTTTTCTGCCAAGGATCACCGGTCCTTTGGGTTTCGAGGATCTAAGTGGGTGATTTTGATTTGTTTCTATCTTTTTCTTCCTAGTCATAAAACAAGAGCACCTATCCTACTAGCCTCTGCACAATTGCTGAGAAACGGGCTGGAGAGCAAGTGTTTTTCTTGCCGATACACAGGTTCTTAACTCTCGTTTTCAATACCCAATTATTCGTAGCAAAAGAAAAAAAGAGATAAAGGAAATCACTCTTAAACACTCTCCCCAGCAACAACACCAAAAATGTTAGGTCATAAAGGTGACCGTTACAATAAAATGCAATGCTTCTCATTCAATTATCAACCTAGGGAAAGCCTTGTTATTTCAAGAGTGTGAGCACAATATATGCAAGTGATATCAAAGGACAACTAATCTAAATTATCATAAGGAAGACTATATAATTCTTGAAGTTCAATCAAATCGAAGTGAAAGGGATTATAGAATGCTTTTGACTATTCCGTCTAAGTGTAGAAAAGAGAAAACTACGATTGAACAACATACTATGATGAATTGAACAACAATCATAATAAATTGAACAACAACTTGAATAAATTGAACAACAATTTTTTATCTAAATTTTGCAATGGAATTCTCTTTTAAACTAATATATGACATCTCTTTGAATCAAACAACAACTAGATGCCTTGCAATAATAATAAAAAGATCTGACTTTAACTATATACAGAATTGAACAACAGTCATGCTACAACTAATGAAACGAGTATAAAAGCATTTGGAAATGATGATATGAAAATATTGATTGTAAGTAAGAAAGAATGAATGATGAACTATTTTAATGAAAGAGAAAGAAGTAGCATCTTATGTCTGCATTTAACCAGTTAAATTATATCTCAAGAAATGCATTAGATGACTAAAACGTAAGTTCTGTAATTAAACGTATAGCACAGAGGTAGCAAAGAAACTCCTAGGGCTGGGCCCAAAGCCACTAGAAGTCTACCACTAAGAAAAACTCAAAGATTAACTATTCAAAATGCCAAAATATTTATTAAGCTGAATATTAATACATTAATACAAATGGACAATTCTATCCCGATACATCTATTACAGAAAAAAATCTCTATTCAGATCTATCTTTTCGGTTCGTCTTCAGCCTTTTAAAGGCAATTTCAACATTGGTAATGGGTCTTTTCCATACGGGATCTTGCTGCCGTGGTTATCATTTGAGTTCTTCAAGCGTTGATGTGCCTTTCTGTTTTCCACAAGCCCATGAGAGCCATCATGATCCTGTTTTCTTCTCTTGTCAGTTGTCTTTCAGTTATCATTAGTTCATCTGCTTTGTTTCCCTTCTTCTCGGCCCAACAAGTTGATTCAAAGGGAAGTTGGATTTTTTTTATTTTTATTTTTAAATAGCCCTTTGGATTCTTTTCTACCTTTTCCTTTCCCGAAAAAGTATGGTATAGTATTAGGAAATAATTTGTTTTCTATCACATTTTAGTACTTTATCCTTTTTTGTATATATAATTTCATGACTTTTAAATATTTAGTTGTAAAATAAGTAGAAAAAGTAAATGTAAAATTGAAATTCAAAAATAATATATACACATAATCTCAATAATCATTCATAAAAATAGTTTGTAATTATATTCATTAATATAACAATAGTTTTGAAACCTTCTAGGGAAGGTTAGACCAATAATACTGAAAACATGATTTAATGTATTTAAGATCATTGTCATGAGAGGTATTGATGATTTAAAATGTTATGTAAGGTGTTGTATAATGTAATGTTATGTTGACTTGGTCAACATTAAAATTAAAAAATTAAAAAATTAAATTAAATATTAAGTTTGTCATTTGATGGGCTTACCGATGATGGGTTACAATCCCATGGTAATAAATAGCCGATAATATTTGTTATGATGAAGCCTATTTAAAGGCTTCATGAGGAAATCCATTATGGAATGTGAAATTACCAACTTAGATCCATCTTAATTGTAGACTTAATCCCTCTTGGTTCTTAATAGATCCAAATTTAACATGGATCTAAACTGATATAAAGATAAATCAAAATGTAAAAATATAAGAAATGGAATAAAATAATATTAATTTTAAGAATATGAGTAATCATCCTAATTAATAATCATCATTTATAAATATTAAGAGCTAAAGTTCATCACAATCTTCCTTACATCTCTTTGCTATTCATTTATAAATGTTTTTAACCTGTTCATGTGAAATTCTATGTTTTGGAATAAAAGTGCATGCTTTCTAAATCATCTCAAAATAAAATATTCCATGTCCATAACTACCACAAGATACACATAAAATAAAAAATTGTTTAAACCATATGTCGATTTGTTTAAAAAAAATATCATTATCCATCCACAAATATGTCCATCACCAGATATATAAAAATCTAAGTCACTTTTGTGATTAATAGTAAGATTAGTTTGGGAGGAAGAGGATGGGTGAGTGATACCTAGAGTGCACAATAAAGAAGCAAACATTTTTAGACACATATCTTAAAAATAAATGATCGTCCTCATCTTATATCCAAAAATTAGGGCATTAATAGATAGATGGTTTTGTTGTGAAGATTTGGTATTCTAATTTGTCATCGGGAAACTACAATAAACTTGGAAATATTAGAATTACAAGAAGTTCCTTTGGAGGACCTTAAGGAGGCATGAATGACACATAAGTGTCCATTTGGTATTTGTTTTTCACAAGTATTTTTTTTAGTAGAAATGGTAGGTTCAAGTACATGGATTTCAACATATTTAACAAATATAGGTGAAACAATAGAAGTAGAATTACGATGTTTAGTTTATATTTTCTTTGAATAATATGATTGGGGTTATGGCTTCCAATCCATCATTTATAGCAAAATTTACATTAGGGTTGGGATTTCAAGCATTATTGGAAATAAGTAGCAATAATTACATTATAAATATTGGAGTGAAGTTGTAGGTCTCATGAGAAATGCAAAAATATGGTTGAATAATTAGATTTTCTCTTAAATTTATGTAACAAATTTAAATTAGTTTACTAAACTCATTAGGTTTTACGAGAAATGCAAAAATACGGTTGAATAATTAGATTTTTCTCTTAAGTTCATGTAACAGATTTAAATTAATTTACCAAACTCATTAGGATTGATATCAAAATATATAAATAATTGGTATATTTTTCATTTTCCCACCTCTCCAAACATCATATACAATATTAACATTTTTTTGTTTTTTAGACCATTAAATCCTAGAATCTAAAAAAACTATCTACACAATAAATAAATAAAATAAAAATAGGCATATATTACTCAATCAACCTCATAACTCAATAAAGAAAATAGGCATATATTACTAAATCAACCTCATAATTCAATAAATAAAAATATGTATGTATTACTAAATCAACCTCATAACTAAATGTAGGCATCGAACTCAAAATAAGGAACACATTATATTATTTATAATGGGAACCGAACCATGCATCTATTGTTCACTCCATAATGAAGGAAGGATAAGTTGACCATATTCATGTTTATATATATTCCATTGAAAACACGACAACAATTATAAGGTAGGTTAGAATGTCCACATAAGTGACAAAACTATATATATTCCATTGAAAAACACAACTACAATTATAATGTAGGTTAGAATATCCACGTAAGTCACAAAACTATAGTAATTATGGGAGCAAAGTAATTTATATCAATATACATGATGTACCTTATAATTTAAGCTATAAGTATACATATATTTAGAACTAAAGGGAAAATTTCTCCATAAAATTTGATTTTACGAGGGGATAAATGAAAATTTTAATACTTAGAAAAACAAAGATAAACCATCATACAAGTATAAATATATTTAGAACTAAAGGGAAAATTTCTCCATAAAATTTGATTTTATGAGGGGATAAATGAAAATTTTAATACTTAGAAAAACAAAGATAAACCAGCATCGGGGTTTGGTTGCGGTAATAGTGAGAACCATAAAATAACTATTCCAGCATCGGGGTTTGGTTACGGTAATAGTGAGAACCATAAAATCAACCCTGCAAACCAAAGTCAAACATGATCTAAGCATCTCCAAGTACCTGGGGAACCATAATGCTACTATTGCATATATTTTTTTTATAATATTTTAATTATAATGAAATTGGGTTATGGCTTATTAAAGGTTGGTTTCCAAAGTTTTTGGTAGCTCTCAATATACTAGGCTAAATATTAGTGTTCAAAATGAGAAATAATGCTAATATTTGTAAAGATAACATTATTATAACTAAAAAAAATTAGCGTTAGCTTAATTGATTGAGTCTTTGTTGTTAAATCATTTTTTTTTATCAAAAATTTATGGGTTCAATTCTCTCGACACCCTCAGAGTTAGACTTCATAGTTGGGTCGACAGGAAGTGATTCCTTTGAATGGACCTTTTTGGTACAATTTTTCAACCATAGGTCGCAATATACATAATTGGATAACGTGAAAGGTGAAACATGAAATGAAATAACCAAGGTTAAAATACACATAAACCATGAATTTCCTAGTGGTTAAAACAAGAAATAGCCTCAATAATTTGAGAGTTGAGAAAATGTTGCATTGGAAGAGGTAGAGTGGCCTTGGAAGTAAATTGAAATGGGGACTAGAATGAGATTTGTTGTTTTTAGTTATTCAAAGCTTACCAAGATAGTAAAGCATGCTACAATTTAGCCTTAATATGACAATAAATCTTTAACTAACCCAAACTTATATTTCCACACAGTGAACACAACTAAACTAAATAATGCATTGTTCACTAAACTAAATAATACATCATGCTTTGGTGTATCTCTAGGAGAAGAATAGAGCTAGGGAATATATAATAAGTAATTCTTACATATTCATACACAAGGGAAAACCACCAATATTACATGCATAGTGACCTCAGTGATACCAAAAGAAAGCTAAAATAGAATAGTGGGCAAATCAAAAGGATAAAAACTAGCTATAAAACACACATTCATTAGAGTAATAAAATAAAATAAAAAATTCAACAACAAGCAATAATCTAGAAAACATTGTTGAAAAGTGATATCGATAATAAGGCTTTGCACAAAATAATTTGAGTTTAAATAATAATGGCCTTTATAATGGGAAAAATGGGTTCAAATCATGGAAAAATTTAGGGGCTAATATTCGCAGGTGGGCTAATTTTCTATGATTTTTCGAAAAAAAGATTCGCCATTTTCTATTTTTTATAAAAATTATTCGCCCAAATTTTACAATATAAAATTATTTTACCTTAAAAATCGCCAAATTATATAGAGAGTATATATAAAATAATTATAAATTTGAATAATTTTACAAATATATCAATATATATTTTTTAGTTTGCATATTAGGGACTCCGTCATTTTTTGGTCAATCTAATGTCGAAATGAATGCTTGTCAATGGCAACCCACTCTACCTATCCAACCACAAACGGTTGTACACTCGTATCAACCAGTTCAACCTATTACACCCACATCAATTTCACTTGTTAATACATCTTTACCCCTATTACAAAATCAAAATTTTGTACAACAACCGTTTCAGGCGGGTCCTTCAACTCAATACCCTCAAGTATTGGGCCCACAGATTCCAAATCCTTCGACTAATTTACAACAACCTATACCTGGAATTATTTATTCAAAAGCTGGTTTACCATATTATGGGATGTCACAACCACAACCAGGTTGTACTTATCCTCAACTGAATCCAAGTTATCCTAATTTAGGTTATAACATTGGTGGACAGACCCCTTGGCAGCCTCAAGTGCAAATACTTCAACCTTCATTTCAACAAGTATCATATCCAGGTTTTGGTCAACAAAATCCTCAAGCGTTTGCTTATCAAAACAAACCCTATTTGGTTTACCAGCATCAGATTCCTTATGTTGGTGCTCAAAGACCTGTTGCTCAAGAAATTCCATCATACCTTGGCTATGCTCAACTTGACCTTAAACAACAGTTGCCTTTTTTTGCAACTTTAGAGTTACCAGATTTAAATTGGCTCACCAATGATACAATCAACTATGCTCCTTGGTGCCTGGTGATTCCTCACAAATCACCCTCGGATATTCCTAGGTTCAATGGAAACCCTAGGGAAGACCCATCGACTCATGTTATGACTTATCATTTGTGGTGTTCATCAAACTGCTTCAATGATGATTCTGTTCGGCTACTTCTTTTCCAGCGTACGCTCACTAGTCTGGTTGCAAAATGGTACATTGAGTTACCTAGAGCTTCTTTTGACAATTTCAATGCCCTAGCTATTGTATTTTTGAATCAATTCCAGTTACCCATACGATATGAAACTATAACAGAACTCTTGACCAATTTCAAATAGACTAATACTCACATTTCTGATCATATTTATGAGTGGCATCGTCGTCGTAGAATGGTTAAGACATTTGTTCCTGATCAAATCCTTGTTGAGTGGTTCATTAAGTCCCTGTTACCATCTGTAGTTGAGGATGTGGCTAAGGGTGGTGTCGTCACTAAAGAGCAGGCCATTTCTTGTGCCCAATATTTAGACTTGATCTATACTCAAACTGGCATGCTCTATGAAAAAATTCCCAATGTGCCATGATCTAATTTTACTGTTCCTCCTCAATTAAAGGACTCTCATGCTGGATATAGTTTGATTGGTACTCCAAGAACACGTCATACTATTTCTTCTAATCCTGCACCTTCTTCCGAAATTAATGTCGTGTCATTTGACAAAGGCAAGAGTGAGAAGCAACCCAGAAGTAAGAAAAAGGGGAAATCTAAGAAAAAGCAAACTTCTAACCCGTAGGAAACATCATCTGATCAATCATTTGGAAATAGGAAACCTCGTTATCCATGCATAATCTGTAATGAGGAACACTTTGTTCAGGATTTTCCTCACCGCGCTGAAGTCTAAAAAATCATTAAGAATTCACATGCATCGGCTTTGTTGACAAATCCGTTTCCGAATGCAAACACAAATTTGGTTGCTACAGATCTAGCTTCTAGTTCCCAATTTCTTATGTTATATGTCACAAAACATTCAACATATATTTTGGTGTCAACGCGTAATAAAGATTATGGTAGTCAGGCCAATGATCAACCTACTACCTTGACCACGAATCCGTCTATGGAATCGGTACTGCCTACTACTATTCTTGAATTGATGATTAAGCCACCAAGGGGAGTCGTTCATAAATTGACATATAATCCTCAAGGCAGAGCTGCTCAGAACTATAATATAGTTGAATATTTTCCTCAATCCCCTTCACCTATGTCAGCGCTTGAGGTATTACAAATTGTCCCTCCCAGAAATAGGCTTTATTGTCAGTTATTGGTGGAATTGATCCGACTGATTCTAATCTCGTTGTCTTTAATCATATGGGTTATGTGCCACGATTACCAGCAGAATTAACATTCTCCATACAAGTAAATGTTCTCAATCACCTTGTTCATCGTACTATTATTAATGAGGGAGCATCTACGTGCATTATTTCTCTAAACTATTGGAAGTCACTTGGCTTGCCATGCTTATCTCAATCATCAATGACATTGAAGGCTTTCGATGGACGTACATATAAGCCTTGTGGTATTATCAATAACCTACATGTTGAACTATGGGGAAAAATAGTGAATGTTGATGTCAAGGTTGTTGACGAACCCCTTGAATACAATTTTTTACTTGGAAGGCCATGGGTATATGCTATGACTGCAATTGTTTCTACATATTTTAGAATGATATCCTTTCCATATAAAGGTGCCATCACAGTCATTAATTAGCTATCCTTCTTTGCCTCTGATTCGTAAGTAACTTCGTTTGTTCATGCAACCCAACTAGCACTTCAGAACATTGGTGTAGGACTCTTAAAGGATTCCACTCTCATGGGAACCTTTGCATTACCGCCACCTGCGACGTCGGCAAAAATGCAAGTATAGAGACCTCCTACATGATCTCTTCCACTCCATATAGCTTAAGGAAGAGTACGATTGATTTTGAAATTGTTACGTTGGATGATTTTCTGCCGCCTAGCCCTATTGAGCTGGCATAACAATCAATCTATCTGGCTTGGGCGGCGAATCCAAAATCAACGTCACCGATTGTTTGGGTTGATCGTTCCTTAAATTTTGGTACTCCATCTGATCCTTTTTCCTCAACTTTCTTGACATATGAGAATATTTTGGAAACCATGATGTCAGAAGGAGAACCATGGGAAGATTATCATCATCATCCCCATCTTCTTGATTATGAACAAAATAATCTTACTGAACTATATAACCCATCGATAAAAAAATTCTTTTCAAATTCTTTACCTATTAATGTAATCAATTCCGAGAGAAATTTGTCAAATATTGAAGAAACCATTTCTATTGATATTTTGACCAAACTTGGCATTGTAGAAAATATTCATGTCGGCGTATCTTGTTCTCCATCAAAACTCAAAACATATCACTCTCTCTTTTGTGAATTCCGTGACGTATTTTCTTGGTATTACGAGGAAATGCTAGGGATAGATACTAGTGTCGTTGAACACACTATTAATATGTACCCTAATGTCAAACCAATGCGTCAATGCCTTCGTCCTGTTCATCCAAAGAAGGTAGCTGCCATTAAAGTAGAAGTTGAGAAACTTTTGCGTGCTGGTTTCATTTACCCTGTTCCACTAACTGAGTGGGTTTCCAACATCATTCTTGTCATGAAAAAACAAGGAACCATCAAAGTGTGCATCGATTATCGGGATGTCAATCTTGCTTGTCCAAAAGAAAACTATCCTACTCCCTTTATCGACCAGATTATTGACAATTGTGCTGGATGTGAAACATTTTCATTCATGGATGGATTTTCCAACTACAATAAAATCAATATCCGCCCAGAGGATCAACATAAGACAACATTCATCTGTCCCTGGGGCACATTCGCTTATAGGAAACTACCATTTGGTTTAAAGAATGCTGGGGAAACTTTTCAGAGAGAAATGGATTATGCTTCCAATGACATCAAGCACATTGTTCAACCCTATCTAGATGATTTACCCCCACATTCACGAAATTAAGCTGATCACCCGATGCATTTGAGAGCCATATTCTTATGCTGCCGACACTACAAAATACGCCTCAATCCACATAAATGTTTTTTTTGTGTTGTTTCTGGTCGTTTTCTTAGATTCATCATCTCAAAAGAAGGAATTTGAATCGACCCATTGAAGGTTCAGGCCATTCTTGATTTTATTGCACCATCAAACCTAATTTACATACAAAAACTTCAAGGAAAGGCTAACTTCCTAAGGAGCTTCATACCCAACTACGCCGAAATGGCTAAAGGATTTACTGGGCTCTTGAAAAAAGGGGTTCCCTTCAATTGGGACCAAGTTGCGCAAGCTTCTTTTCATGTTGTTAAGGGTACTCTTGTCCAAGCGTCATTAATGTATCCCCCAAATTATCAGAACGATTATTTCTTATATATTGTCGCGACTGATATGACCATTGCTATGGTATTGGTTCAAGTAGAAAATGGGATAGAGCATCTGATCTATTATTTAAGTAGTAACCTAACTGATACAGGAGTTAATTATTCATATGTAGAAAAGCTTGCCTTGGCAGCTGTTCAAGTTGTCCAAATATTTCGCCACTATATCATGTTCCGAAAGACCATTGTTGTTTCGGATTGCAACCCCATGACTTATATCTTATCACATCAATTGTTGGGGGGGAAATATTCAAAATGGATTGTCATTTTGCAGGAATTTGATCTGGAATTCAAAAAATCCAAGTCAAAGAAGTCTTTAGTTTTGGATGAGCTTCTATATGACCTTCCCTCTGATAGTACTGATACTACGTCGGAACCATAAATTCCTGACGAGTATCTATTTCTGATCGGATCATCTTATCCTTGGTATCGAGATTTCATCATTTATCTCCAAACTCAAACTTTCAGCCTGATGCCTCTCACTCTGAGTAGCGATGTATTTGATACAAAGCCAAAGATTATCTGATCGTCAGCGATACACTTTACCGTCGTGGTGTCGATACTATTTTAAGAAGGTTCCTCCCTCAAGAGGAGGAAAAAAGGTTTTAAATTATTGTCATGTTGAGGCTTGTGGTGGACACTTGTCTGGATATGCTACCGCGCAGAAGATACTCCACGCTAGTTACTTTTGGTCTACCATATTTTTCGACTGCATTCTCGCGGTTAGAAGTTGTCATGCATGCCAGATATTTGGTCGTAAAATCCACAAACCACCAGTGCCAATGCACCCTGTTGTCTCTATGGGACCATTTTTAAAATTGGGTATTGAATTCATGACCTGTAACCCTCGTTCGTTTGGGGGGCATGGTTATATTATTGGCATAGTAGACTACTTTAGAAAATGGGCTGAAGCGATGCGTACATTCAAAAACACAGGACAAAAAAATGCATTGTTTTTCTTTAATCATGTTATTGCACGGTTTGGGGTCCCACAAGCTAGAGTTATAGATCATGGGAAGCATTTTCGCAATCACATGGTGACTCAATTAACTACCAAGTTAGGATTTTCACATGATAATTCTACTCCTTATTATCCACAATCAAATGGGAAATTTGAGGCTATCAACAAGATTCTTAAACGTATGCTTCAACGAATGATAGGAGTTTGTAAAAGAAAATGGAATTTGATCCTGTACTCGGCCTTGTGGGCATATCGAACCTCGGTGAGAAACGCAACCGGATTTACTCCTTTTCAATTGGTGTATGGTCTAGAAGCTATCTTGCTAATCCAATTTGAAATACTATCGTTAAAACTCGCAATCGAATTGTTACTTGACACCTCAGAAGAAGAAGCGCATCTTTGTAACCTCATCCATCTTAATGAAACACATCGTGAAGCCCAATTGGCCAATGAAGCGCATAAGAGATGTATAAAGGCGCAATACAACAAAAATGTCCAGACTCGCATTTTATCAGAGGGCAACTTGGTCCTTCTTTATGATTAAGAAGCTGATGTAATAGGAACAGGGAAATTTGAGCCATTATGGCATGGCCCCTATATTGTCAAAAGAGTTCTTGCTTAGGGTGCCCATGAGTTGGATTACGATGGAATTCCATTGGCACAACCCAGAAATGGGTTGTATTTGAAACGTTACTATGCTTAATCATGAGTGTAGTGATTTTTTGTATTATATTGCATATATATGTTGTTGATTTGCATTAATTGTCTTAGTTTGTTTTTTAGAGTTTTCTTGATGTTAGTAATCCACTTTACATTTCATCGCAGATAAATGAATGTTTGGAACCATTTGTTGGATATGCTGATGGTGCTAGTCATAGTACGCATAATATATCCTCTGCACCGTGGGCCATTTTTGCTCCGAACTGCGAGTTAGTGAGTTTTCAAGGGATTTGTATCGGTAGATTGACAAACAATATCGCTGAATATAACACGTTGATTGAACTTCTCTCTGATGCCATTTCATTTGGTATTAATCACATTATCATATGGTTAGACTCACAACTTGTGGTATTACAACTTACTAGTGTTTATATTGTTAGAAATCCAAAACTGCATCATTTGTTCCTAAGAGTTCGACTTTTGGAAAGACACTTTTATTTTATTCAATATCAACATATTCCCAGAAATTTGAACACATTGACTGATTCTTTGGTTAATTAAGTTCTAGACAGACATTTGCAACACATGTAAATAAAAAATTCACATAATTGAACATGATTTCACAATAAACATAAGAAAACACTAAAATCAAATAGACAGATAGTTATAGGTTTTTACAAAAAATTGTGCCCAAGACTCATTGGTCATTTGACCTCAAAATGTATGCAACATTTCAAAAGTAAATTAGTGGTGCTCATGGTAACATGCTATAGATCTAGCTATCCTACGCAATAACCATATCCAAAGGTTAGGAATGCCTATAGTGTGGCACTGCAGTTGCATGGGTAACTCTTCGATCCTGCAATACGGAATCCAAAAGTTCAACCCCTCTATGTGTTGTCAAAGCTCAAACAGGGTCTCAACCATGTCTAGATCCTGAAGGACTGCTCTCCTGACAACCCTCTCTGCTAGCTCAACTACTCCATGCTCTGGTTCCTCTACCGATTGAACTCGAAAAACATCTAAATTACATCAAAAATTTAGTTTAGTCTTGGGAAAACATCAAAAATAAAAAAAAAATTCTATAAACCTTAGAAAAGTCAAAAAACATGGTCAAAACATTCCTACCTATTGCACCCCACTGAGCGCCTTCTGGTAAAGCTAAGTCTATATCTCCTCAGAAATCAACACCTGAGTATGCATACTCATCAATGGAAACAACTTATCGCCTGAACCAGGCGAAGAAAGCAGTTGAGAACACAATGGACGGTTGGCCTGAATGCCTATCCATTAGTTCTACCCATCTCTGCATCCTCACATCTCTAGGGTTAGACACACCCAACGTCACATGTTGAGGCTCCATCAGTGGAATCCCCTTTAAGGAAAATGTAATGAGGATCGAACCATAACTGAAGTTTTTCTTCCTTCCTCCCTTTACCTTGTTCAGTTTCTCTTTTATCTGAGAAAGTACAACTTCAGACCAGTTGAAGACTGTTGGTTCCATGCACTCTAGCACATACTGCATATATGATCTATTCACTACATGTAGTGTAATGGTGCCAGCAAGTTTTGCAATTGTGAAAATAATGGTTCTCAAAGGCAAATATCGAATGTCACGGATGTTTATTTTCCCATCCTTGCTTGGCTCTGCCCCTGGATAGCAATATTGCAAAACATAATCTCTCACAGTCTCTCCTCCTAGAGCAGACCCTGAGAGAGAAATAGGCAAACCTCTCCTCGACAAGCCTATAACAAAGTATACATCCTCCACTGTAATAGGAACCACTTTGTTCCTAATGTGAAATGCCTCAATAGCTGGATCCCATGCTCGAACTAGGAACTCCAAGAATTCTATTTGTTTCCTCATCCCTGACAAGCAGAAGTATTTTAACAAGCCACAATCTCTTAGGGCTCTTACTGTACCAGGATCATTTAGGGCAACCGTATTCTGTTCTTCATGCTCTCTTTCTCTCCTTGTAATCATCATTATAGTCCAATGAAATCCTGAAACATAACCATAAGACTCATTAGACTCCTTTCAATGCAAAAAATTAGACAAATTTTGAGCATAGTGCAAGAATAAAAAATGGATATTGTGCCCAACGCAGTTTTGAACAAGGGAAAATGTGTTGCATATGCAAATAGAATTCAATTTAGGTGCTCCAAAATGCACTTTTCAATGCTCAAGGGTGTGTTGCCCTCTTTGGAAGAAAAATTTACCCTAAGGGGCTCAAAACCCTAAAAAATTGCAATGAAATGAAATGAATTGACTACTGAAAGAAAGAGAGGGTTCATAGCACTAATCTGGATCAAACGGAAATGAAAACCGTCCATAGAAATGATCACAATCAACGACTGAAGTTCGGGGGAAAAAACAGGTTCAGAGCTCCAAAATGCAAATGGTAACTTTCAAATGGTAAAAATGAATAGTAAAACTCTTTTTACTAGTCATTTGATTATTTGAAAATAATATTTATTGTTGTGACTATGGTTTTATTCTATTTTTATCACGAAATAGGTATTTTAATCCATTTGATGTTGTTCTGAATAGGTTTTACAACTGATGAACCGATTAGTGTGCAGATTTATTTCAAGAATGATTTGACCACAAAGCATACTTTTATCCTTATTTTTCCATCTTTGTTAAAAATGAAAAGGGACTTGAAGCGCACTTTTATCTCTTTTTCGAGCTTCTATAACAACAAAAAAGGAACCTCTGGAGTCTTCCTTCAGCTCTTTTCACACTTCGATAATGTGAAAATATTGCCAAGCACTTGTCTTTTCGAGCTCGTAAAGTAAATGAATTGATATCTACTCAGTATAAGCTTAACCTTTTTCCAAACTAAGATAGATTATTTACGGAAAAGGAATACCTTAGTCAAACATGACTAAATAGGTTCTGTGAGATATTATTTTACACTTTTTCGGATCTGAGGGACAACTTTATGAAAAAATACTTATGGATTTTTCTTTCGTCCTCTTTTCCAAACTCTCTAAATATGAAAAAGGACCGGGATGTCACTGTCGTTAGGCTCGTTAAAACATAAAATAGCGACGGGCTTGTCGATCATGGCAAGAATCGAGTTTCATTCATCGCTAGACTCATTAAATTATTAAATAGCGATACATTATTCACCCGAAGAGTTGAATTATAGATAAAGTGTATGTTATCCTCCTCAAGCTTGTTAAAAAATAAAGAGGTACTAGTCGACAAATGACTGGGGAAAATTTGGGAAAGTGAACAGAACCTTTTACGGTAGTGAGTCACTCTTGAACATGACACTTCACTCCATCATCGTGACTATTTGGGTTGGGTAATCTTCTTGACGGTTCATTCATACCTATGGTTCATCATACCTTGACTTCGGTTTTGGGTCAATGCTACTAACTCAACTCAGTGTTGATGATATGTTCAAGAGAAGTCATCCAGTGAATACTCATCCTTCTGCAATACTCATAAAACTTCATTTTCATGAAAGTCATCTCTGAAAATTGCTATATCAAGTCATACCTTTGTCTCTGAAATCAGTAACTCTCATTTCGTAATAAAGTGACTTCTTGTCAACGACAAATCAGTATCCATGAAGTTCACTTAGAAACATCATATTCCAATACCACGAGGCTTGTTACAACATCGACAAGATCCTCTCTTCCAGACTTTTGACCGAAACATTTTGTTTGGTGTTCAACATCAAATCATCTATTCATGCCTTACAAAATGTACTGCAATACCTTGAGGGCCATTAACCTCAATGGTGGTTCTCTCGCATTTGTTAACATCGCACATCATTGGTTGGTAATCAAATGATGTCTTACCATGTTCAACTACAAATCATATATTCACATGGCTAGACTTATACCCGAATGATCGAGTGAACGAGATAAGAAGATCCTGGATCTAGTTTTATCCATCTAGGCTGTGTTTTCAGGATTTTTGTACACATCATATGTACGATAACCTTACATACATATCGGCATCCGAACATGGGTCTATATCTGTAGGCATCTCTGTATTGGGCAACATTCCAATGTAGACAACTTTCTGAACTATATACATGTTATTAGATAGTTTATGTCCTGAGCATGGGAATGCATTCCCTTAGCAATTCGTGATCAAGAGGATATATCATGATGTAATCTATTGTAAGATTGATGCAGGTCGCCACTCTGCTTCAGCTCTAGCCCATCACAGTGTAAAGCATCTCATTCAAAAAATATTGTTATTATTATTCTAGCTTCATGCTTGAGGGGGAAATTTTTATAGGTCAATTTGGGCACCATTCCCAATGACCTGGTTAACTGGACATCATCCCCAGAACCAATGAATAGGGTCTATCATCCCCTATCATTTTAGTCGCTACATGCCCTAATACAAAGAACAAGACAAATCATGCATAACTTCCATTGCAAGGTTTCCAAGATTTGAAGTACATGATTAAGTCACCTATGAGCTCACCAACGCAGTCTCTCAAGGGGCTAAGTGCTTTGCATATGCAGGTAACCCCACTCTAGGGTGCTCTCGAAAGCACTTCCTGACACTCAAGGGTGCGTTGGTCAAATTGGGAGCGAAATTCTCATTGTTCTGGAATCTCCACTTGGCCAGTGCCTTCTAGAAGAGTGCATATGTGTCAAAATTTGAATCCATGTGTCCATTTGACACCTTTGAGCTTGGGAACATGTCTTGCCCATTATTATAAATTCATTGATTGTGAAACTACCTTCAACTCATCTATAAATTGAGCACAGATCCTAGTGCTTGAGAAGGAAGAAATTGAGTAGAGAAATGTTGGTGGAATTTCAATTGAGGATTTGATTTGAGTGATATGCTACTGGAGAGATGTGCATTGTGATGAGGCTAGGATGATGCTGGAGATGATGACATCAAATCAATCGCTGGCTGTAACCTCCCCTTTTATCCATTAATAAATATTGTTGCTTACTTTCCCACATATGTATCTATATAAGATTTTGTCTTTCATATTATGAATTCTTATCTGATGTATATGGTTCATGTTTCATTGATTTAACTGAATAACTTGAATAGGCATATGTATATTGCTATCTCTTTGTTGTTTAGTGTTTATTCTTGCAGGAAAGATTTTGGCGATCTAGCTTGGATTTGAAGCTACAACAAGAGCTACAAAAGGAGGCTTGGAAGTGCTTGGACTCCAAGTAAGTTTCTTGATCTATTCTATGTGTCTATTTATTGTTAGGAAAATTAGTTGCAAAGTCTTTAACCTCTTGTTCTAAATGAGCACCACATTTAGAGAAGAATTTTTTGTCCGTAATCCATAATTTCGCATAACAATAACTTGTTAGAAGAAATTATTAAAATCTTTAGAAACATCCTTTGTGGACATTGACTACTTAAGAAATAATTTTAAATAATCTACAATGTAGAGAATCAGTAACAGTAACAACATTGGTATACATCTCACATATGAAGTCATGGAAGCCTACTACATTGAACCTCTTTGTAAAAATCCCTTAGATGAATCTCTATAGGAGAAGATGTTGTTGAACGAAAAATTCTCATTGTACGATCATTAAACTTGCATTGTGCAATATGGTTGCATGGGGAAATGAAAATGTTTATCAAGATTTAGTTTCTACTACTATGACATACAAACTAGTGATTCGTTAAATGAAACTTTCAAGAACATCGAAAGAAAACAATTTTTTTTACAAAAATAATTTAAAATTAACTTAACAATGGTTTGTTCGAATAAAAATAATAACATTCATGTATGTAGTGATGCATATATTTAGTGATGTATGTCATAATGACACGCATGTACATACAAAATGAAATGTTGTAAGCTAATCTTTAACTTAGATATATACACATTAAAAATAAATTCCAAATATTAAAATCTAAATATACATTATAAAAATTTAATATTAATATTTTTGAAATTAAAATTAATCATTTTAAAATCAAAATAACACTTTTGAAATCAAACTCCACGCTTTTTTTAGATTTGAAATTCACACTTTTCAAATTGATATTATTTTAAATTTACACTTTCAAAATCTAACATTCACCTTTTCCAAATCAAATTTTCACTTTATAAATTTGTTATTTTTTATTTTAAATTCGTAATTATTAAATTATCCAAATTATTAATATTTTTTTATAATATTTTCCAACGAAAACTTCTACTAAAACCACATGTTTGGAACTTCAGTCGTGGAATGTTCACTCATTCATGTCTTCAAACTTTTCCTTACACATTTTGATGAATTGATGAATTTCTTTGCACTTTTATTAAGTTTTTATTTAAAAAACATAAAATAAATTAGGTTAATAAAAAATTTAAGATTACTTTTATTAATTTTTCCCTTACATATAAGAATTACTTCTTGATCACTTTTACTTCTGTTTGATTTAAAAAAACATAAAATAAATTATGTCAATAAAACATTTAAAACATTTGAATAAAACTATAATTTCCTTTTGGAGTATTATACGGTCAATAGGGAGTAAGGGAAATTTGTATTATCTGGTGTGTTATAGCTTACTTTGGGCTTGCAAGTATTGTAATGGCTGGTGATATGTGTGGATTACTATCTCCTTTCCCATTTGATATTGATTCCACTTCTTCACAACTTGCACCATGGAAATACTTCAGAATGATAGCATACATGCCTTCCTCCCTGCATCAAGACAACTTCCATAGCATACCCACTCACATTGGTCCTCACTTCAAAGGGTCGTTGCAAGTTTGGTAATTCTAACAATGGTGCTTCATTGATATTATTCTTTAGCTCTTCGAAAGACCTTTGTTGGCCTTTTCCCCACTGGAAACTCTTTCCACTTGATGTTATAGTGTGGAGAGCTGATGCTACTACTAAAAAAAGGCTATGAATTTCCTTAGGTACTGTGTTTCCCCAATGAAACTCTTGACCTTAGAAACATTAGTAGGCACTGACCATTTCATGATGGCATCCATTTCAAAAGGATCTATCTTCAACTCTCCTCCACTGATGACATACCCCAGATACAACAAGGACTATTACGTAAAATTACACTTTTTCATATTTTCTAGTAGTTGGTGCTTCTTTAATGTCTCCAACAGCTATATCAAATGCAAAATATGCTCCTCCTAGGTAGCACTATATTCCAGTATATCATCTAGATAGACAATAACAAAAGAATTTATAAAAGGGTGTAGTATATCATTCATTAATCTCATAAATGTAGTTGGTTCATTACATAAGTCAAATGGCATGACTAACCACTCATACAAACCTTCCCTGGTTTTGAAGGAGGCCTTCTAGGTATCTTCTTCTTTGACTCGAACCTGGTGATATCTAGACTTCAATTCCATCTTGGTGAAGTATTTTTCTTGCTACAACTGATCCAACAAATCATCTATCATAGGTAGGGGGTATCTGTTCTTGAGTGTGATTTTGTTCAATTCCTTGCAATCTATACACATTTTCCAAGTCCCATCCTACTTTGGTACAATGATGATGGGTGAACCACATGGTGATGTACTCAGTCAAATGGCACCCTATTCTAGCAGTTTTGAAACTATTTCTTCACCTCACTTTATTATATAATAAACTGCATTTACAACCCAATATTCAATAATTGGGAGTCTGGAAATAGTTGGATCTCATGCTCCACTTCTCTCTTAGGTGGTAACCCTTTATGCTCTTGGAACACTTCCCTCTATGCATGTAATAACTCCAAATTTTCTATTTTTTTTATTTTTTTTCCGTAGTACGCCCCTCTAGGGATACCTTGCCTCTTATTGACTCCTCTATAGACCTACTTTCTCTTAAAAACAATAAAACATACTTCTTGCTGGAACTGATCAATTTCTTAGTTTGGTTGGAACTTACTAGTGAAATTTTTTACTAGCCTTTGTGCACGTTAATGAAGAATTATTTTCCATTCTTGACGAGATGGTACTGGTTATATCTCTTCATGAATATTGCATCACACATGTACATGTATATACTCCCAAACATGACTCCACATACATCAAGGGGAACCACACCTAGATCTACTTCATAAATAAATTCAACACTGATAACAAATCTAAATTTAAACTGTTTTGTTACCTTCAAATTTGCATGCTTATTTACCCATCCCAATGGATATGGTGTTGGATGATCATGAATTTCAAGCCCCAACTTCTTGAAATGCAATGTTTCAATCGTATTCACTTGCGATCCCGAGTCAAACAAAGAATCAATATTTGTCTTCTTGACCTATATCTTTATATGGAAGAGTTTGGTAATTTCTTTCTCTTCCTGCTATTGAAGGATACGCAGATTCTCCTCCTTCTGCACTAACGTACATACGATCTTCTCACCCATGTACGAGTTTCTTTCAACTTGGTTTCTCAAATCCGTGGCCATGATATTCGTATTCTTGTTATAATTTTTCTTGTTCTTCGAGTTTAGCTATGGATGCAACTTACAAGACTTCTCCTCTATATGACCATCTATGTTATAGTTTTTGTTGGGATCTTTGCATTGGTATTTTGTGGTTGTTGTATTTTTATCTTTTCCCTTCCTTGAGATATTTTCCCCTTCCTTGATCTGATGGACATTGAAATAAGCTTCCAGTTGTTGCAACCATTGGTTCAACTTCAAAGCGTCGATCTTGCCATGGTATGGACTAATATAAAATTTTTCTTCCATTTTAAATAGGGACTGTGATTGGTTCACGACACGCAAACCAGGTTGATCTTTTTTGGGTCGTTTCTTCAGCTGGTTCTTTGTTTCTCCCTGATCTTTTGATCCCCATTGTATTTTTTCCTCTGCATTTGAACCCCCATATTCTCCAAATATCCCCATCTTTCTATTCAAGGCTGCCATGAGGAGGCTTACATTGTGGTTGATATCTGTGACTTTTTGTTCCAACCGTGTAAACCTCACCTTCGCAAGATCATGAGGTTCGTTTACAAATTCGTCGACCATGATTAAGGTTTTACGATTTTTGGCCCCGCCTATATAGATACTTGAAATCTCCACAAATTACCCAAATAAACCTGCTATGATACCAAAATATCTATAATATACCATGGATATTCCACTAGACATTTCATCACAATAGATCTAATAATATTATATTAGAAATATGAAAATTCTACACTATTATAGTTTATTTAAACTTCAATATATGTAGATTTAATGTAATTAGTGCATGCATGCAAATGGAAATTATGTAGAAAAATAGAGAATGATAAAATAAACTCACACACACACATAAGACACAAAATATGCTTTGGGAAACCCTTTCGGGTGAAAACCCAGCTGGAAGGTGAGGTCACTTCGTTCTCTTTCTTTGTATGGAAAATAAGGTTGCAGGTGAAAAGATGTAATGTTTGTGGACTGTGGGCTGCTACAGTGCACAAATCCTCTCTGTGTGGTCTATTTCCTATCTCTCCTGGCTATCTTTGCTTAGTTATGGAACAAAACTCTCTTGAAAGAACGGAATGCCTCTTCCTCTTAGTGGCTTGGTTATAACACAACTCGATAGACTAATAGTGGTTAATTTTGACTACATCAACTCTTAACTAGACTTACAATATAGAATCTTCTAAATTATTTTAATCATAAACACATGGCTAGTCCTTTTTCCATGAATAATGGAGGTTGACATGACATCCTCAGGAATTATAGATGTGAAAACAGGAAGGTCAACTTCTGAGTGGCATAACTTTTGCATACATACTCTTGTTTACGCGCTTCTTGTGTCGTTGGAAAGATCTCTTTGTGTAAAACAACATGAAATGGTACTATGCTAAAGTGGAAAATTTTTACCCCTAAAAAACATTGTTTGATGCCTCAAAGCATTCTCGGAAGGATTTGGACCCCGTTTTGCCAAACTGGGCCCCACTGGTAAAAATGGACCCGTGAGATGATTCCTCCAAATTTTCCACTTTGAATGCATCAAGATGGATGAAAATAATATAATATTCCAATTCGGATCAATATCCCACCTCAAATCTAGGAATAAATTGCTAAGGTATAATGAGGAATAATAATGGAAAGGGAATGCTTATCAGAAGTGGAAATTGCAAGTGACTTCTTTGAGTAGACTCCAAATGTTGAGAACACAAGGAAAAGACTCAATCAATACATGGACACCATCACTACAATGGAGAATCCTTTTAGATAGATACAAATCTTGGGAGGAAATCTTGATAATGTTAGATGAGTTGCAACTTATAAGCAAGGATTGGATCAACGTCTGTAAAGGATTGAAGGCCACCTGGGCCTCCTTCCAGATCCAGGCTACTCACTAGGGAACACAAAAGAGAGCATTGTTGTCGAAAAATTGGATTCTCCTAAACTAGGTTGATGAACTTTGTTCAGTTTATTGTTGGTTACTTTTATCTAATATTTTTCAATGTTTTGAGTATGTTAGTTTTAGCAGACTATAAACTTATGATTTCTATATTAAATTGGTTTATATATTTTATTTTACTTTTGATAAAATAAAACATTTAAAAAAAAAATTTAAATATTTTTTTCACCTTTATTTACACCCAAAAAAACCAAAACTTAAAAACGTATAAAAGAAAGCACTCGGAAGAAGGTACGTGAATAGGAAAAGAAAAGAAAAAATATAATAATATATATTATATTATAAGTGATAATATATTATATTAATAATTATTTAGTTTATATTTTAATATATATATTATATTTTTTTATTTATAATAAAAATTAATCATTAAGAGCATGAAAAAATTATTTATAAACCGTATGGAATATCGTTATCAAAATTTAGAAAGTTGTGGTTCAAGTCACATTACACATTAATGATATATTATTGAAATGATTTTAAGTACATTAGAATGGTGATAAGGGAAATATTTAACTATATTTTATTTAAAGATAAGAATAATATTTATTTAAAATAAAATTAATAATTAAAAATAAGATATAAAAGAAGTAAAAAATTTGAAGATAATATATAATATTAACAATTTTATTTTATATAATTATGGAAGGAATATATATTAGATAAAATAATTTTTTTTTAGTAAGTTATTTAAAATAAATTTATTAAACTTAAATATAATAAGATTGATTATTATGATGTTTTTGTTTATCGAGATTGAATATATTGATAGTTCTTTGTACTATGATAGATTCATTATCTTAGATTATGGTGCAAAGATAATTAGCAAGGTTTGAAAATGTGTGTATCACTTAGCCATTAAGAGACATTAAAGTAGGTCTTATTAAATCTTCTTTGCATTATGTGATGACACTCTTCATATTTGCACATCATTTAACCATTTGTGGTAGACACTCATAATGCATACTTCAATATAGTTATGAAATGCAGTGTGCACAATACTAGCATTCAATGGTGGGTTCACCACCTACTGCCTTTTATGGGTAGCTTTTCTTTTGCATATTTGGTTTCCCTTTGGATTTTTCTTGCTTTTTTGTGTTTGCAAGAGAGTTTTTCATCCTCCCTTCTAATTCAACCCTCTAGTTATGATATTTCTTGGCACTGTTCCTCTTTGGTCTCACTTCTCATTATTTCCTATATTGTTTTCCCAAAGATGATCCTTGTCCCCTTTTGATTCATATCCTTCACTCTATTGGATCTCCCCTTTGTTGGTTTGTTGGCATTGGCCCTCCTCCTCTGCAATCATCCCCTCTTTCCCACTCCCTTCCCTATTTCCTATTATATTCATGCCTTATCATGGACAGTATTTCTCTGGTTGCAGTGGTAGCAATGGAGATGTCCCTCCCCAAATTAGATCCCAACCAATGAGGAGGCCTCAAATCATCGCTACTGGGAATGCACCTCACGATCTGCTCGAGATGAAATTGATTTGGCATAAAGAGAATCTTGTGAAAAATTCTAGGTTCTTTTCTGATATTGTAGCAATGGAGCATGTAGGATAGAGGATTCCTAACACGAGAAACACACAGTCCAAATAACCCTAATACATGCAAACAATATATTTTTATTAGAAGGATTGCAACAATAAGTCAACAAATTGGACAATAAGATATCAGTAATGGAAAATACTCTAACCAGTTTAAACTTTAATAACAGACAGGATGATGAATAGACCTCAACTCTCACCTAAATGGATTCTCATATAAGCTAATTATAGTATACTTTATAGAATTTTTGTGTTTTAGTAGACTCTGCAAATTTGTCTTCCTTACTCTTAGTTTTTTTTATGCTATATTTTTCAACTTTATAAATAATTGCAAACTATTATTTAAATTAATATCATTATACATTTAAAATAATATTTATGAATTTAAATTTATTACAATTGAAAAAATTCACTATCAAATTAACAGATTTTCTTTTAAACAAATATTTCACCTAAAATCATTATATACCATTCTCATTCTCTTTAATATATGCAATTTACAATATTCAATAAGCAATATTAATTTAGTAAAGTAGTTTGCATAAAGCTAATTTAATGGAGTTATTTGCATAATTAATTATAAAGAATTCGAGAGGTCACAATTTCACCATAATCATATTTATGGACTTTCTTGAATATCAATATGATTAATGTTGGACTTAGCAAAGGACCACCCAACTTATGACTATCACTTATATGTTGGGTATACCATTATCATTATGATGATGGGAAATATGATTTTCATACAATGTTACTCTTACATTGTTTCTTATGATTTACACTTACAATGTTTTTTATGATTTTATCTCAATACGATGAATTTTTTTTGCAAAGCTACAACAATGCATTGTTTATTTGCAATCAATTAGGTGAATATAATGAATGATATCAATGCATTTTGAAAATTGAAATTTTGTATATATGAAATATTTAAAGTTATAAAATATTTTATTTTGAAAAATATTTTATTTACTTGTTTTTTTTAATTAATATTAAATAATATTTTGAATTATTGATTTATTTATTTTATTTTTTTTTAAATTCAAAATGATGGGTTTAGAGTGTAAAATTGATTGAGAAATATTGTTGATTCATTTTTATGTCTTATTTTTAATCTTTAATTCTTTCTTTACAAATAACTCTTTTTTATTTATTTCTATTTTTTACTAATCCATATTTTAATATGTGTTAAAAGGGAATCATAAGTGCCACATACTTATTCATTTTTGAAAACTTGTGCAAGATCCATTATTTTGAAATTATGATCTACATTGTGCACAAACTCTCTTTCTTCACTCCCATGCACCCTACCCTTATGCACTAATATTTAATTTAGTCAGTTAACATTGACTCATTTAATTATTTTGCACAAAACATTCCTCACCACAAACCTTTCCCTTGCATATTCCATACCTCCAAACACTTTGCACCTCCACACATCAAACAACCTACACTTCCACATAGTCCACCCAGTGAAGATTGGTTTCATTCTATTAGGTTATATACTTGTGGAATTTTGGAGATATTATATACCTTGTGAACCTTTTGAGGATAATTCATGATATTATAGGAGTCTCAATATATAATTTTCTAAGGGGTGGTGATATGGTGTAATATGAAATTTCCATGAAATATGTGCCTCTTTCATTTAACTTCTAATTATGATTTTTTCATGCCTCAAATGATATGGTACATGATGTAGGGATGTTTTAGTAAATATTGTTCATGAAATGACATTTTAAATATATAAGAGCTTCATAATGCAATACTAAAGGTGTGACATATATCAAATTTTATTGGAAGAATAAGAGTTATGGAAATTAAAAGAAAGAAAAGGTCATTTCGTGGGGATATTGTAATTTCCCTCGTTGTGAAGATAAAAAATTGTGTAGGTTGATTTCAAATTAGTGGTTTTTAAGATTAAATCTAGAAAAAAAGCTCAAAAACATGATTTGGATTACTGGTTTAGTTAATTTTGGTTATATATTGAAGGTTTTTTTATTTTAGAGAGATATTTTCCTAGTGTGCCCAACATTTTGTTTCGAGAAGTATAGCAATTCAAGTCATACTGGAAGGGAAGAATTTATTTCTCCTCACACCGAGAGTTTTCGAAATAATGTTATGACTATTAGATCCTAATAAAAGATAAATATTCCTGAGGTTGGCTCTTTTATGGACTCTTAGGGTGGTGGGTTAAATTTATTGAAGCATTCTATGGCTCCAATAACTAAAATGTATGTTAATATTTCAATGGTCGAAATTTAATCTCTGTTGATATAGTTGTATTGAATTTTTTCTTGGTTATTTGCATAATTAATGGGTTGATATTCAACATATTATGTTCCAAATTCAATTCTCTATGTTCTTTATTTCTCTTTTAGGAAATAGGCCATATTTGATTAGCATGAAGTAATATCAAACGATATTTCCTTTTGTTTTCACTACGACAACACCCTCCAAAAAAATTTCTACACTTGAATTTTGGAGCCTCCTTGTGATCCTATGGTCTATCATTTCAAGTGATCTATTGTCGCTTCATGGCTGACTTATGTTTTCCAAGAACTTAAGTATTCTTATGATATTCTATAGTGTTGAAGTAAATTTCTTACAAACTCTTACCTAATGATGCATCCATAAGCGCATCTCTTCCTAGCAAGATTAGTAGTCAACAACTATCCTTAACAATAATAATTTTACAATCCTTGAGAGTAATTCTTGCACAGTCTCCAAAAACAATGCCTGCATAGGTTTTGAGTACATTTCTTGTGAAATTTCTGGTGATAGTGACAGTCCAATCCATAGAGACAATGCACCGCACAATCCTTGTTGACAACTAGTGCGCAAATTCAGTTGACATTTTCTCTCATAGTTGTAATTGTACAATCATTCAGGCGAGTTTTCTCAAGTATCACTTTTGTGCGATTTTGCTTTCACAAGTGTTGATTTACATTTCACAACTATCGTTTTTGCTTACTTTCACTTTAAGAATAGTCACTTTTTATTTCTCTTCATTTTATCGTGTGTCTCTTTCACTTGCTTTATCTTTTGGAAATGTCATTTTCACTTTTTCTTACTGTCGCAGGTGTAGTTTTCATTTTTTCTTACTTTTGCAAGTGTCACTTTTAACTGTTTGTAATCCTCCATGTGTTTCACCTTAGCACATTACTGGAGGTATCTCTAGCACATCCTTTTTCATTAGTTGATCATATATATCATAAGAATATGCACTAGACACCGTCTCACAACTAGTTCACTTTCTAGTTGTAATCGACACTTGTGTCGTAATTTGTATTCCAAGTGTTGCAAAGATACATTTCAACTGTCGCACTTATAAATAAGTGTCGCTTTGTTTTCGTTTCAAGGTATACTTGTTGATTTTAGGTATTGTGCATTCTTTGGGTTGTTTTGATGTAATTTTAGTGTGAGATCATTGTTTCAGGACTTTTTTTCATGTCTTTCTCTCTCTTGTCTTATTGATCCCACACTTAGTCATTTTTGAAGCATTCACTTCGTTTGAAACTTTCTAACTCTCTCCTAGAACTATGCAATAAAAAACCTTAAGTCATCGTGAAGCATTCTTTCTTCTTGGGACTAGGAATTGTGCATTTTCTCCGTTCAAAGACTGTATATTGTGCAATCACAGTGCTAAATCTCTGCCTCTTGTCCCTGAAGACTGCACAATTCTCCTTCCCAATCAATTTTCCACTATGCACTATGCAGTCTCAGTCAAAAATCATGCCTCACTACCTCCTTGACCTACATAACTGCACAATCACTTGGCTTAATCATCCATGAACTATGTTTTATGCAATCACATTGAGAAAGCCTCCCTCATTGCATCATTTTCTCCCTCAACCTTGCAGTTATGAATTCTATTCTCTCAACCACTATGCATTGTGTAGTCATGGTTACTAAACCTTCATCACTACCTCCTAGAACTGCGCACTGCACAATCCTTGAGCCTCCTTCTCAGTATTGCACTACATCCCGGTGTGATAAACATGTTGCATAAGGAACAAGATAGACTAGGAGATTTATTGACTAATGTTGTCTTTTCATGAGTGAATTTCATTTGTAAGTACTGTTATCTTGACAATATAGGATGATGCTCAAGGAGGTAGCCAAGGAGAGGCTACAAGAGAGCACTTGCAGAGATGAAGCACCAAAGGGACCATCATAAAGAACCTAAACGAATCTTGGGCCAAAATAAACACATAGAAACTCATGCTAACTTGGAACATTATGACACTCACCTAAACCCTTTGGAGGGTGAATATAATGAACAAGAACAAATCTATCATGAAGAAGATTCAAAGATGGCATCAAGGAGAAAGGCTTGGCCTGAACACATCACAATGAAGTTCCATTTCATCAATGTAGAGTCATAGTTTGTCCAAGTATCATCTGGAAGTCATATGTGTCAATCTATCCCACCACATAATTTCTGGAATGTAATTATTGTATGTAAAATGTGTGGAAGACCAAGGGTCCCACATGGAATATGAAGAGTCACTAGAAGGTTCTAAATTCATATAAAAGCTCAAAGGTCATGTAAGAATTCAAAAAGTCATAGTACGATCTCAAGGGTCATGATGGAGGTGAAGTGTCACATGGGAGGTGAAGTGTCACATAATTTGTTATAAATAGATCCTCATAGCTCAATAGAGAGGACTTTGGAATTTGGACTTTTCACCTTGGCTTATCTAGTTTTCCATAGGAGAGAATATATTTCTTTGGAGGAGCAAGTGGTGACTTAATGTTCCACTATTGGGGCTAGTGTGGCAACATTACAATTTTGTATCTTAGGAATTTCACTTAATATATGAAGCTCCGAGAGCCGATGCACTTTCATGCATATGTCGTGAATGATCGTGAGACTATTCTTTCATTGTTTTTATTGCATGTTTAAGTTAACACATATTAAATAAAATGAACTATTTCATTGGCTTTGGTATGCATCTTGTTGAATGTGAAATGTTACATTATTTTATCATCATTGTTATCTTGTAAAATAATTTTCAGGTTAATCAATGATTCTTTCATGCTCTTGTGTGTCTCTTGTAGGATAATATTATTACTTTTCTTCTAGAGTTTCACTCTCTCTTTCTGTAACCACCCTCCTCCCACATTTACCCAAGATAATTAGTCCACTAGGGTGAACATGTGATGGGAGGATAATATGATGTGATTCAAATCCCCATGTATAGTTAAGGAAGTGGAATCGACATAACGAAACCAAAATTACCTTCCACATATGATATAGAACCTTCAGGAGCCAACTAACCCTTCTAGGTGACCAACCCCTGAGGAAACTTGACATTTCACTAATATGAACCCTTAGCCTCTACCATGACAAGCCATGCATGTGGCTGAGGCCTTCTAGTCACTCCCACAATAAGGCATGGCAACAAAATGGAATTTCTTAGGAAGTTCTGTGCCAATGGCCCTAGATTTGGAACCACCTTTTCAAGGCCAGGTCTAAGGCCATTTCCAAAAACTTCATGAAGCCTTAAGAAATTAATAATATCAATGGAAGAAAGATACTAATGCAATCACTGGTGCAAGTACTTGATTTGACCCCTACTAGCCATGACATGAATTTCATCAAACATGTCACAAATATTCAATATACCAGTCATAACAATAGATATGAGCATAGGGGTCTCATACTTATATGATATTTGTTCATAAATAATTTTTTTTTCCATATCACAATAGTTGCATTATTATCTACTAGGGCATATATTAATTGTACATTCATTTTCTAATAAAAACATGGTGTGAACCATACATCAAGTCTATCATAAAACATACTCATAGACAAAATATATAACAATGATATAAAAACCATAAGAGACACATATGAACCAATAAATTTACACAAGAAATACCAAGGAGAAGAAGCTCTTATTAATGAATGAAAAATACAACCGGGTTTGGGACTTCCACAAACCACCCAACAATAGATTGGGCTAAGACAAATATTTCTGTCAGCCAATCAACCTCGTTCCAGATTCCAAGGATGAATGTGGGACTCAAAAGCAAACCAATCCATTTTTCTTCATGCTTTACCACAATCCCTGCTGGATCACTAGGCCCTAAACAAGCATGGATGCCTCCAGATTTCTCCACCTGCACTGTGAGGAATTTTCTTTCCTTCCATTCATCAGTCAATGATTCCTAGGCCTAATTGAGACTTCACCATCCTGGATTTACTGTATATCCCGCCATACACTGGTCGAGGATTCGTAGGTCTGATCGAGGGCACACACCTCTAGGATTTACCGTATATCATGTTGTTCACCGGTTGAGGATTCCTAGGCCTACCGAGGTAAAAAAATATGGCTTTACTGCAATCCCACCTTCTCTGATCCAGAGATTCCTAGGCCTTGTGTTCTTTATTTTACAAGTTGCTTCACTCCGTTTCGAAACCATCCACAATATAGCTCAACAAAATACAAGAGAACCCACCACACCATGGCTATCCATAAATGGAAAGCAAAGTATGAAGAACACTATCACACCTAGAAAATCCCATGCCAATGATAGCAAGAGAACCAAATACACACTTGTGTGTACCATGCATGCCAAATATAGCAAGGAAATAACACATGTAATTTGATATCTAAAAGTAATCCCGTTGTACCTACTTGGTCCTTCTCTTCCTTACTTTATCTTTGCTTCCCTTTTTCTTCCTGGTATTTCCTTTTCTTTCCTTTATCCAATGTTAGAGCACTCCAAGAAAATCTATGTGTCCTAGAGTGAGAGAGAGCTCCAAAACTAAACTGACAAAAGGTACCAACTGATCCTCATAAGCATTTTTATTAATGAGACCTCTAATTTCTTCAATTTTCCATTATTTTCCTTCATTTTCATCCTCACGTGCAACTTTTGACCTTTCATGATCCGAATTTATGCAGGAACACAATAAAATATAGAAATAGACATAAACAAAGAGATGCGGCGTAAACAATACTTCATTTTATTTAAATCAAATGACTGAAATATGCTTATAGACATAATGGAAATAAAAATAGCCAGGGTGCTGGTAGCATATCTCTGAGAAGAGATGTGGCAGCTACAGACCTATGAACTGTGTTACAATGAGGCTTGAGGGCCATTTAGAAACAATGGAAAACTCCAAACTTCCAAAAACCTAACCCTAGGAGATGAAGCGCCAAAACTATGGGCCCTGTTTGTAAATTGTGTTTTCAGTTTTCCCAAAAAACATCGTTTAGGGCCTCAAAATGGCTCCGGAAGTTCATGACTGGAAAAACTGTCAAAAATAATAAGTTGTACCGAAACTGAAAAACTGAAAGAGATAATGGTGGGGCCCCAAGTGGAATAGGTGGTTGGCCACTAAAATCCACTTGTTTCATTCCTCCCTCCTTAGGAAGCAATGGTCCCCATTGTGTTGAGATCCTCCATGAGATGAGGCAAATGTTGTTGAACTGGGCATTAGATTTTCTGGAGATTTCATGGACATGTAGGTGGACATGCTGGATGCATTTAGGAAATTTGGTTTCTCTATCAGCCTCAGACAGTACATGCGTGGATTTTGTATGTTTAGTTTCCAGAGGTATGGAAACATCAGGCAGCAGTGTGTCGAGGGTTAGATTAATGGAGTGCTTGTCCTGATAGTGTAGAGGAACCTCTGTGAGTGAGGAGAAAATTTCCTGGTATTCCTCCATGACTTTATCTATCTGCTGCAGTCATGTAGGGGAGCCATGTTTCGAGGCTGTGGCCACAATTTTCTTCTTTCCCTATGAGCAAGTTGTAAAGAAAATAAATTTCCTGGTTTGGGAAAAAATATTACTGTGTTTTTTTGTAGTAGTCAAAGAGATAACAGGAGGTGGTACTACCTCTGGTATCCTGTACAAGTTATTTTCCAAAGTAATAACAATAGCGCAAGGCCTAGAATCATACACAGCATGTCGCCTCCACAAGTATGGTTGGCCCAATAATACATCAGCTACATCAATAGGAGCAACATCACATAATACCTCGTCCATGAATGGATTAATACTATATGGAAGGTGGCATTGTTGGCGGATGCAGATATCTCCCCTGGGGTGAAGCCACCCGATGATATACAGCTGCGGGTGTGCTATGTGTTAGGGTCCCGTGATTCAGAAGATTGGTAGGAAAAATGTATAGGGCAACATCAGACCAGTCTTTGGAGTCCTAGGACCTAGCCTTCCTGGACTCAAAGAGGGCTCTCTCTATTTGTTTGCAAAGGATATGAGCTTGTTTGCTTTAAATGGTTGATTTTAGGCTAGTTATTAAGTGTAAGGTTTGTCTGATTGTTTTGGTTGGGGAAGATGATAAAGTAGAATAGATAGAATGAGGAAGTCTCTAATTCATTTGGCAATGGAGTCTGATAAAAGTCATGAAAAGTTCATCAATGGATCGGGGAGCATCACATGGCAAATCTAACTTGGTCAGTGGATCTTTAAGGTTCTTTAGGGGTAAGGTTCTTTTCTGAGAATAAAAGTAGGAAAAAGGGCAATTAAGAGTCCTTTATCATATGTACTTTTAAAGAAGGGACTTAAATATAATAAACATAAAGAGGAAATAAATAGATAGAGAAAACCATAAATTCTTTGACTCAACTAAAGCAAATAATTATTCAAGACAAACATTTCCAATGAAATATAGAAGGCGAGAAACTCATTTAACTTCTAGTGATTTCACTTTCAAGGACAAAAAACATTCAAGACACACATATAGCTATAATCAGAGAAGATGGAATGCCTAAACATCTTTGATTATAGCTATGAAGATCTCTAAAACAATTCTTTAAGCAAGTACAAAGGGTATGATTGAAACAAAACCTCTTTGGCAGACTTTAACTAATGGTACTTTAGAGAGAGACTTCAGAAATAGTGTTTTAGTGACATCAAATAAGCAGGGCTAGCCATAAATCATTCTTGATACAAACTGTATTAAACTATTCATGAAATAAACAAGCTTAGGGGGTCTAGAGAGCAATTAAGAATTCTCTAAAATGTCCTAGTAGAAGGAAACATTAAGGCAATGAAGAACAAACAAAACTAAGGTGCCTTTAGAAACATTTCTTAGTCTAAATATTTTATTCTATTGCAATATAGAAAGATGGAAACATAATGAAACATGAAATAAAAATAACATATTAGAAGCACTTCACCAACAACCAAGCTCAGGGATCCTACAATCTAGCCTCCTCCATCAACAAACAAATCAGGGCATCCACAAATTCCAAGACCTCAATTTCTTTTCAACTAGCAAGAGACTATGTATTACTTCAAAGAGTCATCAAATTCCAACAAGATAATGAGTTCAAATGAAATATTTATGTACAAATGAGGAGGTGAAGCTAAGCTAGGGTTAGAGTGTCATTTATTATAGAGTTAATGAATTCCTTATCTTGAAGACCATGCAAGGCTCAAGGGAGGAATATCTGCAGATATTTCTCTGAATAATAACTTATATTTTAACTCCTAAGGGAATATAGGTGAAATGTTTGACTTTAAGGCCTATTCATAACTTTTACAATAACAGCTTGGCAGATATAAAATATCTCTGATTGGGTTTAATAACTGCCTATTGCTTTATTGAAGGAAACAAAGCACTAGGTGGCAAAAATATCTTTTGAGAAGAGTAACTGCCATACGCTAAGTCATTCGAATACTTTTTTGGGATAATCTGCCTTCTTATTTATCTTTAAACTTTGTATTAGGCCTTTAAACTCTGTCTTTATGCTCTGATTGTTTGTTTGTATGATATTTCTTTTAATCTCTTTGTGATCTCTATTATGTTCTTTTAATATTTTGATTTATCTTTCTGGTCCTGTGCCTTTATCCTTTAATCTGTCAACTATCTGCCTCTCTTTCTTTGACTTATGCTTTGATTGGCTAATCCTTTTGTTTTGGCTTTTGATTAGGATTAGCCCTTTAATCTTTTAAACTCTTTCTCTTCATTGTTCCTTTGACTGTTTCTGTCTTCTGCGTGCAGGGAAGGCTCTTCTTCATGGCAAGAGGGTTTTGATCCATTGATGATCATGTTTCATCAATGGAAAACACTGGTATAAGTTCTCTGGTCATCATTGTCCTAATTTAAGCTTCTGGATCATAATCTAGAGGCTTATTTGATTTAATTTGTTTCTGTAAAACATGCTTCATATACTTCCGCCATTAAAACCTGCATAAAAACATAAATAGTTAGTTAAAACTTGTAAGAAGTTTTTCACTGCGTTTTTCAGGGTTTTGGACTGTCGAAGGGTGTTTGCAGAGGAGGAGATGGCTCAGGAGGCAAGGTTCCAGAGGTGAAACCAAGGGAAATTTGAATGGGGGTGGGAAAGGTTTGAAAAATGGCATGGAAGGTAGGCGGTTTTTGAAAACCAAGAGCAGTTTATCACGTAAGGAATGGGCGTTAAGTGGTTTTTGGTGGGAGGTGTGTGATATGCCTCAGGAGGAGACATGTGGTAGGGAAAAACTGCCTATTTCGCGCGGGTTATGAAACACTAACCCCATTGCAACTTTATTTGCAATATGCGATGTTGGTTGTTGGATCTCGGGATGGGAGATCAACGGTTGACACACATCTGGGAAGCAGTGAACAGTTGATCGGGCCAGTGGTAGTGGAGGACAGGTGGCGTTGTGTGGTTGGATGGTGAGTTTAAATGGAGGATGTGGCATGGGGCCTTAAATATTAATGAAATCGTGTTAATTCATAAGGTTTATGGAGGGTTCCGGGTATAGTGGGAGGCAGGGCCCGCTTATAATAATTCAAAGGTTTAAGAGCCATTTTTATAAGGTATATGGGGTTTATGAAATAAAAAGGGAGGAGGATTTATTTTCATAGTGGAAGGGCTTAGGATAAGTAGGGGTCAAGGTATTATGAATGTGAGGGGGTTGGGGCTTAGAATAAAAGGGGCTTAAGGCCTATCTTTAGATAAGAGCGGGTTTCTAATATAAAAATCAGAGTTTCTATATATAAAATAAAACACCCGAAAGGCTTAAGTTTGGGTTTTAAACAATGTAAAAGTGGACTTTTACATTTTTTAATACATGTAAAGGGAAATGATGAATAGGGGGAGGGTTTTAGGAAAGGGAAAAATGGGTTTTTCAGAGGGAAGAAGGGAGGGAATGAGAGTGTGGGTAAGGTAGTGAAAATGAGGTTAATAGGCCCAGAAAATGAAGTCTTTTTGGAGCAGTGAGGTGAAACTTTTAGAAGGCAAAGAGGGAGAAATTTACTGAAATAATTTGACTTAGGATAATGAAGGAAGTGAGATTTCTAAAACTCACAATTTTCCACAAATCTTGTTTTTAGAAATCTAGGACCATTACTTAGTCATCGTTTGAGATCGGAAAAAATTACTGATGACTAACAGTGGCTCCACTTGGGAGGGAAACTCATTTTTGGGGATGTGTCCAAAACTTTCAGATATCAAATATCTGAGTTTAAGAAGACCAGTTCCTCTTCCTTTTGGCAGATTTTCCCTTCTTTTCATTTGCTGATATTCCTTTGAAGTGGTGATCTCAATAATCTGCAACATATTATTTCTTCAACTACATTTCTACCTACCCAACCTACTTAGCCTAACATTTTTTCTTCCTTGAGTGCATTTGAACTGGAAACTCTTGACATTTTATTTTGAAAATAGAAATAAACAATCTATTTTAATACTTATTGCTTCCAAGAGTTTAGATTAAGTTGGTGAAATAGTTGTATTCTCTACCTAGACTATTTGATTGCCAAGATTAAGCTATTTGGCAATCTTGATTCTCTAAAATATAGACATAAAATTGAAAGCATGGTTCAAATCAGGTTTAGGCAATCTGACTTACCATGGTTTGTGGCATTGGAACAAGCTGCACACAAACATTATTTTGCAGAAATATTAACTATAAAAATAAGGGTTGTGATCTATCATTTGTTATACATCCCCATCTTTCTCTTTGGTTCTGTTTTGAGCATGTGGAACCAATATCTTTTACTTCCTAATCTATCCTTTCTGATAATTCAAGCTTGAATAACTTTTGACAATCATTTTTTACACTAACTTATCAACATAAATTTAAACATGTTCAGCCATGATTAGGCTAGATGACTGAACAAGATCTTCTTTTTTGAATAAGTAGTGGCATTTAGGCTTGCACACTTTCAGCAGTATTGTTTTTTTTTTGGATATGGGGTTGTATCTCTTTTCAAATCTGCCCTCTTTTCCTTTTTCTATTTTCTGAATTTTTTGTTTTTATGATCTCCTATCATGCAATGTTATATATAATGAATGAAAACTTTGAAGCTATGACTCTTAACAATAATAGTGTTTGAGCATCCTACCATTGACAGGACCTCCAAATAACTCTTCTCCATTCAAACCTTGTAAAAAGAAAGCATTATGACCCCTAATTGAATGAATGATATAAAACCCTTTCCACAAATTCTCAAATTTATCGTGTTTACCTTTGTCTTCCCTCCTAGAATCCCATTTTAAAATTGTGTCTCCAAATTGGAAATTATTTTCTTTAGTCCTTCTGTCAAAGATCATCTTGATTTTTTCTTGTACTACTTGTGTTCTATTGTAAACCTCCTCTCTTGACTGCTGTAATGAATGGTCTAGTTCAACCTTCTCTACATATCATTTTCTTCTGATTTCACTTCTTGGAGGAGTTTCATGACTGGAACTCCTAAGGATGTTGGGAAGACTTCATCCATGCCATATACCAACTGATAGGGAGACATATTGATTGAATTTTTGGTGGTTATTCTATCAGCCCATAATGCATGAACTAGCTTACTATGCCATGATTTTTTATTCTATTCTAGCAATCTCTTGATAATGTTGATCAGAATTTTGTAGGAGGATTCAGCTAGCCCATTACCTTGGGGGTAGTAAGTGGTGGAATGCCCCAATGTGATATGATATTTATAGCAGAAGTCAATCATTCTTTTGGATTTAAAGGTAGCAACATTGTATGTGATGATCTTTCTAGGACAACCAAATCGGGATAATATGTTGGTCTCAAGGAACTTGATAATGACTGAGTCAATAACATTCCTAGAAGGAATGGCCTGTATCCATTTGGTGAAATAATCAGTGGCAGTAAGGATCCACTTATGTTGGGTAGATGAGGTGGGGTGAATTTCTCCAATAAAGTCCAAACCCCATTGTTGAAAGGGAGCCTCAACACTGATGGGATGTAAAGGTAAAGGTAGGATTTTTTTCTTGCCATAAAAAATTTGGCACTTATGGCAAGTTATGAATAGTTTTTGAGTATCAGGGAAAAGGGTGGGCCAATAATAGCCAGCTCTAAGAATCTTTTTTGCTGTGGTTTTCCAGTAAAGGTGACCTCCACACTCTCCCTCATGTAGCTCATGCATGATTTTTCCTGCATCATTCTCAAGAAAACATTTAATCAATATGCCAACAGAATTTTTCCAATATAATACTCCATCTAAAATGCATAATTTTAAAGCTTTTTGTTTCAAGAATCTAGTTTTTGTCTTTGATAAAGAAGGAGGAGTATTGAGATAAAGAAGCACATATATGATATCAACATACCAAGATGAATTCAGAAATATTTCTTCAATGTATGGAGTAGTGAATTATTCCCGTTCTTATAAAACATCAACCATATTCATATATAATGCTTGGAAATTTGATTCAGCCATGAGTTTTGCTAATACTTGTCCTTTAACTAGCTTGATGGGTCTGATTTCGAAATCATAATCTAAGATAATAGCAATCCATTTTCCCCTTTTACCATCAAGGTCTTGATTTAGAATATCCTTGACAACTGTATGTGGGACAAAAGCGATGATATGAGAGTGCAAAATGTAGACTCAGAAATCTTCCAATGTTTTTATCAAGGCTAAGGCTTGTTTCTCGATGATGTTATACTTGAGTGGAGCATCTATTAATGCTTTACTAAAAAAGGCTATTGGTTGTTCTTACCCCATGTCATTCTTTTGCAACAACACTATAGTAACGGTGTGCTCAGATGCAAATGAAAAAAATGTAGAAATCCTTGGTGAAATTAGGACTGATAAGAACTAGTGTTTGAGTGAGAGCTTGTTTCACTAGTTCAAATGACTATTGGCTTTTCAGGTCCATTTAATTCATGTATCCTTTTTTAGCATGTTTGTGATATTCCTTAAAATTTCAGCAAGGTTGGGGATGAACCTTCTCAAAAAGTTGATCTTCCTAATGAAATATTGCAACTCCTTGAGGTTTCTAGGATGGTTTATTTTTAATATGCCTTCAAACCTTTTGGGATCTACTTTGATTCCTTCTTCAGAGATTATGTGGCCTAGGAGTTTTCCTGCTTGGAGACCAAATATTGTTTTGCTGGGATTCAAAGATAAGACATATTTCCTACATTTCTCAAAAACTTTTCTCAAATGGATTAAATGCTCTTTATCAGTTTTGGAGTAAACAGTGATGTCATCAAGGTAAATGATTATGAAATAGCCTATGTCTTCTAAAAAAGATATGTCTATGGCCCTTTGGAATGTGGCCCCTGCATTCATCAAACCAAATGGAATTTTAACATACGTGAATGTACCCTAGGGTGTGGTAAAGGCAGTTTTTTGTTGATCACTTGGGAGTAATAACACTTGGTTGTAGCCTGAAAAACCATCCAAGACTGATATTCTCTTAGATCCAACCACATTTTGGAGTATGTGATCCATCTTAGGCAAGGGATAATTATCTTTCATGGAGGCTTTGTTCAGATTTATAAAGTCAATGCAAAGCCTAATCTCCATGGTCTTCTTCCTAATAGATACAAGGTTGGAAACCCACTCTGAGTATCTAATGGGAATTATGATCCTAGCATCATACATCTTTTTGATCTCTTTCTCAACTAAAGGTAATAAAACAGGGGTTTATCCTTCTTATTTTTTGTTTGAAATGTTTTTGATTTTATTTAAGAGGAATTCTGTGTTGAATAATGCTGGTATCATATGACTTCAGATCTTTGTACCCCCATGCAAAGACATCTCCAAACACTTTGAAAAGTTCAATATATTCCTGTTTTATATGAGTAGGAAGAGTGCTAGATAACTTGATCATTTTGGGTTCATTCATGCTGCCTATGTTATGTTCTTCTACATTAGTTTCTATAGGCTCCATGTTTGGTTTTTTAGCTACATCATTGAAGTCAAAAAGCTCCTTTAATGGTGTAAGGCCCCTTGGTATTGAATCATATTTGCATTGTAAAACCTCAAGGTTCTTTTGGTCTAGATTGTCAAGTAATTCTGCCTTAAAAAGATGTTCAAATTGGTTTATATCAGCAGTAGAGTACAACTTTGTTATGTGGACTTGTTTTTCATCAAAAAAATCTTCTTCATGACTTGAGCTGGGTGTTGATACAGGAAAATCAACAACGTGTTTATCACCCTCAAACACTTGCCAATAGTTTTCATTGTCAGGTACTGTAGGCCGATTTTTTATTTTGACAGTGAATATGTTAGGTCCCTATATTACTAGTATAGTCCCTTATTTTTGTTAGTGTAACCCCCTTATTGTTATTATTGTACCTTTGTAACCCACATATCCTTATTATTGTGCGCTTAAATTATTATTTTTAGGTCAGCTAGGATTACATTATGGCCCCATGGACTCCTATATATAGAAAGGAGGTTTTGTAATTTGTATCATCCAAGAATTGTTCATTCATATAATGTATTGGAGGTTTCCCCTTCAAATTTGCTTATTTCTAAGGCGTTGATATCTCTTTTCTTATATTTTTGGAGCTAGTTTCACAACATTTGGTATCAGAGCTTTGGATTCTAGGGTTTCACTGCCCCAAAAAGGTCATCGTGGCATTTTTTCTATAGCTTTTTTTCTACGAAGGTTCAGAAGATGAAATTTTGAGAGTGTGAAGCTAAAATCCTGAGGAAAATCTTCGCAAAATGTCAGAGCTTGTTTCACAACATTTTCGGAGATATGATCTGTGGAAGTTAGGGATTTTTTAAAGCTCCTGAATTTAACCTAAACAGGTCATCGCAGAATTTGTGCTATAACTTTTGTTCTATGAAGTTTCAAAAGCTGAAATTTTTGAGTGAAGCCGAAATCCTTAGGAACATCAACACAAAATTTTAGGCTTGGTTCGCAATATTTTCAGAGATATGATCTATGGAAGTTAGGTCTTTTTCAGGCTCTCGAATTTCATCTCAAAGAGGTTATCATGGAAAAATCTTCATAACTCTCTCTCTCTGAGCATTAGATTGGAATGATGTAAAAAGTGGTCACAAGTAAACGGAATTTATTTTCTTTTGTATCAATTTCAGAGCCAAAGGAAGAAACAGTGACATGTGGCAAGTCGTACAAGTTCACTATACTGAACCAGTCCATAATTGGGTCATTGTGGGAGATTGGATATAATTTTGCGTTGAAGAATCCAAATCAGGTCAAACCTGTGGCATTCGAAAGAAGATTCAGAGGATTACTTCATGGAAAAATTTCAGAATTGAAGATATGAAATCACAGAGATAATTCAGTTTCAATATTGAGCTCCTCAACATCAAGAAAAAGGTGTGTATTGTTTTTCAAATTGCATAAGTCTTGTTTGAAAAATTAGTTCTAGTTGATTCCAAAGGCCTATTGAGCATAGATATCAGTATTGGGTTCTAAAATGACTCCTAAACATAATTCAACACCCATTAAGCCTTCAGAAGGCTCTACTATGACTCATGAAGATGAAGAAATGCAACATGAGATATGAAAAGTTCACGAGCAAGTGCACCAAATTTCGCTATCGCAAAGAGCAACAAAAACTGAGATGGATGATTTGAAGAAAGGAATGGAAGCTAAGATAGATGGCATGGAAGTTGGCGTGGAAGCTAAGATCAAATAAGCAATATTTCTATGAGGCATACATGTCCCAGGTTTGTGACGTTTGACTAGTTAAGCTAATTTGATAGATATTGGTTCTGTCTTGTCACATTTTGTAGCTGGTGACCTACTATTGGTTGATGAAAATGATTGTTGATGCCCTCGAGAGAATTTTTGTTTGAACAAAAAGGCAGAATGTGGTACCCTCATGCATGACATATTTAGAGAAAGTGATCAATGGATGCATGGGTCTTTGAATGTTGGGGACCTTCTCGTGTAAGGATGGCTGAAGGAGATGCATATTGATATATGGGTCTTCGATGAATTCTAACATAGTGCAACAATTATGAAGTACAATACCATCCATGACATGAAAACTTGTGTTGATGTAGAATGTCAAGAGGATCGATGACATCAATGGGAAATTTTAATTCCCATTGTGCCATCCGAGGATGCCCCTATTGTGGTGAGGACTCATCCAAGGTACTACCTCCTTCCCGGAAAGTGTTTGTTGAAGTCGACAAGGAGGAAGCATCAACTGATCGAAACAAGTACTAATGCAAGGGACCATGGTTTCTGATGTAGAAGGGTACAATGTGATAGGTTAACAAGACATGATGATGAGAGATGGTTATAATTGATGATGGTGGTTAAGTGGCCTGAGGTCAGAGCTGTAAATGCGAGTGGTGACAACCATAAAAATTTATGATGGGGAAACCCCTAAGGTCGGTAGGACGCATAGGGTGGGTGTACACTTGCTATGATTTTCATGGTTGGGTGTGGTAAATAATGCATAGCTCCAACCAAGGGTGTTTAGGGACTACTGATAGGTAAGAAATATAAATGGATGTATGGGAGTCTTCTCCTAAAAAAAATCTTTGTACACTTGCCAAAAGAATATGAAAGTGGTTTTAATGTACAAGAACGGAGACGGGTACCCCATTAACATGAATAACCCTGCATGATGATGTGAGGAGTGTGTTTTGTTGAGGGTGGGGGCCCCATTGGTTGGTCTCAGTGCAATGGTGATGAGGTGGATGAAATGTCACAAATGGGCTATGCTTATGAGGGTGTGATAGGCCAAACGTGACACGTGATGATGCGTTTTTGTAGATCCACTTTGTAAAGAATAGTAGCCTAGGAAGGGTTTTAACATGCAATGGGTAAAACTTGACCTAGTTTTTGATGATGGGTGTATGAACATGAAGTGATTCCTGGGCCAAATTTTATGGTCATGGCTCTAGATTTTGGCGTGTGGTCTATATGACTGATGGATGCCATGGATGGTGAGGCTCTATCGACCTACAAGGGTGTTTATCATGCGCAAGATGGGGTGATGATAAACATGGTTAGGTGAATGGAACCTATGGTTTTATTCTTCTGAAGTAATGATGTCAGGATATGCAAAGGGTTTTAGGGAAGCCTATCATGCTGGGGGTAGAATGTACCTGCTCTTGTACTTTTTTTGGCTGGGACATATGGTGATTTAGTGTGTTTGTAATACTTTCAACCAATACCCCAAGTAAAAGCATATTTTTCATACAATTTTTTTTTAAATAACTTGAATTTTGAAGTGATAAGAGAGGGCATACCTGACCTAAAGTATGGTGGGTGTTGTGCTTGAAAATGAATTTTTTGAAACTTGGATTTATGAGGCCTAGTTTGAACATGATGAAGTATTGATCATTGTGTTTCTCATAGTTTTGTGATTGGGTACTCTGAGCTCCTTTTATGGGTTGTTGAAAAATGAAAAAAGGGAAATATATAGGCCAATATGGCCCATTTTCAAATAATTTTTTCTTTTTGAGGGTCTGAGGTCTGAGTAGAGATACTTTCCTGAGCTTTTCTTACCGTTGTGGTCAGCCTGAGCACCCAGGATTCGCGTTGTCAGTGTCAGGTGGGAGCTAAAACATCATACCTTTTATTTTTGTCATTTTCATGTGTGGGTGGTCCATTCATATGCTAATTTTTGTGGATTTAATGCCCATTTTTTGGCGGGACCATGCGGGCAATCGAGGATGGTGAGGGCAGTCCCCGTACAAAAGGTTATTTTTGCGCGAGGCCCTTGCGTTTGGTGAATATTTGCATGTTGCACCACATGCCTATGTCTGGTACATACACGTAGTCAGTGTGCAAGCCCATTTTTTAAAATAATGTAATTTTTTTTGTTCAAAAACTGACTTTTTGGTGTTTTCCTTGGTGGCAAGATGTTCTGACGAGAGTGGGACTGACTTGATCTCCATGCGGCAGTGGCCCAAGACCCCCATGCTCGAGAGCCGCTAGCTCAATATGGTTTGCTGAATTTCCTAGAGGAAAAAATACTGAGGTCCCAGGATGGTTTCCTGTGTTACCTGGTCCAATGCTGGAATAGACAGCGATGTGTTATGGTCCTGTGTCATAGAGATGTAGTGATCCAATATAAGACTGATGTTTATTTTGTGATGGGTCCCTTGCCTCAGCGGGAGGTGCTTCCTTATCCATTCCCTCCTAGGGAAGTGAACATCCATCATTAGGCTGAGGAGGAGAGGCATTGTGGTCCTAACCCTATCACCTGAGGTTGCATCTGTGTGAGTTCTATCATAGATTTGGCTAAGAGAGTTTCTTTGTCAATGATAGTTTTCCTATCTAGGTCGATGATGACCCACTGAGTGTCTGGTCCACAAATTGCGATTCTGCATTGGCTCGAGGCTAGTCACTTTTTTGATTTGGTCTATTATGCCTATCAGGGTATGGTTACTTAACTGGCCAAAGCATAGAGGGGTTTTATCAAGACCTTTTCCTATGCGAGCATCGGCTGCAGTATTATGTATGAGTAGGCTGTTATGTTACGACCCTTTGTGGTGGTGCCACTAGTTCCTCTAAGGGATCCTCAGATGCACCGATGGGAACCTGTGATGCCCCGTTGTTAGGTCCCTATATCACTAGTATAGTCCCTTATTATTGTTAGTGTAAACCCCTTATTGTTATTATTGTACCCTTGTAAACCCCATTTTTTTATTATTGTGCCCTTAAATTATTATTGTTAGGTCGGCTAGGATTACATTGTGGCCCACTAGGATTACATTATGGCCCCATGGACTCCTATATATAGAAAGGAGGTTTTGTAAATTGTATCATCCAAGAATTGTTCATTCATGTAATGTATTGGAGGTTGCCCCCTCGAAGTGGCTTATTTCTAAGGCGTTGATATCTCTTTTTGGAGCTACTCCAAACGGGTCATCGTCGAATTTTCACTATAATTTTTTTTCTATGAAGTTTCAGAAGTTGGAATTTTTAGGGTGCGAAGCTGAAATCATGAGGAAGATTGTCTAAAAATTTCAGAGCTTTGTTCGCAACATTTTTGGAGATATGATCTGTGGAAGTTAGGTCTTTTTTCAGGCTCCTAAATAGGTAATCGTGGAATTTGCGCTATAAATTTTTTTATACTAAGGTTTAGAATTTGAAATTATTATGGTGCGAAGCTGAAATCCTAAGGAAACTCGTCAAAAAATTTCAGATCTTTTTTCGCAATATTTTTGGAGATATGATCTGTGGAAGGTAGTGCTTTTTCAGGCTCCCGAATTTCATATCAAAGAGGTGATCGTGGGAAAATTTCAATAACTCTCTCTCTGAGCATCGGATTGGAGTATCGTAAAAATTGGTCGCAAGCACACAGAATGTAGTTTCTTGGCTATCAATTTCAGAGGCAAAGAATGAAACAGTGACAAGTGGAAAGTTATACAAGTTCGCTATACTGAACCAGTCCATAATTAGGTCATTGTGGGAAATTGGACATAACTTTGTCTTGGAGAATCCAAATCAAGTCAGACCTATGGCATTCAAAACAGAATTTAGAGGGAACCTTCAGTGCTGAATTTTAGATATTGAGGAGCCGCAATCATAGAGATAATCCACTTTCAATATCAAGCTCCTCAAAAGCAAGTAAAAGGCGTGTAATTTTTTTCCGAATTGCATAAGTCTTGTTTGAAGAATCAGGTTGAATTGATTGCAAGGGCATATTGTAGAATAGATATCAGTATTGGATTATAAAATGGCCCCTAAAAAGAATTCAACACCCATTAAGCCTTTGGAAAGCTCTACTATGACTCATGAAGACGAAGAATGGAAACATGACATATCAAAATTACAAGAGCAAGTGCAACAAATTTCGCTCTCGCAAAGAGCAACAAAAAATGACATGGAAGTTTTGAAGAAAGGCGTGGAAACTAAGATGGATTTTCCAGATTATAGGGAGCTCAATAAGCTCACCATTAAAGATAAATTTCCCATTCCTGTGATTTATGAGTTATTGGATGAATTACATGCAGCAATTTATTTTACCAAGTTGGATCTTCGTTCAAGATATCATCAAATTAGAATGAGGACTAAAGATATTCCAAAAATAGCATTTCAAACTCATGAGGGTCATTATGAATTTTTGGTCATGCCTTTTGGCCTTACCAATGCATCTTCTACATTTCAAGGGTTGATGAATTCCATTTTCAAACCCTTCCTTAGAAAATTTGTGCTTGTATTTTTTGATGATATACTAATTGTTACACAGTAATTTGTCATCGTCCCTGCAATCCCCATCCCGCACATTGGAGGGTTCATTTCATGACCTATGAGTAAAGACAAGACTTGAAATCACTTTCATGACATCCCTCTGAACAAGAGCTTTCATTGCCTTGAAGACATCTCTTTGCAAAAAACCATAAAAACATCTCTTTTTGCATTGGCGTGGGCAGCCAGTTCAGTACCCGCGCCAATGGGGGAAATCCTTCAAAGAGGGCACACCAATTGGTGCTCTATCTCAGAGTCGCACTCGCGCCAGCCAATTTAAGGAGTGTTTTTTAAAAATAAATGGCAGAAGTTTCATCCTAAAAAATTCCCGGACTACTATCTATCTTGAGTTGGGAGGTTTGGCTACGAATTTCCATAGAGAGGAAGTGGTTTGCCACCTCTCATGGAAGCTTCCTTGATGATAGGGCCAATCCCATGATTATAGGGATCCCAAATCCCCTTCCTCCATCTATAAAAGCTTGCTCATCTCCATTGCAAGCTAGTCTTCAAGTTCCCAAATTCCCAAGAGCCTTATGCTGCAAGAGCCTCCATAATTCCCTTAAGGCCAAATTCAAGCAAGGAGACTATTGTCAAGATCCGAAGAGAGAGGTTTGTCCCATCCTTGACAGGCTTTTCGAGACGTGTTCTGCTGGCGACCCTCCGAAGGAGAATTCAGCGTCAGAACTTGGTTGTAATTTTCCTTTGATTGATTCATAATAAACGACTATTGGTTATGGTTCCACTCTTGTTGTTATTTATGATGATGAGTTATGTCCTTTCTGACTGACATATAGTTGCATCTACTGGATTTTACGCTTGTGTTTGTTTTGTTTCTTGCATGTGCAGGTGTCCATCATGGAGATCGTGGGGATCGTGATCTGCCAGGGCTAAGGAACGGGAACGCTACCTCTTCTACAAGCAACAACATTGGATTCCAGGTAAGCCTTCATCGCTGGTTGGTTTATTTGCAATTAGGAACCTACACTATAGCGTGAACGATTGTTGCTATACCCGGTCTGGGCTAGTAGGGATCGCCTCTGTCCGCAGAGGGGATTTACCTCCACAACAAATTGGCGACTCCACTGGGGATCGTTAGCTTGTTGTCGTTCATTTTATAAGCTATAGACGGAGCCTGAAGTTGGCTAGATAGCCTTCGAAACGCTCTTGCTCTGCAATTGCGAAGTAGATCAAAGCTGCTTCAGTCAATCTCCGGTTTAGTTTATGAACTGAACACTTGGAGTATTTTCTTGGCTTTTCGGTTGTTTCTCGATTCTGCTTGCTTGATCGGCTCTTTTGGCTGGCTCTTTTTGTGTTTGGATTTTGGTTCAGCCCCAGAAGATCAGATCTGACCTTTGTTTTCCAAAATTTCACCTTTTCATAGTTGGCTTGATTGGCGCAGTTTCCACCCTGACAGTCACGCCAATTGGTGCAGGTTGCCAGTTCATCACTCGTTCCATCCCCTGTCCGGTGCGGATTGCAGCCAGACAGTTACGCCATCTCCTATAGGTGCTAGGGTTTACCCTTGTTCGGAAGCTTCTTTTGGTCAGTACTTTCCTTCTGGGTTTGTTTTGGATTCTGCTTAAAGTGGTGAGTCTGGTCTTGGTTGGGAGAAATTCTTTGTTTTTTTCATTTTCAGGCGTTGGTGCTTGTTGTCAGTTAGCAACCCATGCCAATTGGGCATTGGCGCTAGTTGTCAGTGAGCAAGTCGCACCAGTTGGCACTAGTTGTCAATGTACAAGTCGGGCCAATTTCAGGGTGTATGAAAATTAAGACTTTTTCCCTAAATCCTTCAATAGTATGTCTTTCCCTTCTGGTCTTTCCTCTATATGAGCATAGATTACATTGCTCATTGTTTGGAATGTCTTCTTGCTATGATTGCTTGATGTAAAAGGGAATGAATGCCTTGTTTTGATCTCATGCTTTGAAAGTCCTCTTTGTGTCTTGTAGCCTTTTGAGGAATTTCATTACAAGGTGTTTAAAACAACGATTGCATTCTTGGTATGGTTTTGCATCCCTTTTGCCTTCATCCTTCATTAAGGAGATTTGCGTTTATTTAGTTTTCATCTCAAAGTGTTCTTTTTGTTAAAATGCATTAGATCACATTGCATTGGAAAGTATTTTTGAGATTTATCATTGAACTTAGATTACATTGTTTAATGATTGAAAACTAAAAATCGCTTTGAGTGCATTCTCTTTCATCAAAATCATGCATTAAGTAGATCCTCATTTCATTGAAAATGCATTGAGTGCATTCTTATCATTTGAAAAGGAAAAGGAAATTGTGCATAGATAACAATTGCATAGTTTTCAAAAACGAGGATTTTGCATAGATTACATTGCATTATTCGCATCGTTGAATGTTTGGAATTACTTTTGGATATTGAAAGTCATCTAGTTTGGAAAAAAATTGTTTACATTGTTGTTGTCTGTTGCATAATTGTTTGAAACTCTACCCTTAACTAGATAGCATTCATCAAATTGAAAGTTTTCTTTTCTCATATAGCTGCATATAGGAGATTGTCAGATGACATATGGTAGGGCCTCGAAACTGAGACATAATGGAAGATCAACCGTAAAATTTATTCAATCAACCTAAGGAAGCATTGAAATCTAATGAAACACATTTAGAGGTCTAGGCTAGAGACGTGTTCTGGCGTCTTAAAACCTAGTATCTTTCGTTCGCCTCTTGGCTTTAGACAGCGCTAGTACGAACTTGTGCTCCCCATACCGTCGCGTATATAAAGGGAGACCCCACTAGGTTTCAATCCTTTATCCACAGGAAGCCGAGTCTACCACCCTATACCCGTGATACACTGAACACAACATTCGGGGAGATTTCCTGCACGTACGTTAAGTCCTTGGTTGATTTCTCTTTCATTTTAAAACCAAGGTGTATATTGCAGTTCACGGTTATTTGGTACACCCTTTGCCTAGCATTCTTGAGTAGTCATTTCGATCTTTTCTGACTCTTTAAATTTGAAAAGGTCATCAAGTGCTTGTCCTTTCACGCTTGTTTCCAATCTGAAAGTGATAGAGTCACCTTTTTCCTGTTTCTCGACTCTTAAAAGATGAAATAGTAGATTTTTGTTTCAATGTTTTAAAAATTAACTGCCCACGAAATATTCTTGGTTAAAGTTAGTTTCCTTAGGGTGTTGTTCTAAAGATCGTTTCTAATGGCAACTTTTCCAGAGTTCACCAACTAAGGAATCCCCTCCGATGGGAATCCTCGTCCTTTTCCTCCTTTTGGAAATGTTGGTGCTCCTTATATGGCAACGTTGTCCATTCCTGGGTTAACTGTTGGGTTTCCTGTTTGGTTGCTTTCAACCTCTGTGGTCCCAAATGTCTCGGCTACTGTTCAATTAGTTCCTTCACCTGAACAACATCATGTTGATTCCAAGGTGGACCTCTCCCCTTCTTTTCCTGTTTCTGCGTCCTCCTCTTCTACTTCGCCTGGTGAAAGTCTGGATTCAAGTAACCGGGTGGCTAAGAAGAAGAAGAAGAAGACAAAGAAGAAGAAGTCTGATAAAGGAGAGGCTAGCTCTACGGCTATTGTGCCTAAGAATCCTTCCGTTGATAAACCTTCCAACCCTCCACGAAAAGTCAAGTTCCCTTGCATGTTGTGCATGGGAGACCATTTTCTTCGAGATTGCCCTGGCATTCCCAAGGTGCTTGAAGTATGGTCCAACGGTCACCCGTCGTTGCCTGTGACTTCCGGGAGTCAGGTTGGGGGCACGCCTTCAGCTGCTACTGGTAAGGTTCCTAAGAAGCAGGGTAAGATTACCAATCCCTGTAAGTTGTCTGAAGGGCACCATGCCATTCACCTTTGTCCATATATGGATGAAGCCAAGAGAGTTTTGGACAACTTGACCGGTTCTACACCATGCCTTCCAGCTGGTTATAATCGAATTTATTTGAGTCCTCCACCAGCTGATCCTACGATTGGTCAAGAGTCATCCTTGGTCAATCCCACTCCCCCGAAAATTCAAATTCAGGAGTCCGTTCCCGACCAACCATTAGTCATGGGATTGGTTGAGGTGGCCCCATATATGGTACACCAGGTCTTTTCCATCGAGAGTGGACCCCACATCCCTCAGGTTCTTCTTGTTTCTTCATATTATTCGGATTTGGAGAAGGATTTTCCTGTCCCTATATCTCAAGAAGCTGCTCCTCCGCCTCCCATGATGGAGGTCCCAGAGGATTCCCCTCCCACCTTCGAGATGGAGGTTGTGGAGGATGCTCCTTCTTCTTCCGTAACACCAGGGGAAGACCATCTCGGTTCGATGGTAGCCCCTCTGAGTAGTTTGGTCGCTTCCTTTGATTGGAATCGATTTGCAGGATACCGCCTTCCATCTTATGTTCCTTTCGAGATCACAGTACAGGCTTTTGGTCTGGTCGTACCCAACACCATTATAGGTGAAGGCACATCTATTAGCTTTCTATCCTCAACTACTTGGCAAGCTTTTGGCTCGTTGCTGCTTGCGCCTGTTAGGCAGAATCTGTTGGCATTTAACAGAAGAACGAGTCAACCGTTAGGGATCCTTCCAAGGTTACCTGTTACTTTGGGAGGTAAAACCATCCATATGGATGTGATGGTTGTTCCAGGCCCCTTAAATTTCAATCTGCTTTTGGGGTGCGATTACACCTATGCCATGGGAGCACTTGTCTCCTCCCTTTTTCGTGTGGTCTGTTTTCCGCATGAAGGATGGATCGTGACCATTGATCAGCTTTCATTCTTTGGTCTCGATATGGTAGCTGGCCCGCCATCATCCCTTCCTGGTTTTTATCCACCTGTTGTATCTGCCCCACCGCAGGTCAACTATGTGGCTACCTACCCCGTGCCTGTACTCAGTGATAGTGCCGTTGTGCATCAGGTGCTGGGGGCATTGGGTCCTGACTTCCAGGATTTTTTCCTTCCATCGGGAGTGGAACCCTTGGAAGTGATGACTTCTTGTTCATTATGATGAGGTTGTCAGAGCATAGTTCATTTCCTTGTGTCAAGCTCCTTAAAAAATGAAACAAGGTCTGTCAGAGCATAGTTCGTTTCGTTGTGTCAATCTCCTTAAAAAATGAAACAAGGTTTGTTGGAGTAGAGTTCCTTGTCTTGTGTCAAGCTCCTTAAAAAATGAAACAAGGCTGTCGGAGCAGAGTTCCTTGTCTTGTGCCAAGCTCCTTAAACCATGAAACAAGGTGTCCTAAGGATAGTTCTTTTAATGTGTCAACCTCGTTAAAATAATGAAACATGTTCCTATTCAATTCAAGTCTTTGTTAAAGATCTCGTAAAATTCCAGTCAAGTCTTTCTTAGATCTCATAATTTGAACCTTCACTCCATCTGCCTTTCATATGGATTGAAGCTTAGGGAACATGTACCTCGGATTGAGTCACCATGCTGGGGGCATGCTTACTTTTTCAAGCATAGCTTATCTTTGTTTCAAGCTTGTGTAAAAATGAAACCAACTTCAAGCAGAGTTTTTTGATTTCAAGCTTGTGTAAAAATGAAACCATTCCCATTTTACCTCCTGTGATTGCCATTTTATCAGCCTGTTTTGCCAGATGAGCCTTGGTTTTCTCACTCCATCGTCACTATCTGCTTGGCCGATCATATGCCTTCACTTCGTTGTTTTACCCGTTCCTAAGGAACCACCGCGATGAGTGGTCTTGTTAGCCAGCCTCTTGACCTTTATTTGTTTTGAGCAGTTCCACCATTACTGGAACCAGTTGCTACCCTTAATACCACTCATTCCTTCAGGAGGAGTCATCTTTCAGCTCTTTTCTAACTCTCTAAACATGAAAAGATTGTCGAGTCCCTTGTTGTTTCGATCTCGTTAAAGTGGACACGAAATGACATCTACCCAGTGTACGTTTACCCCTTTTTCGGGCTGGGATAGATTATTTACGAAAAAGGAATACCCTAGCCTATCACGACTAGGAGGTTCTCTCGGATTTTGTTTTCTACCTTTTCAGATCTGAGGAACTATTTACGAAAAGGGACTGTTGGATTTTACTTTTCTGCTGTCTTTTCAAACTCTCTAAACATGAAAAGACACCGAGTTCTTCCTTTGTCAGACTCGTTAAACCCTGATGACATCGGATTCAGTCATAATGACACTACTCGAGTCTTTCCTTCCTAGGGCTCATTAAACGTACTAGGATGGACTTATATTACAAGCATATGCTATCCTCTTCAAGCTTGTTATAAAAAATAATTGGGGTACTCGCCAGAAATGGTGGGGAAAAAATGGAACCAACATCATTGTCGTGTCGGCAGTATGTCGCTCTTGAAAATGGCACTTGTCTGCATTCGTGTCGGGTTGGGGACATATCATCTCGTTTTTCACTTGCCTCCATGGGTTTGGGTAATCCCTTTTGACCTCTCATCTGCTCTTTTCCTTGTCACTATGACCTCTGATCTTTTGATGTCAAATACTGCCAAGTCCACTGTCGTGTCGTTCATATGCTCAAGAGAAGTTGACCTCTGCAAATATCAACCTCCCTCTGATTCTCATCTGATCGTAATTCACAAAAACATTATGTTCCTTTGTCTCGCGTCGATGATGTGGGAAACACTATGGCCCACCTTCGATCAAGGTCACTTCCTGTCAAATTCAGCCCATTATCTAGGAAGCTGATCTAGAGACTCCCTTCTGGTACCTTGGAGCCTGCATGCCTCAATGGCAGGTTCTTCACATTCGACGCGAGGTTTTCATCATTGGCCTCCGATCGAGTGATTCTATGGGTGTTCAACGCCAGCTCATTGATTCACATGCCGTAGATTGTGCCTGTAGTACCTTGAGGGCCATTGTCATTATTGGTGGTACCTCCCGCGTTTGTTAACAACTTTCATCATTGGCTGGTAATCAGACGATGTTCTTGCATGTTCGACTTCAGCTCACATATTCGCGTGCTTGAACTTGTACATTGTTTTGGTCGAGACGGAGCGCAAGACCCTGGATTCCTGTCTGTTATAATCCAGGCTGCGATTTTGTGGATTCTTATGATTATTTACATGACTCACTGATTAGATGGCTGCGACCATACCTGAGTCTATTTATCGATCCTTACTGGATGGCTGCGTCCATGCCTTGGATCTGAATTACTGTATACTCTGTTATGGATGGCTGCACCCATACCACATATATATCATGTATTTGAGACATCAGTTGTACTTCTTCACGCAGGTTTTCCGACGACAGAGTTTTCAATTGCACACGTTCTCGTAAAGCATTTCACCCCTCTCTCTCGTTCGGGCCTCATACTTTAGGGGGCATCTGTTACACAGTAATTTGTCACCGTCCCTGAAATCCCTGTCCCGCACATTGGAGGGTTCATTCCGTGACCTGTGAGCAGAGACAAGACTTGAAATCACTTTCATGACATCCCTCTGAACAAGAGCTTTCATTGCCCTGAAGACATCTCTTTGCCAAAAACCCTAAAAACATCTCTTTTTGCATTGGCGCGGGTAGCCAGTTCAGTACCCACACCAATGGGGGAAATCCTTCAAAGAGGGTGCACCAATTGGCGCTCTGTCCCAGAGTCGCACTCATGCCAGCCAATTTAAGGAGTGTTTTTTAAAAATAAATGGCGGAAGTTTCGTCCTAACAAATTCCTGGACTGCTATCTATCTTGAGTTGGGAGGTTTGGCTACGGATTTCCATAGAGAGGAAGTGGTTTGCCACCTCTCATGGAAGCTTCCTTGATGATAGGGCCAATCCCATGATTATAGGGATCCCAACTCCCCTTCCTCCATCTATAAAAGCTTGCTCATCTCCATTGCAAGCTAGTCGTCAAGTTCCCAAATTTCTAAGAGCCTTATGCTACAAGAGCCTTGATTATTCCCCTAAGGCCAAACTCAAGCAAGGAGACTATTATCAAGATCTGAAGAGAGAGGTTTGTCCCATCCTTGACAGGCTTTTCGAGACATGTTCTGTTGGCGACCCTCTGAAGGAGAATTCAGTGTCAGAACTATGGTTGTATTCTTCCTTTGATTGATTAATAATAAACGACTATTAGTTATGGTTCCACTCTTGTTGTTATTTATGATGATGAGTTATGTCCTTTTTGACTGACATATAGTTGCATCTACTGGATTTTATGTTTGCGTTTTTTTTGTTTCTCGCATGTACAGGTGTCCATCACAGAGATCGTGGGGATCGTGATCTGCCAGGGCTAAGGAACGGGAGCGCTACCTCTTCTACAAGCAACAACATTGGATTCTAGGTAAGCCTTCATCGCTGGTTGGTTTATTTGCAATTAGGAACCTGAACTATAGTGTGAACGATTGTTGCTAGACTCGGTTTGGGCTAGTAGGGATCGCCTTTGTTCGCAGAGGGTATTTACCTCCACAACACTAATCTACAGCAGGTCTTGGAAGGATCATGTTGAACATGTTGATAGGGTGCTCAAACTATTGCAGGAGAAACAATTATATGCAAAAACATCCAAATGTTTCTTTGGAATACAAGAGGTGAAATATTTGGGTCATATTGTATCTCAGGAGGGTGTTAAGGTAGACCCTAAAAAATTAAGCCGTTAAGAATGGAAATTCCCCACAACCATAAAGCAATTGTGAGGATTTCTCTGGTTAACAGGGTATTATTGCAAGTTTGTTAAGAATTATGGGAGAATAGCGGCACCTCTAACAACATTATTGAAGAAAGATGCATTTTCATGGACTCCTGAAGCAACTGAGGCATTTGAAAATCTTAAAGAGTAAATGTGCCTAGCGCCTGTCTTAGCTACGCCGGACTTCAAAACCTTTATTATGGAATATGATGCCTCAGGAAATGGAATTGGTGTTGTTTTAATGCAAGAAGGAAGACCAATTTCTTTTGAAAGTAATCAAATCAAAGGAAAGTATTTAGATAAACCTATTTATGAGAAGGAATGTTATCAATATTGCATGCACTAAAGAAATGGCGAACTTACATAATGAGAAGACACTTCAAGGTAAAAAATAATCATGATAGTGTTAAACACTTTTTGGAACAAAGACTATCTTTAGAAGAGCAGCAAAAATGGGTCACAAAGATGTTTGGTTATGACTTTGAAATAATCTACAAAAAAGGGAAGCTAAATGTTGTTGCATATGCACTCTCAAGAAAGAATTAAGAGGTGGAAGCATTGCCTTGTGCCATTTCCATTATCCAACCAGATTGGATAACTGAAGCAAGAGATTAATGGAAGAAGGACGAACAAGTGTGGACGCTCATTCAAAAGTTGCAGCAAGATCCTAGTACATCTGATACATTTAGTTGGAAAAATGATTCCTTATGGTAGAAAGATCACTTATATCTTTGTAAAAATTCCCAACTAAAACAAAATATTCTTTTGGAATTGCACACTTCTCCTTTAGGAGGACACTTAGGATTTTTTAAAACTTATCACAAGGTGAAGAAAGAATTTTTTTGGGATGGCCTTAAATCTAATATTCAAAAGTTTGTGGCGGATTGTTTGGTTTTCCGGCGGAATAAAGTTGAGACAATTAAGACCCGGGACTTCTACAACCTTTATCATTCCAATTCAATGTTGGGAGGAGATTTCAATGGATTTTATCACGGGTTTACCTAAGTCCGAAGGAAGGAGTGTCATCATGGTGGTAGTTGATAGACTTACCAAGTATGCACACTTTTGTGCATTATCTCATCCATTTAAAACCTGATTGAGTTAGCTTTACTACATTTATGGACGGGGAATTCAAAAGCTACATGGAAGCCCAAGGGTTTTTGTGAGCAACAAGGTCATTATCTTGGAAATTTTTGGACGGAGTTATTTTCTTGTTTGGGTACTGAATTAGCTCATATCTCATCTTATCATCCTCAATCCGATGGTCAAACTAAGATAGTAAATAAATGTTTGGAAGCATATATTCGTTGTTTTGTATCTGATAAGAAAACACAATGGGTAAAATGGCTACCTATCACTGAATGGTGGTATAACGCTTCCTTCCATACTGCAGCAAAAATGACCCCATTTATGTCACTTTATGCATATCATCCACTTTCGATCACATCATATTTAAGATAAATTTGAAGGTTCAAGCAGTGAAAGATCACATCGAGCATCAGCAAGAAGTTCTCCAACTCTTAAAGGATAACCTGAATTTGGCACAAAATCGAATGAAACAACAGGCAGATCAACATCGCAGCGAGAGAAGTTTTGATGTTGGAGATTGGGTATTTTTACGGCTACAACCATACAAAAAAATGTCCCTCAAGCAAGCTAAGAAGGATAATAAATTATCACCAAAGTACTATGGTCCTTACAAGGTGTTGCAAAATATTGGTACTATGGCATAAAAATTGGAGCTTCTTGCTTCTTCGCGAGTACATCTAGTTTTCCATGTTTCATGCTTAAATAAGGTTATAGGTGAAAATCTTCTAGTTCAAACAATATTGCTAGAACTTGATGAGGAAGGAAAAATCATATTGGAACCTGAAGCAGTCATGGAAAAAAGAACTCGACAGCTACGGAATCGATCAATTTCAGAGTATCTCATTAAGTGAAAGAACTTACCCACTAAAGATTCTACATGGGAGGATGAGAATTTGATACAGAAGCACCCAAAGCTACTCAAGCATTGAGGACAACACTTTTTTGAAGGAGAGGGGCATGTTAGGTCCCTATATCACTAGTATAGTCCCTTATTATTGTTAGTGTAAACCCCTTATTTTTATTATTGTACCCTTGTAACCCCCATTTTGTTATTATTGTGCCCCTAAATTATTATTGTTAGGTTAGCTAGGATTACATTGTGGCCCACTAGGATTACATTATGGCCCCATGGACTCCTATATATAGAAAGGAGGTTTTGTAAATTGTATCATCCAAGAATTTTTCATTCATGTAATATATTGGAGGTTTCCCCCTCAAATTGGCTTATTTCTAAGGCGTTGATATCTCTTTTCTTCTCTTTTTGGCGCTGGTTTCACAACACCCGTGGTGGTGGGGGAGAGGCGGGCCGCTACTGGGATCCAACGGTCGAGGCATGGTTCGAGCCAAACCCGCAGGTGTTCCTTGAGTTTCCATATTTAGGGATGGACTTCCGGGGAGATATAGATATTGGTCTCCCTCCTGGCTATGTATGGGGTCCGGAAAGTATGACCTTTTATGTTTTTTAAATTTTTAGGGTTCTATTTTTTGTGGGTGTATATATATATATATCTTTAATGGTGACATTGATACTACTTTTTGGTTTTTTTTGCAGATGTGGGTTTAGTAGAGCATCCTACTGCTCATTTGGTAGGCCACCATCCAAGGAGGAGGGAACCGCTTGGGCGGTTCATGCCCAGCTTGGGGGTCAAGTTAGTGACGAAGGTCCCTCAGGTGAGGGTAGTAGCGTTGCAACTGATGGTGGGGTTTTTTTCCTTCCTGGAACGTGCTGAGGCAGCTGAGGCATGGGTGGTCGTGAGTGACGACTTGTCAGTTGTTGATGATATTCGAGTATTGGCTGCAGAGGAATGAGATGCTGATGTAAAGGGTCGACTAGGGGTTGATGAGGCCTAGGTCGAGGTGGAAGATGCTTGTGTTATGGACCTAGTAGATTCATGGAGTCGGCTGGAGAGGCTGACCCGGGGTTTTCCGACTAGGGGATTTGATGACCTAGATAACATATGGATGGATATGGTGATGGCGCGGGAGAGGGTGCATCACCTAACTTTGCACAGAGAAGCACTTGCTATCGCAGTTTTTGCTCCTATACTGGCACCGGGTGCTCATGTGGGTTCGAAGGACCCACTTGGTGGGGCTCAGCCCTAGAGATTTTGTATAATCAGGGAAAGCACCCATTATGAGGATGCTTCCCTACGTTGATGATATGTATATTTTTTGACTAACGTGATATTCAGTGACTTGTTTTTGTATACTCGCACACATTTTTTGATGTATATATGCGAGATGTATTTTTGGCGGGTCTTATGACGTTTCTATGGTTATTTTTCTATGTCTGTATATGTTTATGATGGGAGTTATGTACTTATGATGGATGTTATGCTTATGTTTTGTTTTTTATGGATGATTATTTATATGAGATGCATTCTAGTCTAGGATATGGTTAGCTATGTGATCGGCTACCTGATTTTTATCTCATGGTATATATGTAAATGTAATGTGATCAAAGTGGTGGACCAACTGTCGTGCATGCAAGTATTTCCTAAATAGGTGAAATTCCCGTATTTGAAAGGCTTGGTTTAACTGTGATACCACTAGCTTGGAGTCAAGAAAGACATGTAGATCGCTAACGCCCTGGTTGGAGACATCGCTCAACAGCCCGATGACTGCATCATATTCTACTTGATTATTTGTAGCTGACCCGATACATACTCTGTTGGTGAGGAATGGTGACCGGTTAGGAGAGTATATGGCTCAAGGGATTGTTGCTAAATTTTGTGACCATCGAGAGGCTCCTTGAGAAAATCCAAAATAGTAAATGGGCAGATGATCCATCTATGAAACAAGAGCATTGTTTTTAGAACTATTCCATGATGATTGTGATCATCATAAAAATTTATGTTACATTCATTTTATCTCTAGGGCATTGACGCTTCTCGCCTTATGGGTGTAATTTCTTGAGGTAGAGCACATTGACGGGATTGGGCAGGCATGTACCATCGGGCTCAAACAAAATATATGCTCCTTTGATGAGATAGTGTTTGATGATATAAGGACACTTCCATAATGTTTCGAACTTCCCAGTTCCTAAGGCTTATTTTGTAACATCGTAGCGGAGGACTAGCTCCCCCTCAGAAAATGAGCGAGGGGTGATGTTGCGGTTGAATGATGATTTTACTCTTTTCTTGTGAGCCTCATTATGTTGGAGAGACTTTCGTCAACTTTTGTTGATGAGATCTAATCGTACCATCCATTTTTCTAGAGGTTGAGTATCAGTGAGGAGTTCGATGTCTACGTGTAAGTTGGGGATTTCACATTCAATGGGAAGCACGACCTCCACTACATATACCAACTAGAAAGGTGTGATCCATGTTGTGGATTTGACCATTGTGCGATATGCCCATAAGGCTTAAAACACCATATGGTGCCAATTAGTTTTATAATTGTTTACCATACACTATAACATTGTTTTGAGTACTTTGTTAACAACTTCTACCTGGTCATTGGACTGGGGGTAGTATGGTGATGAAAAATCATGCATGAACCATAGGTGATGTCATAGCTCCTGGAATATTTCATTCTCGAAATTCTTTCCATATTCGTAGACTAACTCCTTACGCACACCGAACTGTGCGATGACATGGTTGAAGAGAAACCGAGCTACGGTTTATGTGGTGTTGTCGTATGTGGGCATGGCTTCTGCTCATTTGGTGAAATATTCGACAACCATTATGACGTATTTGTGGTTTCTAGATGATGTAGGGTTGCAAGTCATAAATTAGATGCCCCATTTGCAAAAGTGGCCTGCTACAATGACCAGGTGTAGGGGAGCATGAGGCACTCTTGCCTTGTGGGTGAAGCATTGGAATCATTCGCACCTTTTGACTACTTGTATGCAATCGTGGAATAGGGTGGGCCGAAAATAAATAGCACACAATAATTTTTGGGCAGTGGCCATCACTAAGAGATGGCCGCCACAAGCCCCACTACGAAATTCATTTAGGGTCTGCTCAGCTTGGTCGTGCATGAGTCATCGACGTAAAATGGTGTCAACGCCTCTTCGATAAAGTACATCCCGCATGAGAAGGTATCGTGGGGCCTGATTGTGTATGTGCCTTCATCATTATGCATGAGTTATGGTTTGAAATTTTGGGTTCACAGAAACAAAAGGATGTCATTATACCAAGGGTCCTCGGTCATCACTAAGAAAAAATGTTCATCGAGTAGTGAGTCATTAACAGGGGATCCTTGGGCTGCACTTGGGATATCAGTGATGAATTTGGCTAGGATTAGTGGTTTTTTTATCATGGGGGAGCTGAACTGTAGGTCAAATTACTATATTATAACTATCCATCGACGGGCATACTTATGGTTCATCATAAGGCGGGTTAGCAAATATCGCATGGGGTTGATATTTTTTATGACTGTTGTAGTCCTTAGGATGATGTAATGCTAAAGATTTTTTAATGTGTGTACTAGGACTAGGGAATTTTTTTCTTCTGGCTCATACCTTAAACCAGGGCTAGATAGGTTCTTAATGACATAATAAATTACATTCCCTTTATTGTTGGGACCGTCTTGGACTAACACCCCAGCTATGGATGTATCAAATGCAGATAGATATAAGGTATATTCTTTGTCATAATTGGGTGGGAAAATCAAGGGGGCTAAAGGCAAGGTGTCTTTTAGTGCCTCAAATGATGTTTGAGCCTGATCATCCCATTTGAATAGAATGTCCTGATGGAGTAGGTGTATGAAGCCTTGCATGCAAGTAGAATAGCTAGGGACAAAGCATCATAAGAAGTTGGATTTTCTCTGCAGACTTTGAAGTTGCTTTAGCATTTTGGGTGATGGTGCTTCTTTAATTGCCTGGACCTTGAGGGTGTCAACTGTTGATCAGCAGTTGTCGTTGATGTCAACCCAAACAACACTAGGGGCTAACCCAATATTGCATGGGAATTTTTACCTACCAAATTACTATATTCTGGTTCAATAATTCTTTTTATGGTTTCTACTTGTTGATATGTTTCCATTGATATATGGCATGCCACGTAATTTTTCACGGTTTGAGAGATATTCATGTTTAAAGTTTATACCCACGTTCACTTGTTGAAGCCCCTCTCAACCTAAGCATTTATATAAATTGTGATCCTCATATCCTCCTTATGTAAGGGATTTCGCCACCTGAAATAGGTCATTGCGGAATTTTCACTCTAAATATTTTTTCTACATAGGTTCAGAAGCTGAAATTTTTATGAGGTGAAGCCAAAATCCTAAGGAATCTCCTATGAAAATTTCAGATCAAGGTGCACAATATTTTCGGAGATATGATCTGTGGAAGTTAGTGTTTTTGCAGGCTCTTGAAATTAATCTCAAAGAAGTGACCTTGGGAAAATCATCATAAATATCTCTCTGAGTATCAGATTGGAATTCTGTGAAACGTGAAAGATAGTGCACGGACTATAGTTTTCTCTTTAAAAAATTTAGATCCAAATGAAGAAACAGTGACACGTGGCATGCCATACAAGTTCGCTCTACTGAAATAATCCATAATTAGGGCATTGTGAGAGATTGGGCATAAATATCTATTGAATAATCCAAATTGGGTCAGACCTATGGCATTGGAAATATAAATCAGAGGACTACGATAGGACCAAAAATCACATATTGGGGATCTGAAATAACAGAGATACACTAGTTTCAATATCAAGCTCCTAGAAGGCAAGAAAAAGCTAGATCATGTGTTGTCAAGGGCTGCAAAGGACTAGTATTTCTAGGGAAACGAAGAAAAGCAAGGTTCAGCAGAGGCTAACATGACAAGAGCAACAACCAAGGTGCATAACAACAAAAATAAGTTCATTACATGAACTCTTCAAGTGGGCAGCATTGCATACAGTCATTGTAAAGGTATCATTGTACTAAGTCATTGTAAATACATTATTGTAAAAATTGTAGTAGTGTCTATCTGCCAAGAGTTGAAGAGGTAGTGTTGGGTGGTCTAGGATCATCATTAGGTGGTTGTGTAATAGTTTGGGTTATGTTCTAGTGTGTATTCTTCTTATACATCATTCTATATCATTGTAAAGTGGACCATTTTCCCTGGTACGGGAGTCCATTCTTATTTTATTCTTCTATAGGGTGGTACAGTGGTGCTAGGGTGAGTTGTAGCTCATTGGGTGTTGGGGCATCCATTCAGTTGACTATTGAAGAATCTCGGGCTTTGGAGCGTCCATCCAGTGGGAGCTGGAGAAGAATGTGTTTCTAGATTCTAGGAAGTTGGAGCTTTATTTTCAATTGGAGTTGAATATTAAAGAATTATTAGAAAAGCATTAGGCAGTTTTTGTCCTGGAGTGGGTTTCCACCTTAAAAACTCTGTGCATTTGTGCTCTTTTTGTTTACTTCTATCATTTTACATACACTGATAATAACTGAATATTAACTAATGCTCTAATTGAAAGGAATACTGATTCACCCCCCCTCTCAGTGTTTCCAACAATTCGTATCATAGCTTGGTTCCTTCAATAGCAATTTAAAAGCTGGAAAGAGGTCATGGAGCATAACAAGAATGGTGTACCTCTGTTTAATGAAAATAATTATGCACTCTGGAAAGGATGAATGGAGGTCTATCTCCTGGCGCAAGGTTACAAAGTATGGGACACTATTCAAAATGGATTTACATCAATCGTGGATGAACAAGGTAAGAAGAATTTGGTAAATGATGCAAAAGAAAAGAATATTATTATTAGTGGACTTATTGAATATGCTTATCATATGGTGTTGGGTTGTAAAACCACCAAAAATGTATGGGACAAGCTTGAAAATACATATGTAGGTTGTTAGCCCCCCTATAAATTTTTTGACAAGCAAAGTAGGGGGCTAAATTGTTTTTAGCCTTCAAGGAATGCATCTCCCCTGAAGACACATCATCCTTGAAGTCTTCTGTGCTTTTGCCTTTGCTCAAAATTCCCCCTGCTGACTCCCTTTATAAGGTCTCATTGATTGCAAAGGCCTTTCCTCCAAAAGTCTACATTTGCCCCTTGTTCCCTGCAGAATGCCCATTTTAACCTTTGTTTTCCCCTTGTCCAATTCCCCTATAATCCCCTAAATCTTCCCAAAGTCCCCTTTACATCCTACACTTCCTCCTTGTTTGGCCAAATTTCCCTTTCTTTCCCCTATCGTTACCCTTTGTTGGCCCAAAAATGCACTAAAAATGGGCCAAAAACCATATTTTCCACATAGTCTGCGTCTCATCCCCTTTTGGCCTAGCCCCCTCAGCCTTTCCTCCACGTGACCCGGCCGCTAGAACTGAGAGATAGCGCAAAAAGCGCTTATCTCATATGATTCATTGGGCGCGTTTATAGCCGTTGATCTAAACAGAATGGATGGTGATCGCCGCCCTCGCCCCATCCATCGTTCCTGATGTTCACCCATTCACCACCCTATCGAATATCAACCATCTATTTAAAACCTCAAATCCGACGGTCCTTATTCCCCCGTTCGCCTGTGGTCCCCGCCGTGCACTATTCCATAAACCATCGGTTTCTATCACATCGCCTTTCGGAGGTAGGCGGTATTTTCCGATGGTCTAGCGATTCCACTCATCGCACGACACATGGTTGTGGCACTATTTGAAAATTTTCCACTCATCACGCATTATCGTTCGGTAAGAGACGTGGAGCGATATACATATCATTCGTCCGATCTGCGATCGCCCATCCATCGATTGTCGCTTCACGGAGTTGCGCAAAGTTTAACCAGAGGCATCCGTACCCCTGGCCCACTGTCTGTCGCCCTCCGCCACGTCCCCAGCCGTCGATCTCCTCCTGAGATCGAATGGCCTAGATTTATTCTCACCCCCACCGTTGACTATCCCATCATCTCCCAGACCCGACACATTACCATTCCACGTGTTTCCGTCCACCCTCCATATATAGTCATTCAAACGATAATTTTCTCAGGTTTTCATTTAAATCTATTGCACTCTGCCAACTTTCACCACTCTCCACCGTTCGCTGCATTATTCCACCATTTCACCAGCTACACGGCCATTTTCATCATCCGCACTGCATCCACCTCGCCCATTCATTGTTTTCTTAACTTGTTTTCGTATTTTGCAGGGTTTCAAAGAGGCAGAAAACCACCATGGTTCATATGTAGTATTGTAATGGCGTGTTGCGTAGAGAAATTTGAATTTGGAAGCTGGTGTGCAATGGAAATGCCTAGAAAGGTAGCGGCGGAATAAATATTATCCAAGACAATTCAATCTCCGTGAAAAACCTATCCGGCGCCATTAAAACCCAGATTTTGCAGATTGAGACATTTATGAAGCGACGGAGAAATACCAGCTAACGATCAAGGATTTCAATGTTCAGTATTGAGGATTTTAAGCCTTAATCCAGAGTTCTAAAGGCAGAGTACCAGATAGAAAATTCCGAGGATCACACAGGAGGTCCAGCGCGCAGAAAATAATGTAATCAGGGTTTCAAATTAGCATAATGTTTCTTCTTGAGCAAGGACACGATACACATTATTGTTTCAGTCTACATTGTGTCCAAGCAAAGTTCCCCCCCCCCCCCCCCCCCCTACAGTAGTCCTCTGCTATCAGAAGCATTTGTTGCACAGTATGGCAGATCTTAGCATCCTGATTCTACGTTTTTGTTTAATTCACCAGAAGTACTATAGAGTACTGCACCCAAGTACATCAGAGACATACCGGAGTAAATGGGAGCCTGGAAAAGACCACTCTTTCACCCAAAGAGTGCCATAGATAAATGCACAGAAATTTATACAGAGTGGTCTTCGGCCTTCTCCCTCTTCTAAGTTTTTAATGCTACATTTAGTTTTTCACCTACCTTCTATGCTCCAATTGAGATATAAATTCATGAAGAAACTCATTGTAAAGGTTGTTGATCAGTTATCAAAGAATTTCAAGTAGTTTGTTTTGAGACACAGTCTCTGTGTAAAGTTGTAAGATAGGCTGAGGGAGATGTTTTCAGACTGAGTATTTAGCTATTGGCAATGTTGTACTTGACTGGTATGGCTATTTAATATGACAAGCACATTTCTTTGGATCCTGATCTAAAGCAACGATGATGTTTTCCTATCTCTATGTTTCAATTCGTTTCATTTCATTTCTACTGGCTTGCATCAGAATATTGGCATAGGATTTACCCTTGTTAGGTACCCTATGTTTCTTCTCTCCTTGCCTTTGATGTTTTCTACTAAATGTGTTATCTAAGAATTTATTTCAGTTAATTTAACCAGTGTAGTGGATGTTATTGCCTGCTCTCTGATGTATGAATTAAATGAATATTTTCTTAGATGTTCTGGTTGGGATTTAGCTGGAATATTTGGGAACACTGGGAATTAGAGTTAGCCCTGTCCACTAGGATCCTTGTGTGACCAACTGGTCTTTAACTGTGTGTTCTAATCTGTGTGCTCTCCTCCTCTCCTACCATTCCATATCACACAATCATCTTTAAGATCCAATGTTTTAGATGACTAGCCCAACTGAAAGCCTGCCTATTGATTAGCAAGCAAATCCTTTCCTGACTCCAATTCCCAATGGTTTTGAATGCTCCCTGGAATACTTCACCTCTGCCTAAATCCTCTTTGCTCATCTTGTCTTACATTGAACCCTTCTTTCCTGATAACCATCAACCAAACAAACAATCAAACAAACAAACCCTGAGCCTTATAACTAGCCTAATATCTTAAACCTCTTGACCTTCAAAGACATTACCTTTAGCAATCATAGAGAGATCCCTCTCTGGACCCAGGAGGGCTAGATCCTGAGGTCTGAAAGTGGTTTTGATGTTGTCTCATATTTTGGTATTTCCAACCTTGCTAAAACATGGGAACCCCAACATAGGTGACTCAAATGTAAAAGAAGCAAAGCTTCAAATCTATAGAGAAACATTTGACCAACTCAGAATGAAAGAAGATTGCAACATTGTTGCATAATTCCAATACATTGATGAAATAACCAATACTTTGTAAGGATTGGGAGAGACAGTTGACGAGAAGACTATTATATGAAAGATTCTTAGAATGTTACCAGGGAGATTCAATCCAAAGGTATTGATCTTAGAATACAGTGAAAATCTGGACAAACTTAGAAAATAGGAATTACATGCAGTTCTCATAGCATATGAAATGAGACTTGATGAAGAAGAGGGTACTTCGAATCTAGAAACTGCATTCGTTGCATCTAAGAAAACTAATAAGGATAAACAACCTTCAATTGAAATGACATGCACTTGCAAGTGTGAAGAAAAGTGAGATGATGGAGAAGGTCTTTCAAATGAAGAATATGCTTACTTTACGAGAAAACTAAAAATTGGTAAGGGAAAATTCAAAGGTAAACTTCCATTGATATGTTTCGGTTGTGGTGAGGTTGGGCATTTCGCAGCAAAATGTCCAAACAAAAGTGATGGCAACTCAAAAGGAAAGAAAGGCTTTAATAAATTCAACAAGCAAGGGAAAAAGAAAGGATCCAAAAGGAAATTTCTCTCTAAAGAAGATAGCTCATCATCCGATGAAGAAAGTGACAGCAAAGAAGAAGGCAATGAGAAAGTATATTTTATGGCCAAGCACAATAAACAAGAGGTATCAAACAATGAAGAAGAAGGGTTTACCATAGAAGAATTTTCTGAGGAGGTAATTAGGCTTATAAAAGAGCTCAAGGCTGAGAAGATCCATTCCAATACTCTTGAAGAACAAGTTCAAGGTCTCAAAATTGAAGTTTAAGAACATAAATGTATTGAAGTGTCACTTCAAAAGAAGTTGGAAGAAATCAACCAAGAAAGGGAAGCATTAGAAGCTGAAGTAGTCTCACTAGGTAAGGAAGTGAAGAAGGGAAAAACTATCCAAAACTATGCCAATAGCTCAAGGGCATTGGAAGAACTCATCAACAATCAAGGATCTTACAATGATAGAACTAGCCTCGGTTACAAAGAAGAAGAAGCAGGACCTTCTACAGCAAAATATAATGAACCTATGAGATCTGACATGCACATAGAATTCATTGGACAAGATTCGCAAGCACATCCTTGGAAGACGATTCCTTGACGAAGATTTCCATCCAGGTACCAAAATATTTTTCATGGCTATTGTTATTCATGTGGAAAATTTGGTCATAAAGCTATAGAATGTCGCACATACCCTAGGAAGCAATACAATTCCAGGAGATCCTTCAAATATGAACCTCCCAGGGCTCAAAAAAACATCAATAGATTTGAACATGTAATAAATAATATGGAATGTTAAAAATGTTATAACTTTGGGCACATAGCCAGAGACTGGAGACTTGAAAATCCTCCAGAAGAATCTTCAAAGCCACAGAATGAACGAACATGGAAGAAGAAGAAGACTGATAATTGTGCTCTCTCTCTCTCAAGGCTCAAAACAAAAAATATATGTGGTATGTTTACAGTGGTTTCTCAACGCATATGACTGGAGATAAAAGGAAATTTGTATCTCTGAAAGAGAAGAAGGATGGAACCGTATCATTTGGAAATGATGGATCTTCCAATGTTATAGGATCAGGTACCGTCACTCTTGGAAGAAAAGATGTTATAGCCAAGAATGTTTTATTGGTTGAAAAGATGAATCACAATCTACTCAGTGTTGGACAAATGTGTGATCAAGGACACACAATGCTATTCAAATCCACAAAATGTGAAATCAGGAAAGGCAGGTATGGTAAAATTGTGGCTACAACAAGTCGAGCTCCAAACGACATATATGTTCTGGATGGAGCAACTAAAGCATGTCTACTAGCTAAAGAATATGAAATTTGGTTATGGCACAAATGAATGGGTCACATAAACTTTGACAATCTTGTCAGGATAAGCAAAAAGGAAGCAGTACGAGATATGCCGAAAATCTCAAAACCTACAACACACTATGTGAGGCCTGTCGGCACGGCAAGAAGACAAAAGTCCAATTTAAAAAAAAAGAACAATTTGCATCACATCCATTGGAATTGATACATACAGATCTATGTGGTCCTGTGAGAACAAAAGGCTTAGATGGATAATTATATTTCATGTTAATGATAGATGACTATACCAGGATGACAACCGTCAATTTCTTAAAGAAATAATCTGAAGCATTTGAGTGCTTTAAGATCTACAAGGAGTTGGTCAAAAATGAAACTGAATTGAATATAAAGTGTCTAAGATCAGATAATGGTGGAGAATTCACTTCCAAATTATTTCAGCAATATTGTGACGAAAATGGAATAAAAAGACAATTTTCAACAGCACGAACACCTAAGCAAAATGGAGTTGCTGAAAGAAAGAAAAGAACTGTATGGGAAATTGGTAGAACAATGTTGAAGGACTCAAAATTAGATGAAAAAATCTTGGTTCAATCAATTGATATGGCAGTCTTCATTATCAACCGAAATCTTCTCAGAAATAATTGCAACAAGACCCCATATGAATCATGGAAAGGAAAACTAGCTAATGTAAAATATTTCAGAACATTCGAAAGCAAATGTTATATCAAAAGGGAAGATAAAAATTTGTGTAATCTTGAATCACGTGTTGATGAAGGTATCTTTGTTGGCTACTCACGCAAAATAAAGGCCTATAAATGTTATAATCTAAGACGAAAACAGATAATGGAGAGCATAAATGTTACATTTGATGAAGATGGTGCTCTAGCGAACAATGATGACGATCTAGAATCTTTGAAACTTGAGACAGAGGTTGAAAAAGACACAGATAAAATCGTAGAACAAGAAGTAAATATCAACTAGGAATAAGTAAATAATGATCATCAAGATATACCAGAACAACAACAAGAAGCTCCTCCAAGGAGAACAAAAGGATGGATTCAAAAGAATCATCCATAAAATCAAATTGTTGGTGACATAAATGAAGGTCGACAACTTATTTCATCACAACAAGCTTACATTGCTTTTCTAGCAACCTTTGAGCGTAGTATTTTTCAGGAAGCCAACCAGAATGAACATTGGGTAGCAACTATGAATGAAGAATTGGATCAAATCGAGAAGAATAACACCTGGGAATTAGTTCCATGACCAAAAGATAAAAATGTCATTGGGAATAAATGGGTGTTTAGGAACAAATTGAATGAAGATGGACAGGTTACCAGAAACAAAGCAAGATTGGTTTGCAAAGGCTATGCACAAGTGGAATGAATTGATTTCGACGAAAAATTTGCACCAGTTGCCAGAATGGAAGCCATTCGAATGTTTCTCGCCTATGCATGTTCAAGAAAAATAAAAGTCTACCAAATGGATGTTAAGTCAACATTTTTGAATGGAGAATTAGAAGAAGAAGTTTACATCGAACAACCTGAAGGTTTTCTACTATCAGAAAAATAAGACTATGTTTGCAGGTTAAAGAAGGCTCTATATGGTCTTAAGCAGGCTCCCAGAGCATGGTATGCTTGTCTTGATGGATATCTATGTCAACAAGGGTTCAAGAAAGGTACTATTGATAGCAATTTTTATGTACAAATAGATAAAGATAATTTAACAATCGTTTACGTATATGTGGATGATATAATATTTGGTAGCAATGATGATCAACTAAGTAAGAAATTTTCTACAAATATGAAAAGTGAGTTTGTGTAATGTTCCCAAAATTAGCATAAAGCTAATTTGAACATTGATTTTACTTATATCATATAGGAGGTGAATAAATGGGTAAGGAGGCCCATGAATAGGAATAAAATCCCTCATAGTGTGAAAGGGATCATCAGAGTAGTTGTATTTTTCACTCTCGGGTGTGAAAAGGGGGCAAATGCATGAGGACAAAGTCAAGTTTGACCAAGTCAACAGTGCTGCCATGGAGGGAGTTGATCACTTTGAAAGACAGGGCAGTATGAATGGGGGAGAGATAATTTGGTGGAGGAAACCCTAATGTGTGGGGGCCAAGGCAAGAAGGCTTTCATTTGTATAAAGGGATGACAAGGCAACCATAGGATCTTATGTTATTGAGTATTGAATTTTGGTCTGCATGACTATTTGCTCTCTTCAGTTGTTTAACTGAGATTGATGTGCTTCTTAGCAGAAGGAATTCCTATTTAGGATTCCTTCTCCCTTCTTGAAAGGCCTCTTGAGGGATTGTACCTCATTTCTCCACATTCAGGCTCAAAGCCAGGCCACCTCCTTCAGCTACAGCGCAGTTTCATTTTAGAGCTGGGTTGTGTTGTAGTGTGTTGCAGGGGAGGGTTCCATAACACCACTTCTAGAGCTTATCTTTCAGAGGAGGGAGCTTATATTCCTCTAGGAGTTCATGAGGAATATTTTAGAGTTGATTGAACATCTTTGGCATTAGTCCAAGCATTTCCCATCTCCTACAGCGCAGTCCCTCTCCTTGAATGCATTATTTCTAAGTATATTTGCAGTGGGGGTTTGCACCACTATTTTGGAGGGTGAGATATTCAATGATTGGATCAGAATTTCACTTGAAATATCCATTGGATGAGCTTCATTCATCATATGCAACATATTCAGCCATCTTCATCCATTTCTTGATTTGCAGTTACTATTCAGTTTTTGAGACTGCAACTCCGACATTTTTCCATTTTGTATATTTCAGCTAATCCTTCTAGGATTGACTTGATATTGTTTTTCAAGGGTTAGAGATTTTCTCCCCACATTATTTGAGCCATACATTTCCCTATATTTGTATTGACATTATTTCTGTAGCAGTGCCTCCTATAAACTACGCAGTCATAGCCTTGGGCTTTTCATATGTAGCAGTGTTCTTTATTTTCATGTACATGTTCTATTGAGGCTTGCATTGCCTAGCTTGAGTGATTTTTTCCTCAAGGATTTGTCCTCTTTTGCTGCTATGAGATCATTATGATGTCTCTTTGGATATTCTCATGTTTTATGCATTGATACAATGCTACCACTCCATTATGTGTTCTTACATTGCTGCATCTCCAACTTTGGAATATCCTAAGGTATTCCCAATGTTGTAGAAAATCCCTCTTTTGGGATATTACAGTGGCATCAGATCATAATATTGGCTCAGCATGTGGAACTCAGCTAACATGCTATCAAGAAAAGAGAAGACGAAGACTGCATTCTTTGGAGGAAAGAAGGAGGAGAGGCTCTCAAAGCTTCTTCCTAAATCTATACAGAGCATTCAAGGAGATCTCAAGAAGATCAGAAGGGAGATGTGCATAGAATCTCCAAGAGGGTTTGAATCTGAATCAAACTCTATAATTTCACATCATTAGTGTGAGCATCCAACCACACAAAATTATGCACAGCTCATTCATATGCCCAAATTTTCCATGAGAGAGATGGAAGAAGATGGAATGATTAGGAGGGAAACTCTTAGTGATTTTCTGCAAGAGTATGAATCTCAAACTCAGAAGTTTAGAGATCATGTTACTTTTCCAGAGTTTTGCAAGATCAATGTGAAGAGAAGTAAGCAGCATAATATGGATAGATTTCTTCTATCTACTTTTGATGGTTCACCTACATGTTCAGCCGGAGCTTGGGTGGAAGAACTAGACACCTTTTCGTAGCAGCACCAAATTTTTGAAGATGAAGCCATCAGAGTTGTAGCCTTGCATCTTGGAGGTAAGGCCTATGCATGGTTGATATTTGAGTCTTTCTCTTTGAAAAATGCAAATACTTCTTCTTATGCAAGGTTTATTAAGACATTGGTGGAAAGGTTTGATGGAAAAATTTCTGCAACACATGTGGAGAATTTAAACAAATATAAACAAACAAAAACCTTGCATGTGATGGAGAAAACTATAAAATCAGATCCACTTTAGAAAACCATGGAGGAGACTGACATCTTGCAGCATATCTTATTAGAGTCAAAGCCTCTATCTCATATTCCTGAACAGGAGGGCATGGGGATCTCTTTTCCAAAAGAGGATCCAATTCTTGGGAGGTTGCCCATACATTTTGATGAGAAGGAGGGCAACAACACTGTCATGTCTAGAGTTTATCTAGCACCTCATGTAGAGGAATAGGGAGCTCTTTCTCCAAATATAGGTATTCTTGTATCATTACAAGAAATTCCCTATGATCTCACATGTGGAGATCAAGGCACAACTCATGATTCACATGTGCCTTTGATAGAAGGGTGTGAAAATATGGAGACAAAGGGAGGAGATAGGGAGGATGACCAACATCATGTGATGAGGAGCACACACCCCTGTCTATTTCATGAGGTTGATGCACCTAAGAGGGAGACTGGATTGCGTAGTGAGAGTAGGGACAAGTCTGTCCACTCATATATGTAGTCTATTCTTGATGATGATGTCTCATTGCATGGAGACATTTCACCAAGGAGACCAGTAGATCAACAGATGATGAGAGATGCTTAAAATTTTGAGGCACCATTCATTAATTTCAGAGAAGTGGAGACCTTGGGAGGTCATTGTATAGTGCTGAGAGTCTTGGGTAGACTCAAGGAGGATAGAGGCATTCTCTCAACATCATCTTTACCCACTCTCATTTCAGATTCTGCATTGTGGCAGAAGTAGCAGGGGAAGGATAGCAACCTTCCAAATTGAATATTTTGCATGGGAGATGTCAAAGAGGAGGGTGACCATATGACAGATTCTCTTCATAAGATATCATCAGAGCTATCACTATGGAGGATAGATCCATATTGGAACTCCCAGTTGTTGGTGGAGTATTCAAAGGATCTTTTCACTTGCATGATATTGGATGACCAATTGCATGAGGAGGGATATTCAGATAGAGATGGGGTCATCTACTACCATGGTAGGATATTCTTATCTGGAGCTTCCAAGCTCAAGGAGAATTTGCTACAAGCAGCTCATAGAGATTTCCTTTTCAGCCATACTTATTCTATGAGGACATACCACACCATCATGGAGGGGTATTTTTGGGAAGCCTTTGAGGAGGAGATGTATCATCATATGAGGAGATGCATGGTTCATGTGGAGATGGAAGAGATACATAACTCTTTGGGAGAGTTAGCACAACCACCTCTTTTCTCTTTGAGGATGAGAGGAGACTCATCTATGAGCCACTCCATTTGTATGAGCAATACATATGGTAAGGGTATTGTTTGTTAGCATGATGACTTGTATAATGTATACATGCATCCCTTAACCATATATGTGCGGGGCTTTTCTCAAATGAGGAGCATTCTTCCTTTTAGACCTCTTGGTTTACTTGAGGCCATGAGCATTATTGGTGACCACTTCCTAGGAGGACTTGGGGAGGAGATTTTTTTATGGAGAACATACTTACATTGCACCATACATCATTCACTTTCTCCAAACACATGAGGAGAGTGGGGCAGGAAGCAAGTGGTTGAGAAACCATAGTTTTTGTCATTCTCGATTGTAGTTGAGGGTCAAACTGCATTGGTTACATTTGAGGGACCATTGTCCTTCTCTCTTGCTACATATGGCAGCAATTATGGTTTTGATTGTAGTCCCTTATGTTGTTGTTGCTCTTATTTTTATTGGGAGCATGATTGGGGGAGTGGCACATTGGTTGGACGTGTCCCTTGGGGGAGAGATTCCCCACATTGTTTGCATTGCATGTTCTAATGGGAGCATGAGAGGTGATATGGCCACCACAGTCAAACATTTGTTCTTTCATGAGGTGGGCCATGGGATTGATTGGATGCCATATGATGGTGATTTCAAACTCATCATATATGGAAGGATTTGGGCCAGCATGTTTCATAACGTTGGAGAGGGGATCCTTAGGATCTAGCTTCCTTATTTCCACTTGAGGGAAATTTATTGCAGCCCAAGATCATCCAAAACTCTACACTTATCATAAGTGGAGAGAAGGACAGTGTGGGGTTGGCTCCTATGTCTACCATGTTCATATTTTCAGCCCACCTATATTGCACGAGCTCAAGGTGGAGGAGCATTTTCAGGAGTTGCCATATTGGGAGGTGACTCATTTTGTATGGATGATAGCTTGGGGATGGGAGATTCATATGGGGATGATATATCCGAATCTATATCAGAACTCATGCCTCAATAAGGCCTTTAGACAACCCATTGTTACCTCCATGGATGTTTTTCATGATGATAGCTTAATAGCTAACTTGCATGCTAGGGAGGAGTAATGTGGAGACTTGTTGACGAGACAACATCCTTTTTCCTTTGAGGAGTTCATCATATGTGGATGCTATAAGAAGAGGAGGAGAAATAACTCAGTTCTATGCTTTCAGTTGCTTGAGGACAAACAATCTTTGGGAGGGGATGATTGTAATGTTCCCAAAATTAGCATAAAGCTAATTTGAACATTGATTTCACTTATATCATCTAGGAGGTGAATAAATGGGTAAGGAGGCCCATGAACAGGAATAAAATCCCTCATAGTGTGAAAGGGATCATCAGAGTAGTTGGATTTTTCACCCTCAGGTGTGAAAAGGGGGCAAATGCATGAGGACAAGGTCAAGTTTGACCAAATCAACAGCGTTGCCATGGAGGGAGTGGATCACTTTGAAAGACAGTGCAGTATGAATGGGGGAGATATAATTTGGTGGAGGAAACCATAATGTGTGGGGGAAAAGGCAAGAAGGCTTTCATTTGTATAAAGGGAGGACAAGACAGCCATATGATCTTATGTTATTGAGTATTGAATTTTGGTTTTCATGTCTATTTGCTCTCTTCAGTTGTTTAACTGAGATTTCTATGCTGCTTAGCAGAAGGAATTCCTGTTTAGGAATCCTTCTCCCTTCTTGATAGGCCTCTTGAGGGATTTTACTTCATTTCTCCACATTCAGGCTCAAGGCCAAGCCACCTCCTTCATTTACAGCATAGTTTCTGTTTAGAGCTGGGTTGTGTTGCAGGGTGTTGCAGTGAAGGGTTCCATAACACCACTTCCAGAGCTTATCTTTTAGAGGAGGGAGCTTCTATTCCTCTGAGAGGTTAGTGAGGAAGTTTTTAGAGCTGATTGAACATCTTTGGCATTAGGCCAAGCATTTCCCATCTCCTACAGTGCATTCCCTCTCCTTGACTGTGTTATTTCTGAGTATATTTGCAGTGGGGGTTTGCACCATTATTTTGGAGGGTGAGATCTTCAATGATTGGTTTAGCCTTTCACCTAAAAGATCCATTGGATGAGATTCATTCATCATATGCAAAATCTTCAGCCATCTTCATCCATTTCTTGAGTTGCATCTGCTATTCAGTTTTTGAGACTGCAACTCCGACATTTTTCCATTTTGTATATTTTAGCCAATCCTTCTAGGCTTGACTTGATATTGTTTTTTAGGGGTTAGAGCTTTGCTCCCCACATTATTTGAGCCATACATTTCCCTATCTATGTATTGAAATTATTTCTGTAGCAGTGCCTCCTATAAACGGCGGCAGTCATACCCTTTGGATTTCCATATGCAGCATTGTTCTTTATTTTCATGTACATGTTCTATTGAGGCTTGCATTGTCTAGCTTGAGTGATTTTTTCCTCAAGGATTTGTACTCTTTTTCTGCTATGAGATCAATATGATGGCTAATTGGATCTTCTCATGTCTTATGCATTGATACAACGCTGCTACTCCATTATGTGTTCTTACATTGCTGCATCTCCAACTTTGGAATACCCTAAGGTATTCCCAATGTTGTAGAAATTCCCTCTTTTGGGATATTATAGTTCGAGATGTATTTACTTGGTGAGATGACATACTTCTTAGGGCTTAAAATACCTCAGCAAGAGAAAGGAATATTTATATGTCAAGCCAAGTACATCAAGGAAATTCTCAAGAAATTCAAAATGGAAGATTGCAAACTTGTCCTTACTCCGATGGTAACAGGTTGCAAAATGATCATAGATGACTCATCTAAGGATGTGGATTAGTTTTTGTATAGATCTGTTATTGGTAGTCTTCTATAAGTAACAGCCTCTCGGCCAGATGTTATTCAAGCAGTTGGACAAGTACCAAGATTCCAAGCAGCACCAAAAGAATCACATATTATTTTCGTCAAAAGAATTCTTCGATATTTAAAGGGCACAAAAGAATATGGCTTGTGGTATCCCAAGGGTAACAATCTCATTATTCAAGGCTTTACAGATGTAGATTGGGCAGGAAGCGTTGATTTTCGTAAGAGTACTAGTGGAGCAGCATTCTATCTATGTGGTTGTCTCGTATCATGGTTGAGAAAAAAACAAACCTCAATCTTGTTATCTACATCGGAAGTAGAGTACATTGTAGCAGCAACATGTTGTATTCAATTCCTTTAGATGAAACAAACTTTGCAAGATCTTCAAGTAAAATTCAGTGAGCCTATTCCCATATTCTGTGACTACACTAGTGCCATCAACATCTTCAAGAATCTTGTCATGCATTCAAAAATAAAACACATTCCGATCAAATATCATTTTGTTAGAGAACAAGTCGCTGAAAAGAATATCCAACTTGAGTATGTTGGTACATAAGAACAAATTTATGATATCTTCACTAAACCTTTACCTCGTGAAGCATTTGAATATCTTCACCAGAAGATTGGGATTCTCCCAAGTTCTCATTAGATTACAGGTCTGCGGGACGGTTGTGTGTTAGGGGGAGTGGAAGTGTGTACAGGTTCGTAGGATGGTTATGTGTCAAGGGGAGTTACCCATTGCCATTGATGTCAAAGGGGGAGAGAATGTTGTAGGAAGAGGTGTCATGATCGCAGGGGGAGTACTTGTGTTGCCATCAATGCCAAAGGGGGAGATTGTTGATCAACAGTTGTCATTGATGTCAACCCAAGTAGCACTAGGGGCTAACCCAATATTGCATGGGAATTTTGACCTACCAAATTACTATATTACAGTTCAATAATGATTTTGATGGTTTCTACTTGTCGATATGTTTTTTTTTATATATGGCATGCCACGTAATTTTTAACGGTTTGAGAGATATTCATGTTTTAAGTTTATACCCCCAGTTAGTGGGCTAAAACCCCATAGGGTTTTGGCATGGGTCATTGAAAAGTCATAATTAATATTTTTTGAGCTCCTGAAATACCTCCCACATTCACTTGTTGAAGCCCCTCTAAACCTAAACATTTATATAAATTGTGATCCTCATATCCTCCTTATGCAAGGGATTTCGCCATCTGAAATAGGTTAGCGTGGAATTTTTGCTCTAAATTTTTTTTCTACGAATGTTTAGAAGCTGAAATTTTTATGAGGCGAAGCCGAAATACTGAGGAATATCCTATGAAAATTTCAGTTCAAGGTGTGCAATTTTTTCAGAGATATGATTTGTGGAAGTCAGTGTTTTTGCAAGCTCCTGAAATTAATCTCAAAGAAGTGACCTTGGGAAAATCGTCATAACTCTCTCTCTGAGAATCGGATTGGAATTCTGTAAAAAGTGACAGATAGTGCACAGAATTTTGTTTTTTCTTTATAAATTTTAGAGCCAAATAAAGAAACAGTGACACGTGGCACACCGTAGAAGTTTGATCTACTGAAACAATCCATAATTAGGGAATTGTGAGAGATTGGGCATAACTCTCTATTGAAGAATCCAAATTGGATCAGACCTTTGGCATTGCAAATATGACTTATAGGAACTCTACAGGACCAAAATCACGTATTGGGGATCTGAAATAATAGAGATACACCATCTTCAATATGGAGCTCCTAGAAGGAAAGAAAAATCTAGATCATGTGTTGTCAAGGGTTGCAAAAGACCAGACTTTATAGGGCAACAAAGCAGAGCAAGGTGCAACAGAGGGTAGCATGATAAGAGCAGCAACCAAGGTGCATAACAGCAGCAATAAGTTCATCACATGAAGTCTTCAAGTGGGCAACACTGCATACAGTCATTGTAAAGGTATCATTGTACTAAGTCATTGTAAATACATTATTGTAAAAATTGTACTAATGTCTATCTACCAAGAGTTGAAGAGGCAGTGTCGGGTGGTCTAGGATCATCATTAGGTGGTTGTTTCATAGTTGGGGTTATGTTCTAGTGTGTCTTCTTCTTATACATCATTATATATCATTGTAAAGTGGACCATTTTTCCTGGTATGGGAGTCCATTCTTATTTTATTCTTCTACAGGGTGGTAGGGTGGTGCTAGGGTGAGTTGTAGCTCATTGGGTGTTGGGGCATCCGTTTAGTTGACTACTGAAGAATCTCAGGCGTTGGAGTGTCCATCTAGTGGGATCTGGAGAAGAATTCTTTTCTAGGTTCTAGGAATTTGGAGCTTTATTTTCAATTGGAGTTGAATATTAAAGAATTATTAGAAAAGCATTAGTTGGTTTTTGTTTCGAAGTGGGTTTCCGCCTAAAAAACTATGTGCATTTGTGTTCCTTTTGTTTACTACTATCAGTGTACATACACTGATAATAATTGAATATTAACTAATGCTTTAATTTAAAGGAACACTGATTCACCCCCCCTCTCAATATTTCCAACATCAACTTTGATTCCTTGTTGGGATGCTATGAATCCTAACAGTTTTCCTTCATTAACGCAAAAGACACACTTGAGGGGGTTCAAGCATAGTTGTAGTGCCGACACCGTTGAAATACCAAATGTAAATCCTCCAAATGGTCAACTCGTTTCTTGGATTGTACTGTGAGGTCGTCTAGGTGGGATAAGATAAGATGAGTCAGGTCATGGAAGATATAGTTCATGGTCCACTGAAAGGTGGCTCCAACATTTTAAAGACAAAATGGCATAAATTGATAAGAAAATGTGCCCCAAGTGGTGGTGAATGTGGTATTATAATGATCCTTATGTCGGGTCTGAATTATATTTTACCCCAAAAATCCATCCATGAAGGACAAGGCCTCATGACCAGTGCAAGCATCAATGACTTGGTCGATGAAAGGAGTAGGGTAGTTATCTTTGGAACAAGATTTGTTTAAATATCAAAAATCAGTACAGACTCGAATGGTGCCCTATTTTTTCATGATGGGTACAGTGTTTGAAACCCAATATGTGTAAGTGATTGAGTAGATGAATCCAGCTTTGTGAAGCTTGTCCATCTCTTGTTTGATCGCTTCTGCTTTGGATGGTTGTAATTGACACTGCTTTTGGTAGACAGGTGATATGTTAGGCCAAGTGTCAAAATGATGCACCATGATGGTGGGGCTTAACCCTGGAATTTATGAATAATACCAAGTGAAGATATACCTATAGTATTTTAATAGGTTTGTATATGTGGCTACCTCATCTGGGGAGCATGCTGCTCGCAGCGGGATTTCTTTTGTTTTTCCTGGTTTTTTCGAGAATTTCACCTTAATGGTTGGCGAAATATTTGACATATTTCCTTCCTCAAATTCATCAGGCACTAGAATATGGTTCTTGAACCAATGTACCTTTCCTGACAGAAGGAAGTCTTTGGATTCAATGTCTTAAATATCCTGGGTTTTTGTGCTGCTAGGCATGAGTGCTTTTTCTGGAAGAAAAAACGAGCAATGATTCATTGCATCCCATAGACAATCGGGTTTCGTCATGGCCTCTAATATATCCTCATTATAATGAAATAAGATGTCTAAGGGGGAATTTTTTTGTGAAAGGCCGTGATGAATTGGCTTAGGCCCAACAGTGCTGGTCAAAAAGCATGAATATGATTTTGTAGTTGATGTCGTGGAACCAGATGAGATTGATAGGGTGCTTATGGATTTGGTTTTCACTGTCGAACATATTACTACCGTTGTGGTAGTTGTATTGGTCTCGACACCAAGGAAAGATGAGAAGACAGCACGAGTCGTAGTTCCCATGCATGATGAGATTAATCATATATGGTGTTGTGTGTTGTCAACATTACATGGTGGAATAATTTTCATGATGGTTGTTTGTTTTTTAGCGAGATCAGATTCATGCTCTCTTGGTGGTGTATGAAGGGTACATGTGTCTTCTTTTATGTGAAGATTTTTATGGATGCAGAGGTGCTGAAATGTTCGCAACATAGGGAATTTCTCTGTATCATGATCATGGCTCGTGCAAATGTTGCATGGAGTAAATGTACTCACTGAGTATATTTTATTGGATCCAGTACTACTCATCATATTAGAGGATGATGATGGGTTATGGTTACATGAATGTGTAATTCTTCATTTTTTCCATCTCCTATTCTTACACCTTGCGTGATTTTTATCCTGTGGGATTTTTTCTTCTAGCGCTGCTCTAGCCACTCTTAACCTTGGAAGGTAATGGAAATTCATCGTGTGGTAAAATTGTGAAAAAATTCATACATAAAAATGTGTGATATTCTCTTGATTAGAGAGATGAATGTAAGGTATGGGTGTGACAATATGAATATTTTTGATGAACTTGTTAAGCTCCCGGCATTTATTAACCATGTGGTGGTTTTTAGCACATAAGATACATGATATGTTTCACTTTCTTCTTACCGCGCTGGGGCGAGGGGCTGTCTTTGTGGTTTTAGGTGGATGGTGACAATGTGGGGTAGGCCTCATTGTTACCAGATGCCTATGTTGTGGTAAATCAAAACCGACTACGTTCGGATTATTGGTGACGAACGAGCACATGATGTCTAGCATAAGTCGAAATCGGGGGACATAGGGGCAATGTTGAGCATGGTGGTTATCTTGGCATATAAGACAAGACTGACACTATTTTAGTTTCCAATCCCTTTGGACCATGGGGGTGATTGGGTACCATTTTTTTAATGACACTAAATTTGGTCACTCAGTGATTAAATGGTCATGTTCATCACACAATACGAAGGCTGGGGCTTGGTGTGTGGGGGGTTTTTGGGTGGGAAGCCATCCTTTTTGTGGATGCCTCTCTTCATAGACATAGAGAATGGACCTATTTTCTTCATTCTCATGGGTTGTGGAACTTTCTACGTACTCAAAATCTAATTTTTCTAAGTCAGAAAGGCTGGTTATGGCCAAACATAATGACTTTAATGCTAAATGGAACTAGGGAACATAGGGAAAATGGAAAAGATGGTGGTTATCCTGGAATACATGGTAATAATATTGATTTGGTTGTAGCCCTATGAATTATACCAAGTTAACCAGGTACCATCTTTGAAACAACTCTAGAGTTGTGCATTGTGCGATAAGATGATCATGTTTGTCGCATAATGCGAAAAGCTGGTCTTAAGGCATGGGATGGTTATGGGGAGAGGTGGTTTCTCTGGTGACCATATCTCCTCCAATGTATATACCATGGTACTTTTTGCTTCAGTTTGTTGATTTGTAGTGTTTTCCGTGGATTCTATGTCCTAGTTTGCTAAATCAGGATTTTCAATGATGAAACGTCGCATGAAATTGAACATTGATCAAAGACGATGGAGGTTGGGACAATGATGCACGTGATGGTTACTCCGATAGATGTGACACTTTTTTATTCTATGTCATGATAATTTTCTTTAGGAAACATGTGGTATTGGGTATCAACGGTTAAAAGCCCTTAATTTAGGGCACTGTATGATCAAGTGATCATATTCATTGCACAATGCACAAACTAGGGCATGTGGTGTGGCCTCTTTCTTCCTTCTTTGAGTTGTTGGGTTGGATTAGTATGAGCATAATGTAGGTTCTTCTCGTACATACAATATAATTTTGGACTCGTCTACTTTCATTTGTATGGATTCAACAGAGAGGTCCTCAAGATTAGATTGTTGTAGGGCTTACAAAGCATCCCTATATTGAGGCATCTCCATGCAATGATGGGTGTAATGCCCATATTGGTCGCATATGGCGCACACATGATTTATTCGTAATGATTTCCCTTGGTTGTTGGTGACATTTTCCTTTTTTCGGGTATCTGAGGTTGCGGCATTTCTTTCAGTATGTAAAAGAGGTTTTAATTCTTCTATTTCCAGGAAAATATTAGTAGGATGACCTATGATATTGCATAATGCACAAGGTTTAATGCCCTAGGTAACTTTGGGGTTTCAAATTTTTTCCCTTATTTTGTTATTACTCTTGGTAGTGCCATCTGACCCCACTACAAGTGTTTATTTAATTGTTATTACCTCTTGGGGGGAAATAGGGGTCATTCCTGTAGAGGTAATTCTTGGGCTTTCTAGTATGACTAGAGGGATCATAGTTTCCATGACCTGTTTTGATACAAAACTAGGTGGGGGATACAAGAATGGGGTCTGTGAAATGGCATATGGCAGGAATGTCATACATGTGGCTTCGACATCCGTACTGTTGGTTTATGGTTCTGGGTTGTTTTCGATGTTTGATGAGCTCATCATGCACACCGGTGCCTTCATGGTTTCGGGGGCTTCCCCTGGTAAAATAGGGAGATTGCCTAGGAATGAGCCTTGGATAAATGAAGGTTTGAATTAGCTTGGGCCGAATTTTGTATACTTTGTGAGTATTTCAGTGGTTGTATCTATGTATGGTATTATGACATCTAAAGTGGTCATGGGTTTCTTGTCGTAGTATGTGAATTGGTCGATGGTGATGATACGATCAGCGTGATGGAACATTATCACCCTAAAGATAGAGGATGCGATCACGATCATGGTGCACATGTAACTCTTCACAAGGATTATATTGTAGTCTAGTTGTTTGTGCAAGACCTCAATGTCTATAAGAACTATTTTTTCGGCTAGGTTCACTGGGAAATTTTGATAAAGGCCAATGGGGGATGATGGGTGCTCATCGTATGCTCTATGAATGATGTCAGATGGTTTCAATTTAGGTGATCCTAAATTTTTCCAAAATGATTTGGACATGATACACGTGGATGCTCCTTCATCGACAATGCATCGATGTATGGTGATATTCCGAATTGAAACTGGTATTTAGAAAGCAACTAGAGAAGGAAGCTTAGGGCTTGCCTTGTCTAGGTAAAAAACCATTAAGAGGGAATCATAGGGGTTGATTGCACATAAGGTGGAAAGTAAGGCTTTTCATTGTGTTGGGAATGATTGCAGGACTTCCAATGCTGACATGGATGTTGGATATTGAGCCAAGTCATCTACTATACTATAGCTATGAAAAACTTTGGAATGATGTCCTGTGCGCCTGGTCGTTCCTTTGACCGTTCTTGGAGGAGGCTCAATAGGTACTTTGGAGATAGTTAACGATGCGGTAGGTGCGCTTGTACTTGTACCTGATGGGTTGGTATCTGGGGGAGTTTCATAGTTCCTATTCCATGCTTGGAAGAGAAATTCTTCTCCAGCCATGTAGATTTCATGGTAGTTCCCTCCAATCTCGTTTTGGGGTGATTGTTGTTGTTGGGTATTAAAAATTCCTTGCTGGGGGGAATTTTCCTACATTATCACAGGATGGTGGGTAGGTCCCCCTTATCCTCGGTTACCCAGAATTTTTTCAATTAGGGTATTTCGGGACATTGGTGAGTGTAATTCCCATACTCACCACATATGGCACAAGAGTGATTTGTCCTTAGACTAGGTCTCTTGTTTTTCCCTTGGGAATTATTTCTTGGTTCCTGGTTTTCATTTCGACTGAGGTTTCCCCTAGCCTGAGACCATGAGGGACGTTTTTGATTACTGCCCCCTATCCAGGATCTCCCTTTTTCTTTTTCCTTAGATTTTTATTTGTAGAATTTGGAGGATTATTTCTATTCTCTTGATCATAAGATGGTCATCCTTGAGCCTGGGATGGGTGCACAAGATTCACTTGTTCATTGTTTTGAATTAGTGGATGATTTTGTGTGGGAAAAGGGGATTATTGGTTCCCCTGTCCTTGGTTGGTGTATGGTTGTGGGGGTGGCTCTCTTGTACCAAAATTTCTAGATGAGTATTTTTTCCCTTGCAGGGGGGGATATGAACCTCCTTGATGTTGATGATATGGTATTTCCATGTTTATCACATTCTGCATAGGTGAAAGGTGACTTTGGTGGCACTCGGGTTGTGATATGTTCTGAGTAGAATCATAAGAATATCCTGGGTACTGATAACTACTGCTTGGTTGACCTTGGGCTAAGGACCCTATCATACCATCAATGGTATTGGATGCACCTAGTAATTCTCTATAAGTTTGCAGGTGCAGGGCATTTGGAAGGACATTGTAAATGTATCCTGATTCGGTGTAAATGATTTCAAGTTGTCCGTATTTGCTAATGGAGTCTTCCTCTGAGGTAGGTTTCTATGTGGCCACGTCTTTTGAAATATCTACAATGAGAATTTTTGAAAATAATTCCAACAGAAATCTATCGTCGAGGTTGGATTTGCACAAATTATGATGTCTTAGCCATTGATGGAGATGCTATGATATGTGAATGACTACTCTTTGTATGAGATGTGTCAAAGGTTCCATTCTCGAGTCGTAATGAATGGGGAGTTGGAAATATGTGAGGAATGCATTTGCAATGACACTAAAGGTTCCATGTGATGCAAGCAACTGCTTGACATATAATTTCATCGCAGGTCCTATGAAGGTGAGTTGAAATGGTCTTAGTCTAATGGTATCATCAATGATACTATTCAATGAACACCACAGGTGGAAAGTCATTATATGTTTTCTGGGGTCTTTCTCTTACTTCCCTTCAAATTTTGTTATATTGGAAGGGAGCTTCATGGGCATGGGGGGACAATTAATGCAATGTGCAATGGGTTCATTCGGAAACTTTGTTATATTTGTAAGATTTAGTGATGCTAAGAAGGTTAACTGTGAATCGACCACCATTGTACTATGTTGAGAAACATGTATTTGAATGTGTTAGTTCAAGGGAGGTTCCTGGGGAATGTTACGCTGTGGTGTACCTTGATGGATATTTTGTTGACTCCTCGAAGGGGTAGCTACCCTTTGACCTTGAGAGGTCATCGAAGGAGTTGAGTGTGGTGACCCTATTGGGGTTTCCACTAGTGTTGTGGTTGGTGACCCTTGGGGATTTCCAATAAAAGATGCCTCGATAAAGGATGTTCCGATAACGAAGACAGTGATATCCTCTATGCCCAAATGGTAGGAGGGATGGCCCTCCTCCCTTTAATGGGGGGAGGTTTAAGAAACTCTTAGATCGATAGGGTCCTGTTGGGTCCCATATGATGTTAATTAGTGCGACCTTTTTTTCTTGAGGTAGGATGGTTCCTATCAAATGAAAAATATAATCACATGCATAAAACAAAGTGAAAAAATAAAAAGGTGATTTTTCTCTTTAACTTTACACTATGTGATCAATCAAGAAAAAAGTGAGGTTTTGTTTGTTTTGCGTATGATTCCAAAAGCCTATATATACCTAATCATCCCTACACTCTCAATTTAACTAGGCCTTACAAATATATCTTCTGATGGGTACTAGGGCCAACATCTCAAAAGAACTAGTGACGCCTTCCAGCATCCAAATAATCGACCAAGGTAATGGTATGAGGATCGAGTGTTGCTTGCACCATCACCTATAGGGAGGTATTACCTATTTTTGGCCAGTAAAGTATGATTGTCCCATGTGAGAATTCGAGTTTTGAGCTTCTTGGTAATTAGTTACTAGTACCGAGCACTAGATGGGTCAAGTAACCCCAAATATTACCACAAACACTAGGCCTAAGCTTAGCCCCCTCTGAAACAGGTCTTTGTAATACTCGGGTATTCGTTCCATAGGTGTATAGATGAGTTTGAAGCTCCCTAAAATGTCAAAATATATGTTTCAAAATTTATTATGACCATGAAAATTTATTGGATACCTACCCCCAATGGTCCTAACTTGAACTATAATTTCTTCTTTGGCCCCTGTGGTTAGAATTTAGTGATTTCAATTAATGATTATTTTTAGAGAGTCTCAATTTCTATTAGTGTGTTCTTTGGTGAAGTAATTGTAAGAAGAGAACAAAGGTCCCAAAACACTAGGTGCCTTATGATCCAATGCTTGTTGATGCTTCATGTGTTCTTTGGAGTGAATAATCACAAGTGTTATGATATGTGGAGATGCGATGATCCTTTACAATCCTTTTCTAATTACCGAATGTGTGACTGTTCCTTGAAAAAATTGAAATGATGGGCAGATGATGGGCCGCTTACACCTTGTCTAATTAGAATATGTTTTCCATATAGGGACATGGAAAATTGTCTTAGGAAAGTGTTCATATGCGTACCCAAGTTCGCCGAGAGGTGCAAGGGTGTCAGAGATTACTTACTTCATTTGCTGATAGTTTGATCCTAGTCCCAAATCTTAAAGAAAAATTGAACTAATCTAATGCAAACATTTGAAAAACTTGAACTAGCAAGAGATATGTGGATATATGGGCCAATTACTCTTTACTAATTAAGCTATGTATTTTGTATCTTTTATCAACAAATAATTTGTTTAGAAAACATATGTGGATTTAAGGCCACTTACTTGTTCCCTATTTAAACTATGTGTAATTTGCGAAATAAAATACTAAAATTAAAATTACCTAGTTTCTAAGCTAATTTGGGGTTAAACATAGCACCTAAGTGTCATAATAGTAGTGAAATACAGAGACAAATTGATGGAAATTTATTAGGGGTTTCCAATCACCTTAAAAATGGGAAAAAGTAGAAAAGTTTTTTCTTTCTGGCCTGCCGCGCAGGTTATCTTCCCACAAACGTGGAGTGCGCATCTGTCGGAGCACAAAGCACGCTATTGGGCAGAATGAAGAAACAATTCCCTCTCTGTTGTGAAAAAATTTTCACTGAGTTTGATTGGAGGTGCAGAGAGAATGTATGGGTGGTTTGCAACAAATTGAGCAGGAAGAAGGACATGCAACAACAACAATTAACACAAAATGAAAGAATCTAGTGGAGTCGCCATTTCTGTGGTAGTGTATTTGGCGCAAGGGTGTACGGAATACACTTCTTGAGCAAGCTAGCTCCTACCTACACAAGGTCACAGAGAAAAATTATTTTCTACTGTTAGTTGAATATATTTGACATAATGTAAACTAAGTTTGAGGTAAAACTAAGCATACAACAATAAGAACAAAATAAAACACAAGGTGCAAAATAAAAAATCTTGATGGAGCAAACAACCTAATAACACAAGTGGATAATTCTCCTTTTATTAGGTGTTGGTAGTAAAAAAGATACAATTATAAACGCTTGAAGAGGGTTCTTTGAGCTATGGAGCTCAAATACCCAAAACAAGAAGGTCTCCTTCCCTCGAGTTCCTGCAAGCGTCTCTTCCCTCTCTCAGAGGATGGTAGATCAAGATCAAATGGTGGACCTCTCTCTCTTGGACTGAGATGTTGGTTGGCCAACATATGAGTCCTTCCAATCCCTCTACTCCTAGACTATGCAAGCTGGTTTGCTATGAAGAAATTTGGCTAGCATAACAATGTGTCTCCATTTCTTCTTCCAAAGGCTGGTTTATATAGACACTTTTTGAATTTCTCCTCCTTCTCTGGCACAAGATTTATAGTGGCTCAAGAGATGAGGAGAGTTTCCTTTGTGGTTTACACTTACTCCTGAAGGTGGCTCAAATCCAGCTGTCCTTGACAGTACTAGCTGTAGAATAATCTTAACCAAGTGTGCCAAGTGGTCTAGATAGTGACATTTTTCCATCTTCTGGACCGTCCGACTAACGAAGAAATAACTGCACTGTGCACAAAATTCCTTTGATGATGGTGCGATGTCCCTTAATTGTCTTTTGGACCTTAGGAAAAATTATAATTTTTATCCTTTCCTAATGTATCATCTTGTTTCTGCCATATGAGCCTTGGTTTTCTCATTCCATCGTCACCTTCTAGTTAGCCGATCATATGCTTTCACTTGTTTTAACCTTTCATGAGGAACCACTACGATGAGTGGCCTTATTAGCTCGCCTCTTAACCTTTACATGTTTTGAGCAGTTCCTTCATAACCCAAACCATTTTATACCTTTTATACCAGTAGTTATTCTAGGAGGAGTCCTATTTTAGCTCTTTTCAAATTCCTTAAACATGAAAATATTGTTGAGTACTTGTATTTTTGAACTTGTTAAAGTAAATGAAAAGACATCTACTCAGTATAAGTTTAACCCTTTTCAAGAATGAGATATATTATTTAAGAAAAAGGAATAGTTTAGTCGAACATGGATAAGAGGTTCTCCTAAGTATCATTTTATTCCTTTTCAGAGTCGAGAATATTTATGGAAATGAGCCTTTGGATTTTTCTTTTTCGCCTCTTTTTCAAGCTCTCTAAAATTGAAGAAAAAATCGAGTTACACCCTGGTTGAACTCGTAAAAACATCAAACAACGATGGAATCATTGAACATGACGAGACCAAACCACTCCTTATTAGGGTTCATTAAAATTACTCAGAGGGATTCATCCAAAGGATGAAATTATAGATAAAGCATATGTTATCCTCCTAAAACTTTTCAAAAATAAATAAGTACTAAACAAAAATTGTTAGGGAAATTGGTAAAATGGGATATTACACCTATTAATGACAGTGATTTTCTCTTGAACATGACGCTCTTTCACTTCATCTCTATGACTTTTGGGTTGGGAAATCTTCCTGTACTTTTGGTTTATCACACTATATCAAAACCTCCATATTCGGTATTGGGTAAATTCTTCCAATTCCATAAAGTGTCATTGGTATGTTCAAGACAAGTCCTTAATTATTTTATTTCTGCTACAATACTCATAAGCCTACATTCATGTCTCTCATTCCTAAACCAGTTCCACATCAACATCATTCTATCTCAAATACTGATACTCGTTTTTTGTCATTGGTGGAGGATACATTAAGGCCCTCATGTGATGGGTTGCTTCCTATCAACATCAACTCATTATCTTGAAATTTGGCTTAGAAACTCACTTTGGTACCTTGGGACTTGCATACATCAATGGAAAGTTTCCTCGCTCTTGGCAACCGATTTTCATCATTGGCCTTTGATCGAAATATTCTGTGTGGTTTTTGACTTCAACTCCTTTATTCACACCATATGGATTGTACTACAATACCTTGAGATACATTAACATCATCAAAGAATTATATTTCATATGTTAACGAATTACATAATTGGTTGGTAATTATATGGTATCTACCATGTTCAACTTCAAATCATTTAGTCACATGATTAGACTCATGCATTGAATGATTGAGTGAACAAGAAAGAAGAACCCGAATATAGTTTCATCCATCCGAGCTACGATTTTAGGATTAATGAAATATTACAATGTATGATACTTATGTTAATACTGAAAGTCATCCAATCATGAGTCCACACTATGTCATAAGTAGACAAGACTTCTTGATAATTGTACATGTAATGCTAACTTATTTGCTGAGCATGGGTATGTCTCTCTCAGTAGAGATATCATGATGAAAATTTACTGTAAAAAATGATAATCTCGATCATGTGTTATTGATCTAAACATTTCACAAGTTAAATCACTTCAGTCATCATTTTTCGTTTCTAACTTTTTACTATAGGGGGAAATCTATTATAGGCCATTTTTTTCATATCTGGTCAATAGGCCTGCAAACTAGATCAATGAACATCTGTGAACATGTTGTAATCATCCCTTCACAAAGCCTTAACCATGAACTTTCCAAAATGTTTGATTTTTTGGGATTAGCTACTCAAAATAAAAAAATTTCGCCCCATTTGTTGGTGTCCCGTGTTTTGATAGTTTGGAAAATCAAAAGACTAGGCAACATCAGAACCAATATTTAGAGTTCCTGGATCTAGTCCTCTTGTTCTCAGAGAGGGATCTTTCAAATATCTATTTGCAAAGGTTTATCTTGTGTGCTTTGAGTATTTATTTTAGACTAGTTATTAAGTATAGGTGTTTGTTTGTTTGGTTGGTTGGATTGATACAACAGAACATGAAAGGTCTAGGAAAGATATATAGAATGGAGAAACATCTGGTTCATTGGGCAATGGAGTCAAGAAGAGGTCATAAAATACTCATCAATAGATATGGGATATCAGAGGGAAAATCTAACTTGGCCATAGGATCCTTTGGTTTTGGAATGTGATAGACATCAATGATTTGGAAAGAGAAGTTTAATTCTCAAACAAAGGGAATTTGAAAGCACAATTTGAAAAATAAAGAGCTTTTTGATAGACAGGGCTAACCATGAATTCTACAAATCACACCTTTAAGCAAACAATGATTCCAAAACAACTTTTAAAATGAAATCTAAGATTCGGGGAACACCCTATTTCCTCAAATATTTTATTTCAAATGACTTAGAAAACATAAAAGATTCACTGATAATTGCGGTCATAGAAGAGGGAACACCTAACACATCTATGATTACAGCTATAAAGACCTTCAAGGAAAATTTTCAAGCAAGGAAAAGGGGCAAGATCGGAACAAACCTCCTTGATTCACTGTAAACAAGAAACTTCAAAGGGAGACTTCAATAACAGATTTTAAGTGGCAGCAGACAAGTAGGGAAAACCATAAATCATGTTGAAACCAACTATTCGAACTATTAAGGAAATAAACGAGCATGAATACTAAAGAGAGAGATTAAAGACTCTAAAATACTTTAGCAGAAGAAAAAAAAAAACAGTGAAGGATGAACAGGTCTAAGGTGCTTCCAGGAGTCATTTCTTAGCCTAAAACTTTCAACCTACTGTAGTAAGAAGTTATGGAACATAATGAAAATAGGGGAAAAACATTAAACAGTTCAGAATACTTCACCAATAGCCAAGCTCATGGATCCAATGATAGAGCCTTCTCAGTCACAAGCATGCAACAACATCATTAGGGCTTCCGGGACTTCAATTTCTTCTTCAAATTCAACAAACTATGTATTATTTTAGAGAGTTTCAATATTAAAACTAGTGATCAACCAATAACCAACAATCAACAACCAACCCCTCTCTCATCTTTTGCAGAAGTATATATAGAGGAATGAGGAGGTGAGATTTGATAAAATATCTCCAATTACAATTAATACAGACTTAATGGCTTCTTGGCCTTTAAGGGGCTTAATGAACGAACTTTCATACATATCCTCTGTATTAAATGATTTTCATAAATATTTTAAGCTCGGTGGGAACTTTTGTTGACCTTTGAGGCTTAGTGTGGCATCGAAGTAACTCTGCAGATGTTTGTCATTAATTTTCCTGCAGAATTTACCTTTTGGCTGTGTTGTGAGGCAAATATCCGGTCATGATCAATAAATTCAGCCTCTGATTGAATACTTTGAGGTACAAGTGGCATTTCAGTAGCTAGGAGGAATCAATTTTCCTCAGATGTGGTGGTGGAGGTGTTCCTGTTGATAAAACACTTTTAAGATCTTCTTTAAACTGTGTTTTAAATCGGGGATTAGGCTTTTGATAAACATTCTTAGCCGTGATCCCTGCAATATGTCTTCCATTCTTGGTCCTGGTTCATTTTGATCCTCGTCACTGATACTCTTTGATTTGTGATTGACTTGCTGTGTTTTTCTAGTGTGCAGGGCTGCGCAGGGGCGATATAGCATCAATGCCTCATGAACCACTGATGATACGTGAATTTAAAACCTGCAAATGATTTTCTTTGATGGATTAGAGGCGGGAGGATTGTCACCCTCTGCTTCTGAATTTTCTTTGGACATGGTGGAAAAATCACTTGAAACCCTGCAAAATACGAACAAAATTATAAAATCCATGCATATATAGGTTTACTGCTTCAGAAGGCACGTGGAGAGAGTCAAGATTGATCGAGAGAAAACATAGTAAAGGAAGAACAGAATGCATCCGTCGAATGCGCAACATCACTAAATGTGAAAAGTCAAAACGGAGAAAACAGACGATGAATTTTGGGCCCTCGATCTGTAGATAAGATCGATGGCGGAGATGTTGTTATCACTACGCTAGAGCCTGGTTAACTGTCGGGCATCTTCGGTGAGCGATAATCATCCGATGGGCGGCCACAGATCTGACGATGGATGCCAATATCGTGCGGGGTCCACGTCTAAAGTTTAACGTGCGATGGACGGCATTTTGGTGAACAGTGTCCAGGCCACGCATTAATCGGTGAGTGGAATCGCTGTTGATCGGAAGAAAACTGCCCTCTGCTCGAAGGTGGTGCGATGGATACTGCCAGTTTTGGCAATGGCGAGTGGATGGCAGGGACCACCGGGGTGAGGGATTTTGCGCCGTCGATCTGTAGATCAGATCGACGGCGGATAATGATTTAAAAATCAGACCGGTGGAAAGTTATAATATAATAAAAACGTCAAAAATAATATATAAACCAAAGGTTTTATATTTTGAGTGGATGTATTTAATATTCAAAATGGCTTGGTGCCCGTCTGCGGGGCCGTGGGTTACATGGAGGATCATACGACCGGGGGTTTATGTAGGAAGGGGCTAAGACCCATATATGTCCAAAATGTGGGTTTTTATGGTTTTTAATGGTTTTTAAGGCTATTAATGAGCAACGATAGAGGGAAAAGGGGAAAAAGGCTAAATAAGGGGTACTTTGAGTGAAGGAAGGGGATTTTGGGAGGATTTAGAGGGTAAGAGGGGAATTTTGTCAAAGGGGAAAAAAGGTTAAAATGAGGTAAGTTTGGAAGAAGGGGAAAAGGGAAATGGTGCTTGCAGTAGTATTCTTCCTTGGGAATCAACAGGATTTTTGAGTGTAAAATAAACCAGTAGTGAAGATTATGGACAGAGGCAGGAGGCCTCCAAGAGTCTTCAAGAGCCAACACTTTTTAGTAATAAAATTTGTTCCTTGAAGGCTCAAAAGTCTTAGCCACCTTTTTCTATAACAAATTTTATAGGTGGCTAACAGTGGCTCCACTTGGGGATGGTGCCTTCTTGAAGGCATCAAGAACCTCAGACTTGCATTCTCTGGGAGGCTGACCTGTGCCTAATCCATTGGGATGCCTTTCTTCTTGTAGATGATGTTCTTTTGAAAACATATTGGTATCCATAAAAACAATGGTTCTTTCATCAACAAGATTTCCACCTACCCAATCCTACAGATCTAACATTTTTTCTTCATTAGAGTGCACTTGGATTGGAAAACTCTTTTACAACATTTTATTCTTTTGAAAGCAGGAAAACTAATCTATTTCTACTCCTTATTTCTCCATGGACCCAGATTAAACAGTTGAGCCCATATGATTCTCTACCTAATCTACTGTCTGTTGGGATTAGATTGTCCAACAGACTTTATTCTCTAAATTCTACAACATAAATTAAAAAGCATTCAAGTCAGGATTGAACAGTCTAACTTGATGCTAGTCTATGGCATAAAAACAAGCTGCACATAGACATTTATTTGGCAGAAAATTAAATCAAAATATGGAAGGCTTAAGATCTAAAATTTTCTCACCATGGCCTTCTCTTTTCTTTATAGCTCTATTCTGAATTGGTTTGAGTTGTGTTGTCTTTATCAACTGGTTCGGATTTTGAGCTAATTAGAACCAGATTTATTTGACTCAGAGAATCAAACAAATTTGAGTCATTTTCTATTTGGAAACTGAGGTTCGGATTTTGATCATGTTTTAACCTTTAATTTCTATCCTAAACTACCCACTGATAAGCCAAGATTTAATAGTTTGGAAAATCAAATTCACTATCCTATCAGCAAAAAATTTAAATCTAATTAGTCAAGATTAGGCTGTTTGATATATTAGAAGTGTGTTTTCAGTAGTGGCATTTAGGCTTGCACACTTTTATATTTGTTTCTCTTTTTTGGTATGGGGCTATACCTTTCTTATTTTCAAAATCTTCCCTCTTTTTTTTCTTGCTCTGTTTTTTTATTTTTTATTTTCATAATTTTGAATGCAATGTTAAGACTATGATATTTACAATGGTAGAATAAAAATGCTTTAAAAATTATGACTCTTGGCAGAAGTAATGCTTGAGCATTCTGCCATTGACAGGACCTCCATACAGATCTTCTCCATTCAATTCCTTCAGGAAAAATGCATTGCAACCCCTCTCAGCATGAATAATATAAGGTCCCTTCCATAAGTTCTCAAATTTTCCATGTTTTCCCTTCTCTTCTCTCCTTGAATCCCACTTAAGAACAATATTTCCAACTTGGAAATTGTTTGCCTTAGTCCTTTTTTCAAAAAGATTCTTCATATTTTCTTAGACCAACTGTGTTCTCTCATAAACTTCTTCTCTGGTCTGTTGTAAATGGATTGTTTGGTTGATTCTTCTCTGCATATCATTCTCTTCAATTTTCACTTCTTGAAGGAGTTTCATGACTGGAATTCCCAATGAGGTAGGAAAAACTACATCCATGCCATAAACTAACTGATAGGGGGACATATTTATTGATTTCTTTGTAGTTAACCTATCAGCCCACAAGGCATGAACCATCTTACTGTGCCATGATTTTTGATTCTATTCCAACAGTTTCCTAATGATATTGATGAGGCTCTTGTTGGAAGATTCAGCTAATCCATTTCCTTGGGGATAGTAAGCAGTGGAATGGCCCAAGGTTATGTGGTATTTGTAACAGAAATCAACCATCTTCTTAGATTTAAAAGAAGCAGCATTGTCTGTTATGATTTTTCTGGGACAACCAAATCTGGATAGGATATTTGTTTCAAGGAACTTGATAATGACAGAGTCATTAGCATTTCTGGAAGGTATAGCTTCTATCCACTTGGTAAATAAGTCAGTGGCTGTAAGGATCCACTTATGTTGAGCTGAGGAGGATGGGTGAATTTCCCCAATGAAGTCTAAACCCCATTGTTGAAAAGGTGCCTCAACTCTGATGGGATGTAAGGGTAAGGGAAGGAGTTTTATTTTACCATCAAAGATTTGACACTTATGGCAATACATGACCAACTTTTGAGTGTCTGGGAAAAGGGTAGGCCAATAGTAGCTAGATCTAAGAATTTTGTTTGCTGTGGCCTTCCAGTAGAGGTGTCCTCCACATTCTCCATTATGCAATTCATGCATGATTTTTCCTGCATCATCTTCAAGTAAACATTTATGAAAAAATCCAACATCATTTTTCCAATATAATACTCCATTTAATATGCAAAAACTCAAAGCTTTTTGTTTCAAAAATCTATCTTTAGTTTTAGACAGAGAAGGAGGAGTATTTAAATATAAAGGCACATAAACAATGTCAGCATACCAAGGAGAATTTAGAAAAGTTTCTTCAATAAAAGGAGTAGTGGATTCTTCTATTTCTTCCAACACATCTACCATATTTATGTCAAGTGCTTGGAATTTAGACTCAGCCATAAGTTTTGCTAATCCTTGCCCTTTAACTAGTTTGGTGGGCCTAATTTTTAAGTCATATTCAAGAATAGTTGCAATCCATTTTCCCCTTTTACCATCAGGGTCTTGACTTAGAATGTCCTTGACAACAGTATGTGGAACAAAAGAAATTATGTGAGAGTGTAAAATATAGACCCTAAAGTCTTTTAATGCTTTCACTAATGCTAAGGCTTACTTCTCCATGATGTTATATTTGAGAGGAGCATCTCTTAAGGCCCTACTAAAGAAATATATTGGTTGTTCTTGACCCAAATCATTCTTTTGAAGTAAAACTGCAGCTATTGTATGTTCAGATGCAAAGGAAAAGATGTAAAAATATTTGGAAAAATCTGGACTAATCAGGACTGGTGTTTGAGTAAGAGCTTGTTTGACTAGTTCGAATGATTGTCTAGCTGGTAAAGTCCATTTTACACCGACATTTTTCTTAAGCATGTTTGTAATGTTTTTTAATAGCTCAGCAAGATTAGGAATAAACCTCCTCAGAAAATTAATCTTTCCGATGAAAGATTGCAATTCTTTGAGGCTCCTTGGATGGCTGATCTGCAATATGCCATCTATCCTTGTAGGGTCTATTTTGATTCCCTCTTCCGAAATTATATGGCCAAGAATTTTACCTTCTTGGAGACCAAAGAGTGTCTTCTTGGGATTCAATGATAAGCCAAATTTCCTACACTTCTCAAAAACTTTTCTCAGGTGAATCAAATGTTCTTCATCAGTTTTTGAGAAAACGGTTATGTCATCAAGGTAAATGATTATGAAATAGCCAATGTCTTTAGAAAAGGCTATGTCCATGGCCCTTTGGAAGGTGGCCCCTGCATTCATTAATCCGAAAGGCATTTTGACATACATAAAGGTGCCCCAAGGTGTGGTAAAAGCAGTTTTGATTTGATCACTTGGGAGCACTAACACCTGGTTGTAACCTGAGAACCCATCTAAGAGGGAAATCCTTCTTGACCCAACTACCCTTTGAAGTATATGGTCCATCTTGGGTAAAGGGTAGTTGTCTTTTAAAGAGGCTCTGTTTAAATTTCTGAAGTCAATACAGAGCCTGATTTCCCCTGTTTTCTTTCTAACAGAAACTAAGTTTGATATCCACTCTGAAAATCTAATGGGTACTATGATTCTAGCATCATGCATTTTTTCAATCTCTGCCTTAACCAGAGGTAGTAAGAGAGGATTTATTCTCCTTAGTTTTTGTTTGAAAGGCTTTTGATTTTCCTTCAAAGGAATTTTATGCTGGATGATGCTGGTATCATATGATTTTAGGTCTTTGTATCCCCAAGAAAAAACATCTTTAAACTCTTTGAACAGCTCTATGTCCTGCAATTTTATGTGAGCTGGGAGAGTGCTGGACAGTTTGATCATCTTGGGTTCTGCTAGACTGCCTATGTTATGTTCTTCTACATCTGTTTCCACAGGCTCCATTCTTGGTTCTTTGGCTACATCGTTAAAATCAAAAAGGTGTTCTAAAGGTGCTAGACCTCTTGGAATTTTATCATTTTTGCATTGTAAGACTTCCAAGTCTTCTTGGTCTGCATTGTAAGTTATCTCTGCTTCAAAAGGATTCTCACAATGATTTATATCCACATTATATGTCATTTTAACTTCTGTGATTTGTTCAATATACAAACAATTTTATTTATGGCTGGTTTCTGATATTGGTATGCTGAAATAATTTTCTGATTTCAAGAAATCATCTATGTGTTTGTCAGAATCAAACACTTGCCAGTGAACTTCATTATCAGGCACAGCAGGCCTGTGTTTTACCTTCACACTGAGTTTTTCATTTATTTCAGGTATTTGGCAATTTCTGGCATTGAAAGCGAGTTCATTTTCTAGATGATTTAGTTCTCTTGGAATGAAAATAAGTTCATACTTTTCAAAGGTTTTCAATAGATCAAGGGCAGCGTTTCGGTATTCCCTAAGTTTTGGATTTCTAGCTGAGTATTCTCCTTTGATTTGTCTTATGATAAGTTTAGAATCTCCTAATATTGATATCCTCTGGGCTTCTAACTGTTTAAGCAATTGTAAGCCCAGGAGAAGTGCTTCATACTCAGCAATATTATTAGTGCATGGGAAATCCAATTTATATGAAAAACTCTTATTTGTATTTTGAATCCACACACCTGCTCCTGCACTTGTTTTATTACAAGATCCATCAAAGTTTATTGTCCAAAGTATGTCATTCCTATTTTCATTTTCTTGTTGATGTTGATTGGTAATGTTTTGAATTTGATTGAGGGGAAGATTGGATTGTTCTGGTGAACTGATTGGGTCCATGTTTTCTTTATCTTGTTGAGTAATTTCATCTTCGTTACATAAGATAAAGGAATCTAAACTTGATTGAATAGAATAGATTGGAGAGTTGTTTGGTTTGTCTATGTTACTCACCATGTACTTCATGTGGGATTTCTTGTATAGTCTTTTGTTTTGGTTAAAAACAGGGATGGTGGCATAAGACATGTCCATTTGAAGGCTCCCCTGAAGTTTGGCTCCCCAAGATCTTGATAAGAGCATGCCATACTTAGGGGGAATGTCAGCTACAACTATGTCCATGACTAAACTCTTTTCCAGGATTTGGGATAAGTTTATACAAAAATCTTTGATTAAACCCAAACATTTGACTCTGCTTGAGTCAAAGGAATACAAGTCTTTGTATGGTTTAGTAATTTCTAAGCCTAAGCTTTCCATCACTACCTTGGGCATTAGATTGTGTGAAGCTCCTGAGTCTAACATGGCATTATGTAAGATTTTCTCATGTATGTTCAAACTAACATAGAAGGGAGGGACAGACCCTTCTTGGTATTTTCCTTCAACTTCTGGACCAAACAACAACTCAGGTTTGTCATCTGTCAATTTTAAGGTGTCAGTATCACTTCCTAAGTTCAAAGATTTCAAAACTTGTTTTTTTTACACCTCTTGGGTTACTAGCTCAGCTAGGGGGATGGTAATTTTTATCTTAGAAATCTCTCCCTCAAGGCTGAAAGGAATAATAGACTTGTTGATATTTACATCGGCCTTTTCAATTGAATTCTTTTCATCAACTTGGATTTTCTGAACCTTGTTTGGACTGGTAATTGGGGGAGTTTTATTAGGACCACTAGCTGAAGTGCTAGGGGTGCTCTGTTCAACATTTGGCTGGACACTTTTGTCTTTGTTTAAGTCTGGTTTCTTGGCCAAAATGTTGACTTTCTCTGCTGTCCTTTTGGGCTGGTTTTTTGTGTTTTTCTTGACAGCAGTGCTAGTGTTTTTGTCCTTGGAATTATCTATGTTCCCCTTGCTCCTAAGATCATTTTGTTTGTGTACCTTCATGATTGCATTTTCAGACCCCAATCTATAGTCATTAGAATCTTCATAGGTGTTTTTACTTTGGTCATAAAAGAAACCTTGTTCTTCCTCAGTGAGGAAAACATCATCCCCACTGTTTGATCCAATCAATTTTACATGAGACTCTTCCAACCTTTCCAACTCCCTATCTTCCTCATATTGATCTACATAGTTCTGTTGAAAGGGAGGTCTAATCTGTTGGTCACCTTCTTTTTGCTTATCTTGATTGTTTTCTCTTCTATAATTATGATTTCTATTTCTATTTTGGTTATTTTGAGGTTCTCTTGGTGGCACTCTATCATTTAAGTTTATCTTTTCAAGCATCCTCTTCATCACCTTCACTAGGTTATCAATTTTTGTGTCAGAGGTTGAGGGTGTGATATCATCTTTATAAGTTACCCTCTTCTCTACTCTTAACCTATTTCTCTTCTCAATAATTTTTTCTTCAACACTAACAACTCCTTTCTGCATGTCTTCTAAGGTTAAGTAATCTCTCCCTCTTAATTCATAATTCATTTCAGCATCAAGGCCTTCGGGATACCTTACCAAGGCCATGCCTTGAGGAGGTTTCATGTGAGGTGGAAGAGCATTGTAAATGCTATTGAACCTAGTGGAGTAATCATGAACACTCTCCCCTTGATTTCTCTTAAGGCTGCTATATTCTGCTAGTATTTGGAGAGGATTCTTTTTGAGTTCCCATTTGTTGATGAATGTCCGATGCAAAGCAGGGAGATCATTTATGTTGTTAGGAGACAGGTTTTTAAACCATTTCTTTACATCTCCTCCTAAAATTTGAGCGAAGATCCTCATCTTCACAGTTTCTTCTTCTATTTCCATGTAATCAAATGCATCTTCCATCCTATCTACATGATGTTGAGCTGTTGTAGATTCTTTTCCGGTGAAGTGAGGGATTTTGGATTGGTAATCATTTGGTAGGGGAAGCAGAGGTTGTGGTAACACTAATGGGGCATACCATGTTGCCATAGTTGGAAATAAGGGTGGATTTGCAACAAGGAAAGCGGGCTGCAATGAAATGATTTGAATAGTGGATGTTGTATGAATAGATTTTTGAGCTGATCTTGGATGAGAGACACCTAAATTTAGAAGGAAATGTAAATCAGGTGGTGTGGTTTCTCTACTACTAGGATGTTCACTTTGTTGTGGGGACGAAAGTGAACACTCAGGGTCTATCTGAATTATATCACCAAGCGACCTAGTTCTAAAAGGATTTCTTAAGTCAACTTGTGATTGGTGTAGAGCTACAAGATTTTTGGGAAGTGAATTCGCTCTCAAGGGTGATCTAAAAACAGTTGAAAATTTAATCTTAGGAAACTCCCTAAGTATACTCTCAGGGTTTTCAACTACTTCCAGTAGGTTTGGGTTAGGGAAGGCTCTAGTATGAATCTTTCTAGTATCCACTATGTTGTGTTTTTCGAACCTAGCTAAAAGAAAAGTGTTGACCAAGTATGACAATCTTTTTAAGGGGCTAACTGATCTATTTTAAAGGAAGAAAACTTTAATCCTAAAGCCTTCTAACTGAGTTTGTATGATGTTATAAAGATTATGGATCTTCCCAATGGAGTCTAAAGGTCTGTTTTTTGGAGTCACCAGGTGGAAATTTTTAGCTCTTTTGGAGGTAAAAGGTTTTATGGTCCACCACCAAGTTTATTATGAAGCCAAACTGAAATATTTTTGGGTTTTTTTGAGTTAATTCGGTCTTACCGGTTAAGAGAGTGTCCTAAAACTGATTTAACACTTAGCTAAGGTGTTTAATCATACAGAGTTCACTCTTATGGCTTGGTAACTACTTCCTTCAAGGTTTGATAAGGTTTGACGAGAATCCTAAGGGTTACTTAGTTTGTCACTGATTCAATTAAGTCCTATGATGATTACCATTGCTTGGTAGTGCTTGAGGGAGGTTACTTATGTTATACTAGACAGTGAGTGTTTTGTTTTAAAGATTTTACTCAGGGTCCCACCGTGATCGCCATTATGTTGGTGTCCCATGTTTTGATAGTTTGGAAAATCAAAAGACTAGGCAGCATCAGGACCAATCTTTAGAGTTCCAGGATCTAGTCCTCCCGTTCTCAGAGAGGAATCTCTCAAATATCTGTTTGGAAAGGTTTATCTTGTGTGTTTTGAGTATTGATTTTAGACTAGTTATTAAGTATAGGTGTTTTTTTGTTTGTTTGGTTGGATTGATACAACAGAACATGAAAGGTCTAGGAGAGATATATAGAATGGAGAAACATTTGGTTCATTGGGAAATGGAGTAAAGAAGAGGTCATAAAATACTCATCAATGGATATGGGATATCAGAGGGAAAATCTAACTTGGCCACAGGATCCTTTGGTTTTGGAATGTGATGGACATCAATGATTTGGAAAGAGAAGTTTAATTCTCAAACAAAGGGAATTTGAAAGCACAATTTGAAAATTAAAGATATTTTTGATAGACAGGGCTAACCATGAACTCTACAAATCACACATTTAAGCAAACAATGATTCCAAAACAACTTTTAAAATGAAATCTAAGATTTGGGGAACACCCTATTTCCTCAAATATTTTATTTCAAATGACTTAGAAAACATAAAAGATTCACTGATAATTGCGGTCATAGAAGAGGGAACACCTAACACATCTATGATTACAACTATAAAGACCTTCAAGGCAACTGTTTAAGCAAGGAAAAAGGGAAAAATCAGAACATACCTCCTTGATTCATTGTAAAGAAGAAAATTCAAAGGGAGACTTCAATAACAGTTTTTAAGTGGCAGCAGATAAGCAGGGAAAACCATAAATCATGCTGAAACTAACTATTTGAACTATTAAGGAAATAAATGAGCATGAAGACTAAAGAGAGATATTAAAGACTCTAAAATACTTGAGCAGAAGAAAACACAAAACAGTGAAGGATGAACAGGTCTAAGGTGCTTCCAGGAGTCATTTCTTAGCCTAAAACTTTCAACCTACTGTAGTAAGAAGTTATCGAACATAATGAAAATAGGGGAAAAACATTAAACAGTTTAGAATACTTCACCAATAGCCAAGCTCATGGATCCAATGATAGAGCCTTCTCAGTCACAAGCATGCAACAACATCATTAGGGCTTTCGGGACTTCAATTTATTCTTCAACTTCAACATACTATGTATTATTTTAGAGAGTTTCAATATTACAACTAGTGATCAACCAATAACCAACAATCAACAACCAACCCCTCTCTCATCTTCTGCAGAAGTATATATAGAAGAATGAGGAGGTGAGATCCGATAAAATATCTCCAATTACAATTAATACAGACTTAATGGCTTCTTGGCCTTTGAGGGGCTTAATGAAGGAACTTTCATACATATCCTTTGTATTAAATGATTTTCATAAAGATTTTAAGCTTGGTGGGAGCTTTTGTTGAAATTTGAGGCTCAGTGTGGCATCGAAGTAACTCTGCAGATGTTTGTCATTAATTTTCCTGCAGAATTTACCTTTTGGCTGTGTTGTGAGGCAAATATCCGGTCCTGATCAATAAATCTAGCATCTGATTAAATACTTTGAGGTACAAGTGGAATTTCAGTAGCTGGGAGGAATCAATTTGCCTCAGATGTGGCGGTGGAGGTGTTCCTGTTGATAAAAAACTTTTAAGATCTTCTTTAAACTGTGTTTTAAATCAAGGATTAGGCTTTTGATAAACATTCTTAGCTGTGATCCCCGCAATATGTCTTCCATTCTTGGTCTTGGTTCATTTTGATCCTCGTCACTGATACTCTTTGATTTGTGATTGACTTGTTGTGTTTTTCTAGTGTGTAGGGCTGCGCAGGGGCGATATAGCATCAATGCCTCATGAAACACTGATGATACATGAGTTTAAAACCTGTAAATGATTTTCTTTGATGGATCAGAGGCGGGAGGATCATCACCCTCTGCTTCTGAATTTTCTTTGGACATGGCGGAAAAATCACTTTAAACACTGCAAAATACGAACAAAATTATAAAATCCATGCATATATAGGTTTACTGCTTCAGAAGGCACGTGGAGAGAGCGGGGTCGTTGGATGGCATCATCCAATGGTCGATATTGATTGGGAGAAAAAAAAAGGAAGTCGGAATAACAATTTAAATCAGAGTCATTGATCGCGCAGAGATCGGCGGTCGGCGGGGGGGGGGGCAGGTGAAAAGTCAAAACGGAGAAAACGGGTAATGAATTTGGGCTGTCGATCTGCAGATCAGATCGATGGTGGAGATGTTGTTATCACTACACCGGAGCCTGGTTAACTGTCGGGCATCTTCGGTGAGTGATAGCCATTCGATGGGCGGCCTCAGATCGGACGGTGGACGCCAATATCATGCGGGGTCCATGTATAAAGTTTAATGTGCGATGGACGGCATTTTGGTGAACAATGTCTAGGCCACGCATCAATCGGTGAGTGGAATCGCTGTTGATCAGAATAAAATCGCCCTCTGCTCGAAGGCGGTGCGATGGATACTGCCGGTTTTGGCAACGACGATTGGATGGCAGGGACCACCGAGGTGAGGGATTCTATGCCGTTGATCTGCAGATTAGATCGATGGCGGATAATGATTTAAAAATCGGACTGGTGGAAAGTTATAATATAATAAAAACGTCAAAAATAATATATAAACCAAAGCTTTTATATTTCGGGTGGATGTATTTAATATTAAAAATGGCTTGGCGCCCGTCTGCGGGGCCGCGGGTTACATGGAGGATCATATGACCGGGGGTTTATGCAGGAAGGGGCTAAGACCCATATATGTCCAAAATGTGGGTTTTTATGGGTTTTAATGGTTTTCAAGGCTAGTAATGAGCGACGATAGAGGGAAAAGGGGAAAAAGGCTAAATAAGGGGTACTTTGAGTGAAGGAAGGGGATTTTGGGAGGATTTAGAGGGTAAGAGGGGAATTTTGTCAAAGGGGAAAAAAGGTTAAAATGAGGTAAGTTTGGAAGAAGGGGAGAAGTGAAATGGTGCTTGCAGCAGTATTCTTCCTTGGGAATCAGCAGGATTTTTAAGTGTAAAATAAACCAGTAGTGAAGATTATGGATAGAGGCAGGAGGCCTCCAAGAGTCTTCAAGAGCCAACACTTTTTAGTAATAAAATTTGTTCCTTGAAGGCTCAAAGTCTTAGCCACCTTTTGCTATAAAAATTTTTATAGGTGGCTAACACCATCCAACCTTGTCCCTTTAGCCACCTACATTCAACGATGAAAAAAGCTAGTTTCCCCTTTTTATAGGTGTGCTGATTCTAGAAATTCGGGAAAATTAAAAATATTTCCAAAGCTTCCTCTTTTAGAAGCTTCTAGGGGTTGTTTTAACCATTTACCATGGATAATAACTTGAAGCCCAATTAATCCTATCTTGGAATCTTCACTTGTTATCCCTTGAGCTCATGCTCCCATAATATGTGGATCTCAAGCCCATTATGGTAAATCCTAAACTACCTCACCTCTCATATAAATTTACTACCGTACATAGCATCAGGGTTGGATTTTGGAGACTAATCATACCCTCATGTTGTTGCATTGAACGTAAAGGAGTCATCATCTTCATGCATTAGGGTTGACATTGAGGTGTGCTTTGTGACAAGGTGAAGTCAACTTTGGAAGATCTCTATAGGATCAGCTACTATTTAAGGTTGTAAAATCTCTCATATTTATATTAATATAAATATTATCCTTTTTTCTTATATGAATTGTATTATGTTTACGTTCATGTATTTCAATGCCTTGTTGATTCATTGAATAGATATGTTAGACTATACTACTTGTTTTTCGTGGATCCTTTTCTTGTTTTAGTAGTGTGTGCAGGTTATAATTATAGCACATGGAGTTACAATTGGAGCTTACAAGAGAGAAGGAAAGGAAATATTGATACATTTTGAAAATGGCCCCAAGAAATATTCTAATTTAATTTTACCTTGAATTAAATTAGAATAAAATTGTAATTCCACATCACAAGACAACTTGTACTATTAAAATAAGTTATTTTGAATTATTTGGTTCAATTAATTCAATTTGAGGGCCTAACTTGAGTCATGTAGAGTGTCTCCTACTTTATAAGATTTCGGGTTGAGTTTGTTTTGAGTTTTAATTAATCATTTTAGTAAATATGAGTTAGAGTCAGTTAAACTAGTTCCAACTGTTGGAGGAACTAATGGGAGATCAAGTAGTGGGGTGTGTACTATGTGATCAACCATTCAAACAATAAAAAAACCATAAATATATCATGCATGTGATATATGATTTACCCAGTTGATATTGGAGTTAAAGGGTAGTGTATTATCAATTTTATAATCATCCAAATTGTACAGGTGGTGTATGCAGTCAGAGGAATGCCTATGATGGATTGCATATTTTTGGATGAGGGATTTTAATAGGGGATAATTATCAAGGAAAAAAAACAAGAAAATATGGACTTGGGAAAGAAGAAAAATGATTATGAATTGGCCAAGGCTTGTCTAGGAAGCAGTGAGATAGATAAAGATAGTGCAGAGGTTATTAGGGCTTGAGAAAAGCATTGTAATATTCTGTTAATTTTGGACAACTAGGTCCAAAATCCATATTGTGATACTCAGATGAAGATGCCAATATTTTTTTTGGATTCCTCTTTCGGAGAGGTGCAAGATCGATCTAAATATCATCTTAATACGATGAGTAGAAAATTTATTTTAAATTTATTCAAAATATGTGCAGGTCGGCCTTAAGGTTTTGTGCCCCAGCAGTTGTGTCACACACCCTCACTGATGGATATAAATTGGTCAATGTTGGAGGATATTTTCACTCATCTCATCCTCACACATTTCTCTCTCCTCATCTGATTGGTTTGATGGCCTTGGAGGCTCTTCTCTCCACACGTGGGAAATTTCAGCAGCAGCTCTTTTCTATTTTCGGCCTAGGGCTTCTGCAGCAACTTTGACCAGCATTGAATTTGGTCAAAGAAATGTAAAACTGACATGAAACTCTCCCTAAATTTTAATCTTTCAAATCCACATTTTTTGGCTCTATTCCTGAGGCTAGATGTTGACTTTCACTTTGTTGCTTTGACCTAGTTGCTGCTGCTGTTAGCGTTGACAGTTGACTGACAACATTGAATTTTGGGTTGACGTTTGAGTTGACAATTTTGGCTGTCCTAAAGGGTTGTGTGACATTTCTAGTTAGCTGACCATATTGAGACTTTGTTGGTTGAAGAATCTTGTTGATCTTCGTAACGCACCAACACTTATATATCTTTGGCTTATCTTGTGTCGATATACTAGTATGTTCTATCAACATTTTACTTTATTGTTTATGTGATTGTTGACTGATATTGGGATAAAAAGTAAAGTTGCATCAAGCATAGAACATCTACAAAAATTTACATGGTATCAGAGCTAAGGTGAAGAAAAAGCCCTAATTTGTAGAAATCACCAAAGAAGAGGATGGGTTCCCGAAACTACAATGGGTTTAAGGTTGATGACAAATTCAATGGCAAGGATGACTTCCATGCTTGGAAGATGACATTGGATATTAATTTGGAAGATGAATATGTCATGGAATATGTTCAGGGTAAAATCCAAGAGCCTCCATCCACTGCAACTACTGCTACCAAAAAAAAGTAGAAGAAGGGGGAAATCAAAGCAAAGCTGATGATCAAGGACTCAATTCATTAGAGTCTAGTTTTTTTACATCTATGAGCTGAGCACATCCAAGGAGATGTATGATAAGTTGGTCCACATGTTCAAGGCCAACAATGCGAATCAAGTCCTATTCTTCAAAAAATCAATTGAAGAATCTGAAGAAAGGCAGGGATGAATATGTTCAATCATATTGTCTAAAGCTAGTCGAGATCGGGAATAATCTGCTGGCTATTGTGGAGACAATAACTAATCAAGAGATGGTACTCATTTCACTTGGAGGTCTCTCATCCGAATGGAATGTGTTCAAAACTACCATTCTCAATAAAAATGTGATACCTGACTTTGACGAAGTACTATCGAGATGCGTACAAGAAGAGACAAGAATGAAGGAATATGAAAATGAAGGAAATGTTGCCTTCACTACTCATTCTAGAAAGAATAAATTTGGTGGTCCAAGGAACAAAGGAAGAGCAGGAGCCCAAGGAAAGAAACACAAGTGCTACACTTGCCACAAGCCAGGTCACTATGCTAGAGAATGTCCTTTCAAGAATGATTCTCCTAATGATGATGACAACAAAAACAACCAGATGAATGTCAATCAAAAGAACAAAAGGTTCAAGGGGAAGAGGAAGGCTCCCTCCGGCGGAAATGGTCAACCTTTCAAAAGGTCGAGAAATTCTAGGAATGAGGAATCAAATGTTGTTGATAAAAGAAATGAATTCATTCTTGTATCTGCCCTCTCTACTGCAACTCCACCTGACAATATGGATGTCTGGTTGATAGATAGTGGTGCCTCAAGGCACATCACTAGGTTCAAGGAAGCACTTTCTGATATGGTTGAGAAGGATACTAATATGGAAATTATCCTTGGGGATAATGCCAGATATCCCGTGAAAGGGACAAGGAATGTGCCCCTCCACTTGTCTCAAGGTCAAGTTCTTCGCTTGCAGGAGGTACTATATGTACCTAATTTGAAGAAGAACCTTATGTCTATTTTATCCATGGAAGACAAAGTTTTCAATGTGGCATTCATTGATGGGAAGGTGCGTATCTGGAAGAAGAGTTTCAAGGAAGCTATCATGATTGGGTTTAGAGTTGGTACATTCTACCAGGTTGGAGGAAGTCCACTGGGAGCGATGACATGTGATACTACCCGACAGACTGAACTATGGCATCAAAGGTTTGTACACCTTCACTATAAGGCCCTTCCCAAAGCAAGGAAGGTGGTGACGGGGATGCCCAAGTTCTCAAATAATCATGAAGGTGTATGTTAGGGTTATGACGAAGGAAAGCATACAAGGGGACCTTTCCCATCAAGTGTCACAAAGACATCTAATGTCTTGCAATTGATACATTCTGATCTATCTGGGATGCTTCTCGTGACATCCTTGGGAGGATGTTCTTATTATATGACATTCATAGATGAATTCTCTAACAAAAACTAGATATACTTCTTGAAGAATAAGGATGAGGCTTTCTTGTGGTTTTGTACCATGAAAGCCTTGGTGGAAAATCTAACATGCAAGAAGATCAAGATATTGAGGACCGATAATGGCACTAATTCTGAGACGAATGAGTTCAAGAAATTTTGTAGATAAGCTGGAATCAAGAGGGAGACCACAACTGTCTATACTCTTGAGCAGAATGGGGTTTCTGAATGAAAGAACAGGATCATTGTGGAAGTTTCCCATGCCATGCTATGTGACCAAGGTCTATCGAAGTTTCTGTGGGGAGAAGCTGGGAACACTGCTGTGTGCATACAAAACTGATGCCAGCATTTTGCTCTGGACTCCAAAACTCCCAAAGAGGTTTTCTCTGGTAAGAAACCTGATGTCTCACATTTTAGAGATTTTTGATATCCTGTTTATTTTCATGTGCCAAAAGAGAAAAGGAGCAAGATGGATGCTTCTGGGAAGAAGGGAATGTTTGTGGGCTACAACGAAACTTCGAAGGCCTATATATTTTATGTGCTTGGTCAAAGGGAAGTGGAGATATGCCACGATGTCACCTTAGATGAATATGCTTCCCTAAGGAAAGTAGTCAATCTTCCTAGATCTGAGGAATATCATGAAGCAAGGCCTGGAAATCAAGAAGAACCGAAGGATGAGACGATTCCTGATGTTGAAGGACCGATGGACCCAATTGATTCACCTCCTTCAATAGGGAAGAGACCATCCTGGCTCAGGGACACTCTTGAGGATGCTGAGGGATATATGGCCCTAAGGGGGACATTCCATGAAAGCAAGAAGATGAATAGATACCAAGGGTATCTAGCAGCCATGAGTATTATTATACAATCTGAGCCTGGATCTTTTGAGGAAGTTGTAAAGAATCACGTCTGGAAGGATGCTATGCACAAAGAGTATGAGTCCACAATGAAGAATTATGTCTGGGATGTGGTTCCAAGACTAGAGGATAAATAAGTTTTCACCTCGAAATGGCTCTACAAGATCAAGCATGGATCTGATGGAAGTGCTGAAAATTTCAAGGAAAGATTCGTTGCCTGTAACCTCTCTAAAAAACAAAGTGTAGACTCTGATGATATATTTTCACCTGTGGCCTGATATACCACCATCTAATCTATCATATCCCTTGCTGCTATGCAAGGATGGAGTCTTCATTAGATGGATGTGAAGACCGCATTTCTGCATGGTGCGGTAAAGGAAGACGTGCATGTGGAGCAACCTCTGGGGTTCGAAGTCCAGGATCGAGACAACCATGTCTGCAGGTTGAAGAAAGCCCTCTATGGGTTGAAGCAATCACCCAAGCTTGGTATGGGAGGATAGATAGTTACTTGATGAACCTGGGCTTCACTCGTAGTAATGCTGATCCAAACCTTTACTTCAAGGTTGATAGAGAAAATCCTCTCATTCTGGTGATGTATGTGGACGATCTATTCCTGACAGGTGCTGACGCTATCATTCATCAGTGCAAGAGGGAGATTGCTGCTGAGTTCGAGATGAAGGACCTAGGACTAATCATTACTTCCTAGGCCTAGAGTTATAGGAGAGACCTAGTGAGATTTTCCTTTCTCAAGGAAAATAAATTGTGAATCTTCTTGAAAGATTTGATATGGTGGACTGTAACTCCATGTCAACATGATGGAGCTCAACTTTAAGAAGTTGAGTGGCAGCGCTGCTGGGCCCATGCTAGCAAATCCTACTTAGTATTGTCAACTCGTAGGGGCCATGATGTTCTTAGTGAACACCTGTCTAGAAGTATTTTTTGCAGTGAACACTTTGAGTCAACATATGGTTGAGCCTCATCACATTCATTGGGTTGGTGCTAAGAATCTATTGAGATATCTTCGGGGCACGATAAACCATGGGCTGAAATACACTACCAGGAGTGTGACACTCCATGGATATATTAATGTTGATTGGGCTGGAAGTGTGGTAGATCATAAGATCACATTGGGATGCTGCTTCACACTTGGTTCTGCTTCGATATCATGGATGAGCAGGAAGCAGAAGTTGGTGCCTTTGAGCACCACGAAGGCTGAATACATTGCAGCCAGTATGGCCTATTGTGAAGCAGTTTTGTTATGAAAGCTCTTCAGTGAGTTGTTCAGGCATGTGCTAGATACCACCGTGATACTCTGTTATAACCAGAGTGGGATTCGGTTGTCTGAGAATCCCATGTTCCATGATCGATCTAAGCATATTGATATCAGGTACCACTTTATTTGGGATATGGTACAGATAAGCGTCATAAGGCTCGATCATATAGGAACTGATGAGAAGGTTGCAAATATTATCAAAAAGCCCCTAGGGAAGGTCAAGTACCTAACCTTCTGTTAGAATATTGGTATCGTGGAATGACCCTATGCTAAGGGTCCTGTTAGACGATGAGTTCTAGGAGCTCTGCGGGGCTTTGGGGATAGCTTCTCGGAGCTATAAGAAACCATAGGGCTAGGCTTGCCGAACCTTGTTGGTGTGCTTCTGCCCCCCTGTTGTGATTATTGAGTTGGTTCACCTCTCATTATCTGTGCCCCGTATGCATCCTACCCATTGAGTTCAGGGCTCATGGGAAGTACTTCTCATTTTTCTAGTGAGGTGGGAAAAGATAGAGACTAGTAGCTAAGACCGATGGACGCATCAGAGATTGTCATAAACTCTATCGAGGATGGAACAGTCCAACCTCTTGATCTGGGATCAAGTATAGCGAGGTTTCAGACCTTCAACTGTCTTCGGGTAAGGTAAACCAACTTTGGTTTGGTATGAGACTCTTTGTGAGTCCTATAGAGGTTTCAAACCTCTGTGCTAAATTTGTTAGTTAGGAATGATGTCTTTGTGACTAACCCACTTTTTTTCTGAAATAAAGAAGCCAACAAAGCAAGTTACAGCGGGATGAAGCATGATGTTTGGATTGCACAGGTGGATGGAGTTCTCCCTAGTTGAGAGGGAGTGTTAATTTTGGACAACTAGGTCCAAAATCCATGTTGTGATGCTCAGATGAAGATGTAAATATTTTTATTGGATTCCTCATTCAGAGAGGTGCAAGATCGATCTAAATATCATCTTAATCCGATGAGTAGAACATTTATTTTGAATTTATTCAAAATATGTTCAGGTCGGCCTTAAAGTTTTGTGCCCTAGCAGTTGTGTCACACACCCTCACTAATGGATATAAATTGGTCAATGTTGGACAACATTTTCACTCATCGCATCCTCACACATTTCTCTCTCCTCATCTGATTGGTTCGATGACCTTGGAGGCTCTTCTCTCCACGCATGAGAAATTTCAGCAGCAGCTCTTTTCTGTTTTCGGCCTAGGATTTCTGCAGAAATTTTGACCAACATTGACTTTGATTAACGCAATGTTAAACAGACTAGAAACTCTCCCTAAATTTATATCTTTCAAATCCGCATATTTTGGCACTATTCCCAAGGCTAGACGTGGACTTTGATTTTGCTGCATTGACCTAGCTACTTCTACTATTTGCATTGACCGTTGACTGACAATGTTGGATTTTGAGTTGACCATTTTGGCTGTCCTAGAGGGTTGTGTGACATTTCTGGTTGGCTGACCATGTTGAGACTTTGCTAGTTGAAGCATTCTGCTGATCGTTGTAACACACCAACACTTATATATCTTTGGCTTGTCTTCTGTCGATCTACTGGTATGTTATCTCAGCATTTTACTTTATTGTTTACGTGATTTCTAACTGATATTGGGATAAAAAGTAAATTTGCATCAATCTTAGAACATCTACAAATATTTACATATTCTCATATTTTCTAACTAATGCAATATAAAGATAGTGAGGTTTTTAGTTGTGGATTTCCCCATGAAATAATTGTGTAATGCATTGATTGAATTATTTCTCTTACATGCTTCATGATTTCACAATCGTTTAAATTGTTTCCATTTATGAGTAGAGTATATTCAAGTCTATTGTTTTAGTAAATTACAATTAACAGTTTGAATCTACAAGGAATTTATACACAACAGATTTGAGGTAGGCCTCTTTCCCATTCTCTAACTTCTCTAAGTAAAAATCTATATTCTTTGTCTTCTGTTGTTCTAGAGTAGTCCACTAGGTCTATGGAATTCACCTTTGTCTACAATCATAAATTCCACATAACAGGTAAAATGAAGATGAATATGGGAAACTTGTGACATGGGTTTTTCTCAAAAAATTCCCAATTAGGTAATCTAAAAAAATTTTCTCGAGAAAGTTTGTGGATTAGAAGCTACATGTGGTTATTTCATGCACATAATTCCTATTGTGGTTGTTGACATATTATGTTCCAAATAGAGCAATCAGTTAGCAATTGTAGCAACTCTAGCCTATTATCAAATGATTCTATGATAAGTAAATCTATTGTATTCAGATTTTGAGTTTTTTTTCCAATTAATATCTTCCAAAAAAAATTAGAATCAATATTTTGTAATATGTCCATAAATTTCACAACCCAGATTTGGGGGAATAGTTCCAATTTTCTGCCTTCTCTTTTCCAGGTTGGAGGCTAGAGAGAGTAGTAAGTAAGAAAATGAATAATTTATCTTAGGAAGGGGGAGGCACCATAATCCATGTAACAACACATATTGTAAATTCATATCTAAAGCTAATGTAATCTCTGCAAGTTGTGGCTTATCTCTAAATTGTTGATTTGTGAGATATGAATTACTAGGCCCCACGCTAAGGAGGAAGGTCCCTCCTCTTTAGAAAGGGTTTTTGTGTCATGATAAGTATATAGCTGTTACACAAAAATTTAATTGTAGGTTATGTTAGTTATTTTATTATTATATCACTGTTATAGATTATTGCTAATATGATGTTGCTATTCTTGGTTAATTTAGCTTTCACAATATTGAATATAGATTTCATGTGTGTTAGCATAGGACACCCAGATCGATCCTTACTACCTATGTGCTAATGTTCAATTGCTACTACTTATTTATAATTTTTTATCGAAACATAATGTTAGCTGGTTTCTGTTACACATTTAATGAATGAATTGATTTCACTTGGCTTGATGGTTGTGTGGTTGTGATCGACTGGTTTTGTGAGGATTTATTTTAAGGAGTATTATTTCATTTCCGCAAGTGTGATTTCATTTTCAACATTTTGTGTAGTGAGTTCTTTTTATGCAAGTAAGGGTTTTAAAGTGAGATTAATTTTCATTCCTACAAGTGCAAAGAGTGACAAATTTTTTCACGTAGGAGAAATATTAACGTTAGGAATTAGCCTATGCAATTTAACTATTGTTGCATGCATATATTTTGCATGATAATATTGAAATAGAAATACCTACCTGGATTGATGATTTATGTTTGAGAGAATTGATTTATTTTATTAAGACATTTTGTTTTCCCAACAATTGGCACATTGTATTTATGCAATGGTATTTCTGATTCTGCTAATGCTTTAACCTCCATAGGAGAAAATACAACATTGTGGCATCATATGCTTAGGATCATGAGTGAGAAGCAGATGTAGATTCTTCACTTAAGAATTTTTTTTTCATGTTTGAAGCATATTGAATTGGGTTTCCATGAGAATTGTGGTTATGGAAAATAGAAGAGAGTCATATTTATTAGAGTTTGAAAAGAAAAGAAGAGTAAAAAATTAGAGAGTGTGCATACTGATGTATGGGTAGTGGCTTAGATATCATATCTTTCCTGCTCTCATTATTTTGTTACTTTTATTGATGATGAAATGAGGAAAACCTAAGTTTATTGTATTCAAAATAAATTTGATGTCTTTGATACTTTTATTAAATACAAATATTTGGTTGAGAATGAGACAGGAAGGAAGTTTAAGTGTCTCAGATCAGATAATGGAGGTTTATATTACATCAAGAAGTTTGATAATTATTATTCAAACCATGGAATTCATAGAGAGAAAATAATTTTAGTAACACCATAAGAAAATGGTGTGTCAGAAAGGATGAAAATAACAATCATGGAGCATGCAAGGTGTATGAGATTTCATGCATAATTTCCTTTACAATTTTGGGCAAATGTTGTAGATATTGTTGTTTAATTAATAAACAGAGGGTCTTCAAGTTCCTTGGATGGTGTTATTCCAAAAGAGGCATGGACAGGTAAGAATATAAAATACTCATTTCTTAAGAACTTTGGTTTTGAAGCATTTGTCGACATTATTAAAGAAAGAAAAACAAATCTTACATAAAAATAAAAGAAGTGTACCTTCATTGGATACAGTGTTAATGATTTTGGTTATCTCTTATATGATTATGAAAACCATAAAATCATTAGGAGTAGAGATGTGGTCTTCATTTAAAGGGTCTTATACAAAGATAAATTACAGAGAAATAAACAGGAAAAGTAAAAAAATAATATGCAATGCTTGATGACGTCATAGAAAAAGAAAAGTCACTGTTGCCAAAAAATCATAATGAACTTTACAAAAACAACAACATTAGGAACAACAACAACACGAAACTCATACTTTTGCAAGTGTTGTTACAAGATCTAATAGGTTAAGTAGACCCCTTTAAAGATACTCTCCCTCATTACATTATCTATTTTTGAATGATTCAGGTTAATCAGAAGGATATGAAGAAGAAATGTAGCTAGGAACCAGAAAGAAGTGGGAGCAAGCCATGAAAGAAGAGATGTAATCCTTGGTAGATAACTAGACTTATGAATTAGTTAATTTTCCTACAGGTAAAACAAAAATGCATAATAAATAGGTTTACAGGTTGAAGGAAGAAGGTGGAGGAAAAAAGAGGTATAAGGATAAAATTTTCGTGAAATGGTTTTCACAAAAGAAAGGTATAGACTTTGATGAAATATTTTCTCCTATTGTTAAACGACTTCAATTAAAACTATTTGAATTCTAGTGGAAACAAACGATTTTCATCTTGCATAATTAGATGTAAAGGCAAACTTTCTCCATGGGGAGTTGGAGGAAGAAATATATATGAAATATCCACAAGGGTATGAGGTCAAAGGGAAGGAGAAACTAGTGTGCAAGTTGAAGAAGATCATGTATGGCTTAAAATGAGATCCAAGGCAGTGGTATATAAAATTTGACAGGTTTATGTCTAAGCAAGGTTATATTAAATATGTCATTCAAACCACTACGTTTATTTTAAGTAACAAAATGATGAAAACTATATTATATTGTTGCTAGATATAGATGACATGCTTATTGTAGGGCCAAACATTCAGGAAATAAATGTGCTCAAGAGAAAATTGGCTAATTCATTTACAATAAAGGATTTGGGTGCTGCAAATAAAATAGTTGGTATGAGAATAACTAGAGACAGGAAAAATCACAAATCAACGTTGTCTTAGCGTGAATACATAGAAAAGGTGATCGAAATATTTAATATGCAGAATGCAAAACTAGTTAGTACACCTTTTGCTAGCCATTTCAAACTAAGAAAAGAGACGTGTCCCAAGAATCAACAAGAGATAGATTATATTTCTAAAGTTCCATATGCATCAGCAGTTGGAAGCTTAATGTATGCAATGGTGTGCATAAGTCTTTATATTTCACATGTAGTCGGATTTGAGAGCAAGTGTATGAATAATTTAGGAAATAGTATTGAATGCCATTGAAGTGGATTCTCATGTATTTGAGAGGTACATCTAATCAAGCATTATATTTTGGAGGTTCAAACATTGTTCTATAGGGATATTTCGATTGAGATATGGAAGGTGATAAAGTTAACAGAAGGGGCACCATAGGGTATGTCTTTAATGTAGGTGGAACAATAGTAAGTTGGGTTCCTAAAATGAAAAGTATTGTTGGACTTTCAAAAATGGAAGTGGAGTATGTTGTTGCTATAAAGGCTAGTAAAGAAACGCTTTGGTTACAAAGGTTTATGGATGGACTAGGAAATAAGAAGGAGTTGGGTAGTTTATACAGTGACAACGAGAGTGCCATTAATTTTGTAAAGAACTCAACATTTTATTCTAAGACTAAACATATACATCTCATGTACCATTTCATGCAGTCATTTTTGGAAGATGGATAGTTGAAGCTAGAAAATCCTATATATATGTTAACAAAGGTAGCAACTAGGGAAAAAATGAGATTTTTCTCATTTTCAATTGGTCTTCAAATATGATGGTAAAAATCAGAAGTAGCCAGGTCCAGGTGCAAGCATTATCTAGCAAGGGAAGCATTGGTGGAATTTCTATAATCAGTCTCCAAGTGGGAGTTTGTGGGGTGTGGAGCTTGATTATCTTCCTAATTTAGAGGTCTTTCTTTATCCATGTTAGATCCCAGTCCCTAAAAACAGGGGGGGAGGGGGAACTATTTCTACCAAAGGGGTCTAGTGGGGGAAAAAAAATGCTTTTAGCACCCCTTAAGTGGGGGTTCGTGGAAAGCCCCCATGCAAGAAAAATTTAGAGAAAAATTTCCTTGTAAAATATTGTAATTTCAATGCCAATATAGGTCAAATTTTAAGTGAAATATATGGTGGTAGAAGTTATGTAATTTAGGGTTTTTTCCCTAGAAAGAAACCTACGATTTATATGAGGTAATTTTATTGCAATTTTGTATTATTATTCTAGGCGAGAAAAAAAAGGAGACTATGTGAGAGAGAAGAGGAAGTTACAATGGATTTGTTGTAGGTTGTATCCCTTCAATTTGTTGGATAATATAAAAGGATGGATTGGTTGTTTCTTCATGGACATAACCCAAATTGAATGAAGCACATATATGTGTGTCTCTCTTATTTTATGATTTATTGTGTTTGTCTTTCTACAATATTTTATGTGTTCCATTACTCTATTATTTAATTTCTAACATCAATCAGGTTGGATACTAGAGCAGGTTGGAGCCTCAATCAGGTTGTAGCATAAAATGAGAAATTTCTTGCATTCTTTTGAGGTTGGTTCCTTAATCAGGTTGTAGCCTAATGCAAGTGGGAGCTTGAATTTCTTAAGGATATTTTCCTCCAACAGTTCATAGGCTCTAAATCTATGTAATGAATTGAAGATAAAGAAGAAGAATATTTGTGGTTTTCTCCTATATGGGTTTCCACGTAAGAGCTTGTGTCTCTTTGTGATGTGATGGTTTCTTGATATGTTACTGATTTGATGGTAGATTGATGTTTCTTTGTTGTATTTGATGATATTATGCTTACAATTCATCGCTATATGATAATTTGAATATGAAAATTTATGAAATTTATCTCACACAAATTCACCCCCCCCCCCCCCTTACAGTGTCACCTTTGGGCCAACATAGAGCAGATGGCTCCAAGGCCGTAAATTCAAAGAAATTTTTGATTATGGTTGATCCCAATTCAAATATATCTTCAATAAAGAGTGTTAAAATATTGACAAAATACTTCACATGACTAACTTCTTTCCGAGGTTTCTTGAGGAGGAAAACGAGGACATGATGAGAGAGGTGAGAAAGGATGAATTGGAATTAGTGATGTCGATTTTTGAGAAGAATAGGATTTGAGGGCTTGAATTCATCCTAATTCAATTTAGAAATTAAAACAATGGATTCAATCAGATCATGCAATGTACTAAAAAAAGATACTGAATCCTTCTAATATTTGCGGAATATAAATCACGATCTCTTAATCACATGCAAGTAAGAGAAAGAAGTAAATCAATCGCACAACACAAGATTTTCCCAGGGAAAGCAACTGCTCAAAACCCCTCCATATTTATTTTATAATCAACCAAGGAATCATGAAAAAATACAGTGCATGTGTTCTCACAAGAACCTCTTACACTCTACCAATCATCTCACACTAATCTAGGAAAAATTGGACCAATACATAGCCAATTTCCTGCCCACCTTTAGCCTGCCTCGCTCACACAATCCCTAGGAAAAATAATTCCTATTAAATAGGAATTCCAACCTTCCTTGACTGCGCAATCCATTATGGGCTTTGTGTGGCTTTATATTTGCACCTGGGCAGTACGCCAATAATACAACTAATAATTTACTTTCTTTTAACCTTTGTGTAATATTCCCAATTGGGAAATGCAACAATTATAAACAGTTATGTAGATAAATAACGTAGATCATATAAGTAAGATCAGGAGGCCATTATGGAGGCTCTTAAATTACATTTACGTCAGCAAAATATATTCACAAGAGAGCCCATGAGATGTACAACAGGAAATAGAAGACTTTTATGGAAGAAAATCCTCAAAAAGAGGTGTTGCAATCATGTATTAAGATTGAAAAGAGCTTGACAGCATTATTTTATTGGCTTCAACTGTTGTAGATTACACTTTATATTTAGAGAAAATCTGTGTACAAAAATTTATATCTATATTAGATTTGTACACTATATAGGCTCTTCTTCAATTCCCCCTTGGGGTTTTCAGCAAAACATGAAGTACAACGAGTAGACCTGAGATCTAGTGTTGCAGATATGTAGAAATATTCAAAAATACATGAACATTCAGATATGATTTGATATGTGCAATATGATTGTCCCCTTCAATTGGATCTCAAATGTGAAGGGCAGATCCCCAACACATGAAAGACACTCCTCCAAAAAGTGTGCCAAAAGACCCTGCAACAATACCCACACAAATAACGCAGTTCTAGAAGCAAGACTACATTGTAGGCTTTAGAACAAGTTTGGCCTCAAGCCAAGATCTAAAAAGGTAGCTCCAACCATCCAATACTCTCTTTCCAATGGGATAGAATCCTTCCCCACTGAAAAGAGGCACTAGATTGGCCTAGATCTGAGTAGCTCTAGCATCCACTTGCTGCAGCTTACAAAGACAACCAAACCCTCAACAGGATCTATGTTGTTGTTGGAAGAAGAGCTTGGCCAAATGCCTAATAGTGGACAAGAAATGAAAACTCTTCCAAGAGGCCTCTTAAGGAAAGAGGTGGGATTCCCGATCAGGAACACCCAGTGCTAAACAACAATATTCTCTACTAAACAGCAAGGAGATTGAGAAATGTCTAAACAGACAATATCTTTAGAAATAACAAAATCAACAACCTTCTCATGCTGCCATCCTCTTCTTTTTATAAGTTGAGAGCTTGAAAAACCCTAAACCATCTCAATGAAATAGCTTCTTTCACATGAGCCACCTCCAACTAAGACTGCATTGTGCCTCATTGATGGCCACTCCTCCAAGACAACGTTGTTGATTTGATCATGGTTGACCCAGTCAAAAGATTCAGCCCCTTTCACACCTAAGGGTGCTTATTTAAATAGCCCATATTTAGCCTTGTTCACATGTGGCATTGATTTATTTACTATTTAGGAGTTTAATTGATCCTCCTTTACACATTCAGTCATCAAACAGAAAAAATAAAAATAAAAATGAATATTCCCATTAGCTTGGGACTAATTGGGAATATTACACTTTGTCTCAACTGGGTCATCATAAAAATTGACATGCATGCAACTATTAATAATGAATCATTAGTTACTTGGTAGATCACTACTTGTGAATTAAATCTAACTTAATTCACTTGACCTTCCACTAGCTGATCAATCAATTAGAACTAGATAAACATATTTTAACTCAATTAATTTGAGTTAACTGATTGCACTCACACCACACAAGTGCTACAACTACAACTGGACCCTGTAAATAATATAACCACTCTACATGCCTATCCTTTGACCCTCAACTCAAAATTCTTGAGCTAACTAAGTCTATCACACAGTTAACTATTACAAGTTGTTATGAGATAAAATTACAATTTATTTTACAATTTATTTAGAAATTGGTCGCCCACATTAGCACTAATGTGTCACTGAATTCCTCACTCGTGTGTGACCAGGAATCCCACACTAGTATGTAGTGCATTTTATTGTTGAATTTAAACTTTCCCTCTCAAAAAGAAAGGGAATATCTTCTACCCTGATCCTACCTCTGTAGTATTCATATTTTCTATTCGCAAGTGCCTTCGTCGAGATATCTGCATCGTGATCCTCCGTGGGAATGTACTGCAACAACATAATGCACCTTTGAACACAATATCTGAGATGGTGGTACTGGATGTCAATATGCTTGGACCTGTCATGGAATACCAGATTAACCGAGTGTTTTATGCAACTTTGGTTATCACAATATATCACCGTCGGATCCATCTGATGAACAAACAAACCAAAAAGTATCTTCCTCATCGAGATGGCCTCACATGCAGCCTAACTAGTTTCCATGTACTTTGCATCGGTTGAACTGAGTTAAAATGATCTTTGGTTCCTTATGTACCAAGAATATGCTGCTGATCCTATGCTAAAGACACCCCCTGATGTGCACTTCCTGTTTAATGGACTACCTGCCCAATTTGCATTAATGAAGCCTTGAAGCTTCACTCCCTCTATCCATCTATACGATAATCCATACTCTGTAGTACCCTTGAGATATGTCAAAAGATGCTTCCCTGCCTTCCACAAGAGCTTGGTAGGCTTAACCATAGATTGAATAAGCTGGTTAACTGCGTAGCATATGTCTGGTCATGTGTTCACCAAATACATAAGTGAACTCAAAAGCTGCCTGCAAACAATATCATCCACTACCTCACTTGAAGTAGCATCCTCCTTCCTCTAGTTTCATGCAAGATGAGTCTCCATGGGTTTGATGCCCTCCATGTGGAACTTCCTTAGAATCTCCTTGTCTTACTTTGCCTGAGATACAAATAGATCCCCATCTCTTTGTCATATTTCCAAGCCAAGGAAATAGTGCAATGGCCCCATGTCCTTCATCTAAAACTCTCTTGCAAGATCCTCTTTGCAAGAAGTTATGAGATGCTAATCACCTGTCAGTATAAGATCATCAACATAAATTACAATAATCAAAATCTCACCATCAAAAACAATATGATACAGGTTCGCATCCACTTCACTCTTTGTGAAGCCCAACCTGGTGAAATAATTGTCGATCCTTGTGTACCAAGCACGAGGTGCTTGCTTCAACCCATACAATTCTCTCTCGAGTCTGCACATATGCGAATCTGATCCAGGTCGATATCAGTGGCCACCCACCTATTCCATTTGGACCAGCACCATCAATTATTGCAGCTTTTCACATTCAACACAACTTACTATTTTTACCAGGTTTTCGGGTCCTCCACTCCCGGAGCCGTTTTGGGGCCTTAATGATCCAAGTGGATATTGGTGGCCACCCACCTATTCCATTTGAACCCCCACCATCAGTTCTTTCAGTTTTCAAGTTGCAACAAAACTTACTATTTTTAGCATTTTTTTGGGTCCTGAACTTCTGGAGCCGTTTTGAGGCCCTACACGACGTTTTTTGGGAAAAAAAAGAGAAAAATGGGTCCATGGATTGATGTTTCTCATTCAAAAGTTGTACTCCTCGGATAGATATTTCTAACAAGCTATTCAACACATCAAACGGAGATCGGATGCCAAAGTTACGTCCCGGGAAGTTGAAACGCCAACTTACCCAAACGGGGGCCCACAGTTTTGGCGCTTCATCTCCTAGAGTTAGGTTTTTGGAATTTTGAGTTTTTACATTATTTCTCAATAATAAATAGGCCCTCGAGCCTCATTGTAACACAGTTCAGAGGTCTGTAGCCATCACATCTCTCCTCGGAGATTCGCTACTAGCACCCTAGCTATTCTATTTCCATTATGCCTGTAAGCATATTTCTATTATTTGATATTAATGAAATGAAGCATTATTTATGTGGCATCTATATGTTCATGGTTATTTCTGTATTTTTTTGCGTTCCTACATAAAATCCGGATCAGTGGTATCAGAGCGGGTCTACTCTTTCTTTGTTTTTTCTTTGCATGTCCCCAATGCGGTCAGGGTATAAGGAGTTAGGGCTCGATCTGGTTGAACCCTTGCAAGATCAGCCTCGCAAACCCCGACGAACTCCCATGGCGGAAGAAAAGAAATATGAGGGAGCAGGAGATCCTATCAAAATACTGCTCGAGGAGGCCCTCGAGAAACAAAGGAACGCGATGATGGATAACTTTGGTCAAATCCTTCAACGACTACCCAGATATGGCGCATCTGCATCCAACAGCCACTCTGGAGGCGCCACTCCCTTCAAGGTACAGGTAAACTTTAACATTCCTATATTTGAAGGAAAAATAGATGTAGATGCCATAGATAGATGGTTAAATTTTCTAGAAGGGTATTTCTCGATCCATGACTTCTCTGACCAAGAAAAGATTACTTTTTCACTCCTTAAAGCCACCCCCCATGTCAAAGAGTGGTGGGAAACCTACGGTGAGCAAGAGGGCGAAGGGGAACCCTCTCTGTTCTCGGCCACACCCACTTGGAATTCGTTCAGAGATGGAATCAAGGAAAAATATTACCCTGTGGGGAGCTATGAGGACAAATACATCCAATGGACCACACTGCGGCAACAAAAGGATCAAGATGTGGATGAACTGACGAATCTGTTCCATACCCTACGCACAAAGTTGGGTATTAAAGATTCAGAGAGACATTTGGTGCTCAAGTACTATGGCTATCTGCACAAACACATTCAGGAGGAAATGGATTTCCTCGACATTACATCGCTTGGCACGACATACTGCTATGCCACCAAGATCGAGTAGAAATTTAAGCAGAAGAAGCGAGACTTTGGATCTGTGAATCTGAAAGGTGCCCCCGAACCAAAGAAAAAGGGGAAAGGCCAAAGCAATGTGACTCAGAACAACACCACAAATCCAAAGAAGGACATAGGGAAGTGGTGTGAATTTCATAACATCCTCACTCAGAGCACAAGCAAGTGTCAGGCCAAACAGTCTTTGGTGGTCGAACTAAAGGCACCTGAATCAGATGCATTTTCTGATCCTCAGTTAGAACCAGAAAAAGGAAATGAAAAACAAAAGTAGATCATTGATGTGGATCCCAGTGCCATTGTTGCCACCACCAAGATCCAGAGGGAGGGTCGAGAGGATCCAGAGGAGGGGGAGTGCCTCTTCCAGTCGTAAATGTGGGTGAAGGGTTCTCTGCTCCAATTTCTAGTCGATAGTGGAAGCCAAAAGAACCTCATTTCAACAGAGGTCATGAAGCGTCTTGGCCTACCAACCATAGCACACCCACAGCCGTATACCATCGGGTGGCTCCACCCAGGGAGAGATCTCCGCATCCGCCAGCAGTGCCGCCTTCCATATAGTATCAAGCCATTCACGGATGAGGTATTGTGTGATGTTTCTCCTCTTGATGTAGCTGATGTATTATTGGGCCAACCATACATGTGGAGGCAACATGTTGTGTATGAGTCTAGGCCTCGTGTTGTTATTATTTCTTTGGGAAATAACTTGCACAGGATACCAGAGGTAGTACCGCCTCCTATCATCTCTTTGACTACTGCAAAACAACGCAGTAAGATTGTTTCCCAAACCAGGAAATTCATTTTCCTTACAACTCACTCACAAGGAAAGAAGAATATTGTGGCCACAACCTCGAAACAGGGCTCCCTTGCACGCCTGCAGCAGATGGACAAAGTCATGGAGGAATACGAGGACATTTTCTCCTCACTCATAGAGGTTCATCTACACTGTCAGGACAAGCACTCCATTGATTTGAATCCCAAAGCACCACCGCCTAATGTTGCCATATATCCTGCAACTACACATACAGAATCCAAACATGTACTGTCTGAGGCTGATAAAGAAACCAAATTTACTAAACGCATCCAGCATGTCCACCTGCAGGTCCATAACATCTTCAACACATCTAATACTCAGTTTAACAGAATTTGCCTCATCTCATGAAGGATCTCAACACAATGGGGACCATTGCTTCCTAAGGAGGGAGGAATGATCCAGGTGGATATCGGTGGCCACCCACCTATTCCATTTGGACCAGCACCATCAATTATTGCAACTTTTCACATTCAGCACAACTTACTATTTTTAGCAGGTTTTCGGGTCCTCCACTCCTGGAGCCGTTTTGGGGCCTTAATGATCCAGGTGGATATTGGTGGCTAGCCACCTATTCCATTTGAACCCCCACCATCAATTGTTTCAGTTTTCAAGTTGCAACAAAACTTACTATTTTTAGCAGTTTTTCGGGTCCTGAACTTCCGGAGCCGTTTCGAGGCCCTAAACGACGTTTTTTGGGAAAACAGAGAGCAACATGGGTCCATGGATTGTTGTTTCTCATTCAAAAGTTGTACTCCTCAGATAGATATTTCTAACAAGCTATTGAGCACGTCAAATGGAGATCGGATGCCAAAGTTACGTCCCCAGGAAGTTGAAACACCAACTTACCCAAACGGGGGCCCACAGTTTTGGCGCTTCATATCCTAGAGTTAGGTTTTTGGACGTTTGAGTTTTTCCATTGTTTCTCAATAATAAATAGCACCTTGAGCCTCATTGTAACACATTTTAGAGGTATGTAGCCATCACATCTCTCCTCAGAGATTCGCTACCAGCACCCTAGCTATTCTATTTCCATTATGCCTTAAAGCATATTTCTGTTATTTGATATTAATAAAATGAAGCATTGTTTCTACTGAATCTCTATGTTCATGGTTATTTCTGTATTCTGTTGCATTCTTGCATAAAATCTGGATCAAAATCCCTGTCAAAGGTCTCAAAACCTTCTTGCTACTCAATGTGTACTTCTTCCTCAATAAATCCATTGAGAAAGGTTGTATTTACATCCATATGATGTAGCTAGCACCCCATTTGCGCTGGGAATGCAAGGATATATCTAATCGATGAGTACCTTGATACTGGTGCAAAATTATTCTCATTGTCAATCCCCTCTACCTGTGAGAATCCTCGGGCCAAAAATCTATCCTTGTATTTATCCACTCTCCCATATGCTGCTTTCTTCACCTTCTAGATCCACCTGGATCCAACCACTGACTTCCTCACTGGTCTTGGGACCACTTGCCATGCATTGTTTCTGATAATGGAGTCATAATCCTTAACCATGGCATCAACCATGGTTGTTTGTTGCACCGCTTCCTCAAAACATGATGGTTTTGTCACAATACAATCGCTCATAAGAGCCTTGTATCCAGTATACTTGTCTAGGGACCTTCTCTGCATGTGTTATGATGTAGGTGCACCTACATGCTCTGTTGTATATAGCATCAATCTTTCAGCCTCTCTGGTGCGCTTCCTACCATATGTGGTGGATGGATATGCATGAATGGATTCTGCCACTCCATGATACTCTATATGTGGCTGCTCCAAATCCCAAGGTTCATCCTTTGGAACTAAGAGTTCCTCATCTGCATGCAAGTCAAGCTCCCTCTCAAGGGACAATCACATGGATTTCTCCTCATCAAATTTAACATATCTCCTGACAACTTTCATCCTGTTAGTCAGATAATACACCCGATAGTTGTGGGGAGTATCAATGTACCCCAAAAATATCCCAACCTTTGTTGTTGGTTCTAGCTTCTTCCTAGCATCTTTGGTCACATGGAAATACACAGATGAGAAACAAATTTTAAAATATGAAACATTTGGTTTCTTACCTAAAAAAGCCTCCTCTGGTGCACTCATGCCAAGTATCTGATGATGAATACAATTCTACAAAAATACCATTGGGTTGCATGCATTTTCCCACAGATGCAATGATAGGCCTTGATCATGTAACATAGCTCATGCTGCTCCCACAATTGATATGTTCTTTCTTTCCGCAACCCCATTCTGTTGTGGGTTATGAGGTGCAATCAATTCTCTATGAATTTTTTCTTTGGCGTAGAATTTATTGAATTAATTAGAGATATACTCACCACCATAGCCGCTCCTTAGAGCCTTCACCTTCTTCCTTTTATCTTTCTCTACCAGTGATTTGAACTCACAAAACTTGGAGAATGTATGATCTTTCTTCTGCAGAAAGAAGATCCAACACTTTCTACAAAAATCATCAACAAAAATCGCACAATACATTTTCTTTGTTGTGGAAGGTGTAGAGAATGTTCCACACAAGTATGAGTGAACTCTCTCAAGGATTTTCGCAGCTCAGTTCTCCTTCTCATGAAAGATGTCATTTGTATACTTCCCCATGGTACATCCCTTGCATGTGTCTATTTGTGCAAGAGTATCCTTTGGAAGACATGTAGAAATATGTTGCATGATCCTCAAAGCATTATAGTGTATATGGCCCAATCTCATGTGCCATAACTCACATGTATCCCGGCTCACCACCTTCCCTGTTTCACTACTCAATGCTACATAGCCATCTACATCAAGTTTTTAGAGGTTCTTTACATGTCTTGTGGATTTGTGATGAAGGAATGCATTTCCTTCACTGAAAACCAAATCATATCCAAGATCCTCCAACATAGAAACTAAAACTAATTTATTTTTCAAGCCTGGCAAATGCATGACATATTTTAATATGAATTTTTTACTTGACTCTCTCTGGAAATTAGTTGTACCAATCCTGGTAGCATTATACCTCCCGTCATCACCCATATCGATGTGCATCTGAATATCCTTCTCCTCCAAGCTACTAAAGAGTTCTTTGTTTCCCATCATGTGGAAAGATGCTCCACTATCCATGTACCACATAGATCCCATCACAGTTGATGACATGCATGTGATAAGAGATAAGTCCAACTCAAACGGTGAGGCCAAAGCTTCACCTACTGTAGCTCCCGGAGCCTTCTTGTTGTTGTTCTTCTTTTGTAGACAATTTTTGGCATAGTGTCCATGATCACGACAATGAAAAAATTTCACCTTTGACATGTCACGCTTCTTGCCTTCTTTATCAGTCTCATATGAAGAATGGAACTTCTTCCCCTTTCCCTTCTTTGACTTACCAGCCAAGGCACAATTTTCTTCATCATTAGTCCTGGATGAGGATCCATCCCTGGTATTCTGCTAAAACTCTTCTTGTACCAAATCCGACCATAGTTTCCTCCAATCTGGTAACTTATCCCTCCCATTCCCAGAGTCCTAGAACTATGCTAGCTCTTGGAAAGGCATAGAAGTTCCAGGCTCACCAAGTCATCATCAGCTACAATAATCCAAAAACTGCCAAGCTCATCTCGACATTGAGTGAACTTGGTCAAGTATTTTTGGATTGTGTCACCCTTCTCCATTTTGATTTTTCAGAGCTTTTCCTTGAGTGCCAATTTTCTGTGGTCACTTATACTTTGAAACAGATCTATCAAGGCCTTCCATATAGCATATTTATTTTCTTTTCCATGGAGACTCGAGACAATATGATCTCGAACTCCCTCTAATAAGATCCTCCTCACCTTTGCTACCTTCTTCTGCCATGCATCAAGAAGTTGGGTATCTGCGACTGTGGGCTTAGAAATGTCATTATCTATGAATTCCTTCAACCCATTATCCTCCAACACTGCCTCCATCCAGTCCTTCCATGCAATATAATTTGAACTGGCCTCAAGTGCATATTCGAGTCTCAAGCCATTAAAAGACATCTTGATCCACTTCTTGCTCCAAAGAAAGTATCTGCAAATTTAAATAGTGTTCAACACAAAATCAATTTATTCTCCACTATTGTAATTCTTGGAGCTCTAATACCATGTAATAAATTACACCAATGGATTCAATCTGATCATAAAATGTACTAAAAAAAGATATTGAATCCTTCTACAATATTTCCGGAATATAAATCAGGATCGCTAAATCACATGCAAGTAAGAGAAAGAAGTAAATCAATCACACAACACAAAATTTTCGTGGGGAAAGGAAATGCTCAAAGCCCCTCCATATTTATTGTATAATCAACCAAGGAATCATGAAAAAACACAATGCATGTGTGCTCACAAGAACCTCATACACGCTACCAATTGTCTCACACTGATCTAGGAAAATCTGGACCAATACATAGCCAATTTCCTGCCCACCTTCAGCCTGCCTTGCTCACACAATCCCTAGGAAAAATAATTCCTATTAAATAGGAATTCCAACCTTCCTTGACGGCATAATCCATCATGGGCTTCTTGTGGCTTTATAGCTGCACCTGGGAAGTTCACTCATAATACAATTGATAGGTTACTTGCATTTAATCTTTGTTTCAACTGGGTCGTCATTAGAATTGACATGCATGCAGTTATTAATAGTGAATAACCAGTTACTTGGTAGATCACTACTTGTGAATTAAATCTAATTTAATTCACTTGACCTTCCACTAGCTGATCAATCAGTTAAAACTAGTTAAACTGATTTTAACTCAATTAATTTGAGTTAAATGATTGCACTCACACCACACTAGTGCTACAATTGCAACTGGATCCTGTAAATAATAGAATCACTCTACATGCCTATCCTTTGGCCCTCAACTCGAAATTCTTGAGCTAACTATGTCTATCACACTTAGTTAACTATTACAAGTTGTTATGACGTAAGATTAAAATTTATTTTCCAATTTATTTAAAAATTGTTCGCCCACATTAGCACTAATGTGTCACTGAATTCCTCACTCATGTGTGACCAGAAATCCCACACTATTATGTGGTGCATTTTCTTGTTGAATTTAAACATTGAATTCTATCAAGCTTGTTTCAAATTTATTAGTGATGATATTCTTGGTGTTGTAGAATATTATAGGATTCATGGTAGAATCCTAGCCCCCTTCAATGCCAATTTTTTGGCCCTCATTCATATATATGATAAGCCCTCATCCTTTGATTAGTTCATAACTATCTCCCATTGTAGCAGTACCTAAAAAATCATCTCGAATATCATTTCCCTTTGGCTAAATCCCATCCTCTCTGAGAACATATCCTTGGAAAAATTTGGTTTTTTCAAATAAAGGTAGATAGATGAAGCCATTGGGCTAGCACAAGAAAGCCTACATTTGCTACATGTTTAAAAGAAAAAAGTTGGTATTTACAATTGGATCTTTGTAAAGCCTTTTATCGGGTGGAATATCTCTACATTAGGTTAATCCTTCTCCATTTGGGGTTCTCTCCTCCCTTTGTAGATTGGGTTTATTGTTGTATTAACACACTCACTCTCAATGTAAATCCTTATCCCCCTTCTTCAAATCACAAGGGGTATAAGGCATGGATGTGCTTTATCACCCTCTCCTCCTCCTCTTTATTATTGAAAGCCTAAAGAGGGCATTATTAGAAGAAAAAATAACGCACAACATAAAATGTATCAACATCTCAGAAACCTATACACTCACTCACCTTCTCTTTGTGGATGATATCATCATTTTCTTAGCCCTGGACTATGGTGTTTTACAAACATTAAAACATATCCTTGAAATCTTCTCTCTGGCAGCAGGTATGATCATAAATCAAGAGAAATCAACTCTCATAGGGAATGCACTTTAACGTGTTGATTCAAATAGGGTACATTAGGTCCTCTCAAAAGTCCCTTCACCCCTAGAAGACTCATTGAAGTATTTAGGCTTGTATATTAAATCAAAAAATTACAAGAAATATGATTGGGCTTAGATAGTTGCAAAGATACATCTCAGAGTCAGGAGCGGGTGCAATATAAGGCTCTCTAGGGCAAGGAGGATAGTGCTCTAAAAATATTTTATAGAAGTCATCCCGTTTTAATGACCTCTCTATATTGGATTACGAAAGGGGTTCTCAAAAAATAAAATAAAAATATCCTTGAGATACATTTGGTAAAGAAGGCGGGATAACATAGAATTTTCACTAATATCCTAGTCTTCCATATCTCTCCCAAAATATTTGGAGGTTTGGGTTTAAAAAATTTACCTTGGTTCTCAATGACTCTAGCTGCAAAGGGAGCCTAGAAACTTGTCAAGGGGTAAGGTTTGTGGGAAGAAAATTATGGAAATAAAATACTTATCTCCCTCCTCTCTTTTGGAATGGATCAAATCACCCAAAAAATATGCTAACAAAGGATCAATAGTGCGGAGGGTCATAATCAATTTTGTAGCAATCATTTGGAAATGCCTCAGATGGAAAGTTGTAGATTGATCTAATGTAATTATTTGAAAATACCAATGGATTGGTAGCATGAACTAAAATATCCTATCTGATCAACTCATTCAAATTTTAAATGACAAAGGAATATTTTATTTACACCAAATTTCTAATCGATCGGGGCTCATTGGGCCTCGATTGTGGGTTTGGGCACAAAATTTACAACTTGATGGAAACCTAGATGATGAATGAGAGTAATGCATATTGGCGTTGAATTATATTATTGTATCTCTCTACCTTTCATAATAAAATAAGGTATGGTATTTGGATTTGACTATCTCCTATTCATCCATAAATCCACTTCTCCTCCTCCTTGGTGGGCCAAAATTATGGAAATTTTGCTGCCATCCAAAAATCAAACTTTTCATGTGGCTTCTCCCGAAGAAAAAAATTCCCCACTAAGGATATATTGAAAAAATATATTTTGAGGGTCCCATTCAATGCTCACTTTTCCTAGTTAATTTTGAAACAATCTCACATTTTTATCTAAGGCGCATTCTCAAGAAGTGTCTAGCTAGAGATAAGAAAGATTATTGAAGATGGACAAGTGTGCAATGGTCCCTTGGTTGAGGAATGCTTGAAATATTGGTTAGAACAAAAGCAAAAAGAAACTTTGAAGGCCCTCCCCATAGTGGTCTGCTGGGGTATTTGGTTGGAAAGGAATGGGGTTAGTTTTGAATACCAAGTCCAATCATACATAAGAGTGGCCCTAAATATTCTAATAATTTTGGATGTTCTCCGTCATAAGCTGCCTACTACCAAAAAACCCTCTCATCTTGACCAGGACATTCAAAAAGGCAATATGTGGGTCGTCTTTGATGGGGTTTCACAACACATCCTATCCATTGGAGGTACTGGTGGTCTATTATATATTTCAGAAACACACTTTTACTCCTTCTCATGTGGCATTGGACTATCCTTCAATAATTATGTCGATATTTTCTCTTTAAAACTCCTACAATTATTTGAGTATCTGTAAATCACTATATATATATATATATATATATATATATATATATATATATATATATAGATATCAAGAATGTGATAAATTGGATGAATGGCGAATTGAGGATGAGGAACTAGACCCTATTTAAATTATATTAGAACATTATGAATAGAATAAGGAACTTTTATTATATCTTGTTTTTGCATGTATACAAGGAAGAAAACTAGGAATATGGTGACCTTTTGAAAATAAAATTGTCCTTGGTTCAAGGCTAGTGGGAAATCCAAGGCCTTACCCATGTATAGACATAGTAACTAGTCCAAAATTTCAATAATATCAAAATTTGCAATCTCACTAACGAGATGACAACATGAAACCAAAATGTTAAGATGAATTTCAAAAAAAGGAATAGTAAATCATGAAACTAAGATTAAGAAGAGTTGAGTAGTGACAGGTTTCTATCACTTGACCCTAAAGGCATTGAAGAAATTATGAGGAAAGGTATATGCCACTCAATATGTGTTAAGTTTTTATTGATCTACTTTTTGTAGAATATTGTATTCCCATACTCTCTATTGACATCAACAAGATTGGAAAATATGCCCTACTAATCAACTTTCCACTCCATTAGAATCATCTCCATCAATGATTTCATCTTTCAATAAAAGAAAAGTGCATGTAAATACTACTTCCTGTAGCCTCTGATATGACTAGGTTTTGCGACCAATCGCTCAAATTATTCCATGATTTATGAATTTGACATGGAGTGCATGTCCTTAGAAACTAAGTTCTTTAGTTTCCTCAATTCATTACAAGGATACACTGAGATAGACTTGGGGAAAATTTCCTCCACTTCCCTAACTTTATTTTAGTCCCGATTGTGTCTTTGTGGGCTTCTACCTCCTCCCCCGTCCCTTCAGCTTCTCATGCATTGAGGTTGCATGGTGGCCATCCAATAAGAGTTACTTGAAAATTCTTCCAACACCTACATGTAACATGTTATGCCTGGAATTGTGGAGTTGGATCAATTTCCTTTAATCCATAGACCACCAATACACTTCCTAAAACCAACATCATCCCAACATAGATGCAAAACCACCTCAGCACCAAATCTAAAAGTTTGATGGAGGCCCACCCCCTTATAGGAGAGTATAAACAATTAGAGGCCCCTTCACCCTCGACAACACCCAGGGATACATAAGTCAAACTACCAACCACAAACAATATTATAAACTCCTCAAGACATTCACTCTAGGTAATGCAACAAAAAAAAGGAAATAACAAAGGATGGATGAGGAAAACAACAAGAAACCCATAAAATTCCCAAGCCCCAGAATACATAACAAGAAAATGATAAAAATCATGGTACCTACCGACCCAGATGATTGAGCGACCCACGAATCAGTGGTGAATATCTTCAATGAGGTAAAACAGTCTCAAAAGGAGAAAATATCTTTGACCATGGGCCAAATATCATCCTTACTAAAAAAATTCTTTAACTAGTGGTCCCCGAAAAAAACTCATAGACCAATAAAATATAATAGGGCCTTCCAACAATGAACACAAAAAAGCTCCCCATTACATCAAAATCTCCCATATACAAGAGCCTAATATGTATCAAATAAATTGAGAGTTATGCGAGCAATTATCCACACCTAGACATACAAAGGTAAAACCAAAAAAAGAAGTCTAGGATTTAAACTAAGAAAAGAAACCTTTACCCGAGTTACATTGGCCCTGAGATGGTGCATGTAGAGGTTAACTAGGTGATTGCATGAAGATGATGGTATAATGTGGTGCTACAATTGTATATTTTCATATTTTCTCTGCTCTATTGAAGCCACCTCATCATATTTTTGTTTCACGGACTGTTTACTAGAGGAGAATATCGCCTGCGATTTGCAGGCCTCAACAAACTAAGAAAAAAACCATATTCCCCAACCGAACAACTATATCCTTCAAGAAAATTCTATGATCCATGCAAGGGATGGCTTTACTAGAGGAATTAAACTTCGCAAGCTCCTGCATGCATGGGGGTGGCCATGCCACCCCCAAAAATTAATAACTCACATTTTTAATCAGCTTGAGGTGGTGGGCATGGATCCTTATCAAGATAATTTCCAATATACTCACCCCCATTAGGGTCATAAATTGATCACAGTTAAACAAATCAACATGATGAATACAATAATTATTATCCTTCTCAGCAAGGACATAGAGTTTTTTTTGGGGGAAATGTCATGTTTGTATGCTTTAGGTGCTCTATACAAAGTCTTGTCTAGAGCATTTATGATACATCACTGGTGGTGTTTTGGAAAAATCGAAAACAATTATATCATTCAAAATCACATTTGTAAAATATGTTTGCAGGATATGAATCACTTGGGAAACTTGGGTACTTCTGGAATTTGATGAAATTGTGTTCACAGATCTTTCACTACTATAAATGTTTCATATTTATTTAGTACAAGTTAAAAAATGAATGCTTATGCTATCATGGGCATATAAAGATACATACTTCACAAAAAAAATTGGAGGATGATAAGTAATTATTTGAACAAAACTTTTGGGCTTTAAGCCACTAGATACTTATGGAATCCACAAATTGTAATCTATTTTGGGTGTAAATGGAGTACAAAGTTTTCTTTCCTTGGAAAAAAAATGTATTTTCAAAGAATCTTAGCTCCAATAGTTTGATGAACAATTAGTATAGTTAAAAGTTATCTATTCTTACCAAAAAAGTATTATATATATATATATATATATATATATATATATAAAGAGTATCCATTATATTTTAAAAAAATATCATTATTGAATTTGTATTTAGTGTAATATTTTATTATATTTTAAAATATGTTTTTAATAATAATAATAATAATAATTCATGTGATTAAAATGATTTATTAAATTTTTAATAGGGTAAAATATTACTTGAAAATTTTGGAATTTTGATTTTATGTTTGAAAAACATTAAGAAAGGTGTTTTAATATCATTATAGTTTTGTTGAGTATTATGCCAAATATTTTGAAATTAAAATTTAATTTGAGTATATGATGGAAAATATAAGAAAAAAAGATTTACATTTTCAACCATCAACCATCTAATGTCACAAATGTGACACACTCTTTCATCTAATGGGATTTTGGGAATTGACTAATATTACTTTCAAGAAATGAGAATTTGTTCTCATTTTAACAATGCATATTTTTTTCTTCGCACTAGTCAATAGAGACTTTTGATTTTTGAGATTTGGGTTTAGCACTATTTTATTATGCCTATAGGTGTGTTTATTTTATAATAGTGTTTCTAAAATTTTAATTTAATTATCAGTAATTAATAGGTGGATGATAGAGATTCAAATTGAGTTTCCATAATTTTAATTTCACTATCAATAATTAATAGGTGGATGGTAAGGATTTAATTTGGGTTTCCATAATTTTAATTTAATTATCAATAATTAATAGGTGGATGCTAGAGATTTAACTTTTAGGGAACATATATTTAATATTTTTAGTAGTATTCATGGATAGAGGTTTTAGATTTATTTTAAAAGTTGCTATGCCCTTTTAGCTTTCTAATTTAATTTAAAAAATAAAAAAATAATAAATAAAATCTATGAAATGAGTTAATGTTGTTTGGGCATGTGGTATTGATAAGCTATGATATTGACTCATGATATTGTAACAAAGGTTATGCATAGGTTAAAAATCCACATGGTAAAATGGGGTCAATCTCCATGGTTAAGAATCTTGTTACATGTTTTTTGAAATGTATGTATGTCTAACTCATATATTAATTATTTTAATGATAATAATAATAATTTAAAATAAAGTTACATTTTAATTAATTTTATTTTGCAAAAGGATTTCTTTCCTTTTCCCCCAACGATTTAGCCAACATTGGGCATCCTTATAACATCCCCCCTTGAGATTAAGATGGTCTTGACTAGGGTTTGAAGTAATTTTAAGAGGCCTTTATCTTCCATTTTTTGTAACTTGTTTTTATAAGTTAAATTATTGACCATAACCATGCTCTGAATAGAGGTAAATGCTTTCTTTGATAATGGGGATATAAGTTATAAATTGTTTTTTGATTTGTTCTATATTTCTCTATTGATTATAAAAAAATGATAAATATATCGTTTAAGAAAAAGAAAATCTAATCTGAAACAAAATTTAATGAGAGTATATTACCAAATATGTATTTAGTATATTTTTAATATCGTATTTTAAAATATGATTTAATAATAAATGTTTCTTAATAATAACAATCATTTTAGATATCATTTTTGGTATTCAACTGCATTAAGTAAAAGTAAGTCATTCATCTATGGCCGTTTCCATGAGAGGTAGTCGTAACTGACTAATTTATCATGATTTTGGATAGTCCAATTAACACTCATTGCATCAGGTGATGCTGATAGGGGTGAAGAAGTGAGATTGAACTAGTGAAATGAATCAAATAGCGTCAATCATCACTTCCGGGGCTTGCACCTGGTAACCAGAACTTCCTGGGAGGTCACCCATCCCAGAACTCCTCTGGCTCAAGCGTGCTTAACTATGGAGTTTTCCCCACAATTAAGCCCACTTGGCTTTCTACCCCATTTGCAAAACCTTAGCAAGTGTTGTTCCTCATGAACCATTCAAGTAGAGCTCCCTTTAATCTTTGAGTATGAGGGGTTTCCGCAGTGCATTATATTAGATATCATTATTATTATTGTATATGAATATGATGACTAATATTTATAATATTATCTCAGGATTTGGGTGTTTGAAAATTTATCCCAAGCAATAAATTCCCTCATGAATAACCCCCATAGCTCATATGACACAGGATTTTGGTGGTGCCATGGGCCCGACTTCCACAAAATTTTGGGTTTGGAGTAATGGCATGGTGGAAGCCCACCCTTCCTTGGAATTTATGGTGCATGACGAGTTGGTACACTTTCCCTGTTGCCTAACGAGAGGACCTCCATGTTATAATGCTCGACTTTGGGGAAAATTGTAATATAGCTTGCAATTAGAATAGGAACTTGATTGACTAGATTTTCGTTAGACTCCAAAGTAGCTATGATGCGGGAATGTGGTCACCCCCATAGAGGAGGTTGAGGAAGAGGATGACCTCCCCTCCTACCCTGGCATGGAAAAACTGATGAGCAATTTGACTACAAAATCCCTCATTTATATCAAATAATGGTTGCAGATGTGCAGGCTCAAGAGCTTAGAGTTACGAGAAACCACCTCTGGGCTTTGTGTAATCTCCTCATTTGCAACTTCAGGGACTAGGAGGACATCAATGTGCTACTAGAGGGAAATGTGCTTGACATGGAATTCCACCTACACCATGCCAAAGTTTCCTACCATCAAATTGTGAACCTTCTTTGCATACAACTATAGGGCTCTTTGTCTCCTTCAATGGATATCATAGTGGAATCCCATTCACACTCTCTAGTTCAAACAAATACTTGACATGATAGGCTCTACAACCATTTTCCAAGGTGTAAACAAACCCGTGGCAACTCAAAGGTTGTTCCTGTTGGCTTGGGTCCCCCTAGCAGAAAAAGTGGCCAAGTCAACAGTCATGGTGTCTCATCTCTCTCACAAAAATCAACGTAGCCAAAATCATCTAGTCATTTGGCTTGCATGAGGCACCTCCTTCTTCATGATGCAAAATACTACAGGCCCTGCCCAGTGGTCCAATAATATCCTCTAGAACATTAAATGGGTGAAGCTCGTCTCTCAAGGTAGCTCCTTTTGTGTCCACAACATCTCTTTGCTCATGGTTCCATTAATATTTTTTTCTGTTTCGTTGCCATGCACTCAATAGGAGAAATTTTAGTTTCTCCTCTATGGCTAGAGGCTTCCTCCTAGTTTTTAAATTTACTCTATTTCTCAGCCTCAAGCTTCTAATCATGGCTAGTTTTTGTAGAGCCTAAGAGCTCTATTGTATGTAATTTGTGTACCACAAGTGTAGTACAAAGGTTTCTTTTGTTATAAAAAATAATAATTATAAGATAAAAAATGATATATCAAATTTTAATGGGGTAAAATATTACTTGGAAATTTTGGGATTTTATTTTTATCCTTGAAAAACATTGAGAAATGTGTTCGAAGATCGTTATAGCTTTGTTGAGTAGTATGACAAATATTTTGAAATTTTAATCTAATTTAGGTATATGATGGAAAATTTAAGAAAAAGGGCCTTGCATTTTCAACCATCTTAATGTGAAAAAGGTGACAAACTATTTCATCCCAAGGGATTTTGAGAATTATTCTTGACCAAAACCTACTTTCAACTCATGAGAATTTGTTCTTGTTATTCCCTACCTAGGCAGGACTCTAGCAATCAATTTTCTTGTTAACCACTATTAATTTAACATTAACCAATACAAATTATAATATTTAACTTTAGAAATGAATAAAATATTTTTAATTATTATTGAAAAAATAATTTGTTAACATTTAATTAGACAAACTTAGATTTTTTATTTTAGACTTGGTGTCATCTATACCATGTCCCCCATACAGTTTGGGGATAAAATTTGCTAAAATTTGCTAACACTAAGCACTGGCTAATATTCACAAGCATAATGTTTTTGATAAGAATTTTTGAGGATGATCTTGTAATTTGAGTTCGAGATAGACTGCAGATATCACTAATGAAAACTGATAAAGTTTGCTAATATTTTTGGCTGCAGATATCACTAATGAAAACTAATAAATTTTGCTAATCTTTTTGGCTGAGTAAATCTTTAGTTGATTTCATTAATGTAATTCATTTGAGTTTTAAATATGATTTTCTTTAATGTTTTGTATTTCATTTTTCTTAAGATTATGCAATTTAATTTTTAAAATTATTTATCATAGTGTCTGGAAGAGATCTTTTGCATATACAAACCACTTCATCTATTATTATAATTCTATGTACGTTGATCATTTCACGGTGGATATTAATCCAGAGGAGGAACTACAGTGTGGTCAGCTTTATTTTCTCCTTCCTCGACGTAAACTTCAATACGTGCTATAGGTCTCTGACATAGCTACAATATTGCACAGAGCTAATTTGGAAATTACATCAACATGTTTCCAATTAACTGGAAAAGCTTGACTAGGTTGAAAGATCAAGGCCCATGGGATCTGCTAAAAAGGAAACACTATGAAACTGTAATTTATCAATGCCAATAATGTATGCATATACTTAGAAGTCAGTCTTTATTTATGGGAGGTTAACATAGATTTTTTTATTTTATTTTTTTATTTTACTACACCGACATTAGACGGTTATATAACGTCCAAATGATCTATGATTCATCTTTGTCACTGTGAATTGTTAAATAAATTTAATGTCAATGAATTTTATGCCATCATATCGATGTGAATGATAACATGTATTATAACAGTTTGTAATGTTGAACATGTTTATGACACGTTGTTTTTGTTTTCTTTGATACATTGTTTTTTTTTTTTTTCATTGTTCACTTTTTGGTCACAGAGTATATTTTTCACTTAAGGAGGACTTTCTAACTGAGTGTCATCCATTGAGATGCTTCTCCTGGGCTTCTTTCACACGTTGTCATATTCGATAAAAAGTAAAACATCGATAATTGCACAAAATGATAAATTGGGTGGAATGTTGTTGAGTTTACATGTTGATCAACTCATTCTTTATCAAAACTAAGTTTTATTCAGTGTCTTAGTCAATGCAACAAGGAGCTTTAATATGGTAGGTAAATTAGGTATTCAATGTTGCAAGTTTTGGGTGGTTTTTGGGAATAATTCAAAATATTCCTTTTCATTTACAAGCTATGATTCATTAATTAAATTAAGTTACATATATATATGAGGAATTGTCTTAAGATAGAGAAGCTATCTTAGACGCACAATAATTTGGTTGAGAGAATATCTCAACCTCACACCAAACTACTAACTAACATATAAAATAGGAATAGACTCTATACATAGAGAGAACCACAATTGAAGACAAGTAGGAATTACATATTCCAACATTCCCCCTTAATGACTACTTGTCTCAATATCCATCTGCAAAATCTACAACTGGTCCTGTTTGGTAATTACACTGGTTTTGTTTGGTAATTACACTTTGTATCTTGTTCATGCTATTGTTGATGTCCATATAAAGGAACAACCATCTACCGAAATGCATGGGTTCCAACCACTGCAACCGCCAGTCTACTAGGTAGTCCTTCACATACATGGTTCATCCAACCTCTCGATTAACACTCCCTTGATACAAAATTTCACCTTATGGAGTCTAAAACCAATACGGCCCACCCAAGTGTATCCATCCCGCATGAAACACTCTTCTAGGGTGTTAAAAATCTCTGATAGAGAGAACATATAACAAAGGGGTATGCATGCCTCTCTGGGTCTTACAGCACGTACAGAAAATAAATGTCATGTAGATTTGCTTCTAATTAGAAACTGTGACTCATACTCATGGTCATGAGTCTATTCCAAGAAACTCACACAAAACAAACTCTCACAAAATTGATTGTCCATCATCGTTTGCGCTCGTCATACCATTCATATGCTAGAGCTTTCTCGCTTGAATATTTGTCATAGGTTTTGTACTTTTGAATTTTGGATATACTAGTCTTGAATCTCCATGCTATACTTGTCATTAGTTAGAGTTGCGAATTCTAAAAAAGTGACTTCATATTGAGGTCATGAATCTCAATATGTATACAAACTTTCAAGACATATTCCCTTCAAAAAAATATGAAAACACATTCCAAAATTAATATGGTTGTATTGTTTTCTCGAGCAATATAGTTTTTTAAATGCCTTGGAATGGTGTTTGCGAACAAGAGTCTCTGTTTTGTGTTAGCTGGCGTGTTGAAATCCTTGTGGTTGAGTAGTATTTTTTGTAAATTAAGTGAGGATGAATTTCAAAATAGATATTAAAAAAAAAATATTTTCCAAAATCAAAATATTACCGTGATTTTTGTGCATTAAGACAAAAGCACCAACTTAACTGCTCAATCGTTCAACCTGGGTCTAAATCTGTGCTCACTAGCACCAGGGAGTAAACAATCCCTTCTTTGAAATGGTAGTATTTCCATCAAATCCTCCTCAGGTTACCAACACCATTGACTCTTGTGAATCGAGCACTCTAACACCATCACATTTAACACCTGTGTTGATAGCATATTGAAACCGACATTTGAGGACTTGGCCCTTCTCAGTGGCCTCATCCACCATCTTGCCATAAAAAAACTGAACACTCCAAAATCAATGGCCTTTAAAGAGAATTCTCCTGCTTTAGGTCTCTAAGCAATACCCCATGCTTGTGGAAAATATGTACAACTTCCATGATTATTTTGGTAACGACAACAACAGCTTGCTCTGTAAAATGGCCCCGTGCGACGATCCTGTCAAAGAGTTCACTGCCCTCGCAGAGCTTCATGATGAGACGAACATCATTCTTGTCTTCATAATTCTGGTCGTCGTAGAACAGATAAAGATCTTGGTGGTCACACTCCATGCTTCCACGGTTACTGTGTCTAAACAAATCAGTCGACGATGACTAAGGAGACTGCTCAAACATAGGACTTCTGGTTTGAAACCATTTTCACCAATCGAGAAACTAGCGAAAAGTTGGAACTATCAGTCTCGAGCTGGAATCCTTAAACTGCAAAAAGTAAAGCCTAGAAGCTCGACATTTCTCTGAACACAGCAATCAAACAATAAAACGAATCAAAGAGGGCGGATTTCCCATTCTTGGCATCAGCGTGAGATTGACCCTCACATTGGCTCTGCAAAGATCATGCCTGTAATTCGTCCACCAACGCTATCCTAGAGTAGATCAACAACTCACAGATGCAATAGCCTTCAAACATGCACAACGTTCAACACAAAGGATGCAACAATGTAGAAGTGAAAGTTGCATGGGAGGTTGTGCTAGCAGCGTTCTCCTCCTCGCGATAGGTTGAGCTCACGCAGTTCTGAATTCATGGAGGTTCTCACCCAGCTTGGCAGCATTCTCATGGCAGCTTTCCTCAATCACCCACGTTGCTGGCATCTCAAGCAGCAGACGTATCTTTCGAGCAGCGTTCCTTGAATGCAGAGAACCCTCACCGGCCTCCTCTCAAGTTTCCAGTAGCAGTTGGTTACAGGAAGAGCAATGTTTCTCTTATTGCATAGGCTCCTGTGGTGACTCAAACTCATGCCTCCTTCTTACAAGTCTGCATTAGCAACCATCATGCTAACAAGGACCAACCACAACATTCTGCCACAGATTTGAACGCAGGTGGCATGCAGTTCTGCTAGATCCACTTGAATAAAATCTTCTATTGGATCGAGTTTTGTTGGCCCTCTAGAACAGGTAGCACATGTCCACTTCAAATCCCTCCTGCAGATCCACGCAGATCCACCAATCACACAAAAAACCTCCAATGCCATGCAGGTGACGCAACAAACACCATGACTCTCGATAAGTGTTCCTGCATAAATGGAGATCGAGCCTTCACAATGGTACACAGAGATTGACTTCTCAACAGATCGATCCCTGTCACACCACAATTTGTCTACTACGAAGTAGCCAATCAACCATGCTTCCACTACGCCAATCCACCATCACGGAGGTAGAGTCAATCAGGCCTTCACGGCCTCACTAGTGCTCTCCTGATTTCTTCGTTGCAAGAACACTTCTTCCACTGGGTTGTCAATCTGGCCATCGTTCGACCATCAGTATCTCGCTCTTCTCAGGCACACAGTCAAGCAGAAACAATGCTCCCCACGTAGGCTTGACTCCTCTGAGCATCCAAGGATGGCAGTGATCCTTCTCTTCCAGCCTTGAATTCCATTTTTGTTCACGGATAGGATGACAACGATCTGCCACAACATTTAGGAAGCACTTAGGCTCACAACCATCTCAATTTTCAGCGCGTATATGGATGGACAAACTAAAACAATACATATACTCTTTTATTTCCCTCGGCCCAGGAGGGGCCAAGGCCAGGCCCAAACGGGCTCGGATACCAACTTAAAAATTGAGCTTACAAGCTATGATTTTTTAATCAAATCAAGTTACATATATACATGAGGAATTGTCTCAAGATAGAGAAGCTATCTCAGACACACAATAATTTGGTTGAGAGAATATTTTAACCTCACACCAAACTAGGAACTAACCTATAGAATAGGAACAGACTCTATATATAGAGAGAACCACAACTGAAGACAAGTAGGAATTACATATTCCAACAAAATTGACATCTAATAATGGATTCAACTATTTTCAATTTTTTTTTGTGAATTCATATGCTTTTGTTTTTTTTTTCATTTATAGAATTAATGAAGAAAACTATTAGCACAAATTTTGGATTTGCTGCATTTTTCTCTTTTCATCATGAATCTCAATTGTTATTAAACATGGAGCAAATAAAATGAATGTGAAAAATTTGGAAATATTTACCAATAATCATTTAATCCCAAAACAAATATCAAAAGGAAAAAAACTATGTTAAAACTATGTTAAAATTTTGATATATTTAACAACCAAAAAGTAATATTTAATATGTTGAATTCTTCTATATCATTAGTCCCTCAAGTAGACTTTAGCAATATATTTCTTTTTTACAACAAATAAATTATAATGTTTAACTTTAAAATGAATAAAGTATTTTTTTTACTGCCACTATTTTGACAAATTTGATATCAGAAAATTGTATGGTTAATAGAATTTAGACATATAAATAAATATATTTATCTAAAAGCCATTGATAAGTCTTTAATCTCTTAGTATTTAAATTTGTTATATATATATATATATATGTTAGTTTTTTATTAAATATTTTCATTCAAATAATGTTTTTATATTAATTTGCACTTTTCTTGAAAACATAATTTCCATTTGAATGGCAAGCACTACTTTGTTTTGTTTTAACCATGTTTATTTTCTTCTTCGGACTAGTCAATAAGGAGAGATACTTTTGATTTTTTAGATTTAGTTTGGTGACCCTTGGGGATTTCCAATCAAAGATGCCTCGATAAAGGATGTTCCGATAACGACGACAGTGTGATATCCTTTGCACCCGAATGGCAGGAGGGATGGCCCTCCTCCCTTTAATGGGGGGAGGTTTAAGAAACTCCTAGATCGACGGGGTCCCGTTGGGTCCCTTATGATGTCAATTAGTGCGACCTTTTTTTTTTGAGGTAGGATGATTCCTATCAAATGAAAAATATAATCACATGCATAAAACAAAGCAAAAAAATAAAAAGGTGATTTTTCTCTTTAACTTTACACGATGTGATCAATCAAGAAAAAAATGAGGTTTTGTTTCTTTTGCGTATGATTCCAAAATCATATATATACCTAATCATCCTTACACTCTCAATTTAACTTGGCCTTACGAATATAACTTCTGATGGGTACTGGGGCCAACGTCTCGAAAGAATTGGTGACACCTTCCAGTAGCCGAAGAATCAACCAAGGTAATGGTATGAGGATCGAGTGTTTCTTGCACCATCACCGATAGGGAGGGATTCCCTATTTTTGGCCAGTAAAGTACCATCGTCCCATGTGAGCATTCGAGTCTTGAGATTCTTGGTAATTGGTTACCATTACCGAGCACTAGATGGGTTAGGTAGCCCCAAATATTACCACACACATTGGGGCTAAGCTTAGCCCCCTCTGAAATGGGTCTCTGTAATGCTTGGGTATTCGTTTCGTGGGTGTATAGATGAGTTTGAAGCTCCCTAAAATGTCAACATATATGTTTCAAAATTTATTATAACCATGAAAATTTATTGGATACTTACCCTCGATGGTCCTAACCTGAACTATAATTTCTTCTTTGGCCCTTATGGGGAGAATTTAGTGAGTTCAGTTAATTATTAGTTTTAGAGAGTCTCAATTTTTATTAGGGTGTTCTTTGGTGAAGTAACTGTAAGAAGAGAAAAAAGGTCCCAAAACACTGGGTGCCTTATGATCCAATCCTTACCGATGCTTCATGTGTTATTTGGAGTGAATAATCACAAATGTTATGATATGTGGATATGCGATGATCCTTTACAATCCTTTTCTAATTACCGAATGTGTGATTGTTCCTTGAAAAAATTGAAATCATGGGCGGATGATGGGCCACTTACACCTTTCTTAATTAGAATATGTTTTCCATATAGGGAGATGGAAAATTGTCTTAGGAAAATGTTCATATGCGTACCCAGGTTCGCCGAGAGGTGCAAGGGTGTCAGAGATTACTTACTTCATTTGCTGATAGTTTGGTCCTATTCCCAAATCTTAATGAAAAATTAAACTAATCTAATGCAAACATTTGACAAACTTGAACTAGAAAAAGTGTTAGGTAAACTTGACTCGGGTTAGAGTCAATGTTGACTAGGGTAAATAGTAGTGGTTTTGGGGCACATGGTATTGTGCACCCATGGTTTTTAGCCCATGGTATTTCATGTAATGGAGCCTATAAAAGGTTGGAAATACTTCATTGTAATGTAGGCCTGGAGGTGAGCGGTGAAGGCTCACTTGGCCGGATTGGCCAGGGTTTTGGCCAATGCTTAATGAAATTTCATTGGTTGGGTTTTGCGTCGGATTTGGGGTTTTCCCGAATAAACATTTGTGTTTATGTTTATGATTTGTTGCTAGCTATTTTATGGTTTTTTTTTCCTCTTGGTAAATTTATTATTTCTCTGGTAAATTCTAACAAATGGTATCAGAGCCATTCAATTCCGCTGCGCTAGGAGAGAAAAACTGTCAAAATGAGAGAGGATATGATTTGTTGCTAGCCTTTTATGTTTATTTCTCTCAGTAAATTTTTTATTATTTCTGCTGTAAATTTCTAACAAAAATATCTGTGGATATATGGTCCAATTACTCTTTACTAATTAAGCTATGTATTTTGTATCTTTTATCAACAAATAATTTGTTTGGAAAACATCTGTGGATTTAAGGCCACTTACTTGTTCCCTATTTAAACAATGTGTAATATGCGAAATAAAATACTCAAATTAAAATTACCTAGTTTCTAAGCTAATTTGGGGTTAAACATAGCACCTGAGTGTCCTAATAGTAGTGAAATATAGAGACAAATTGATGGCAAATTATTAGGGGTTTCCAATCACCTTAAAAATGGGAAAAAGTAGAAAAAAAATTTCTTGCTGGCCTTCCACATGGGTTATCTTCCCACAAACGTGGAATGCACATCTGTGGGAGCACAAAGCGCACTGTCGGGCAGAATGAAGAAACAATTCCCTCTCTATTGTGCAAAACTTTTCACTGAGTGTGATTGGAGATGCAAAGAGAATGTATGGGTGGTTTGCAACAAATTGAGCAGGAAGAAGGACCTGCAACAACAAAAATTAACTCAAAATGAAAGAATCCAGTGGAGTCACCATTCCTGTGGTAGTGTATTTGGTGCAAGGGTGTACAGAATACACTTCTTGAGCAAGCTGGCTCCTACCTATAGAAGGTCATAGAGAAAAATGATTGTCTATTGTTATTTGAATAGATTTGACATAATGTGAACTAATTTTTAGGGAAAACTAAGCATACAACAGTAAGAACAAAATAAAACACAAGGTGAAAAATAAAAAATCTCGATGGAGCAAACAACCTAATAACACAAGTGGATAATTCTCCCTTTACTAGGTGTTGGTAGTAAAAAAAATACAATGCTAAACAATTGAAGAGGGTCCTTTGAGTTATGGAGCTCAAATACCCAAAACAAGAAGGTCTCCTTCCCTCAAGTTCCTGCAAGCATCTCTTCCCTCTCTCAGAGGATGGTAGATCAAGATCAAATGGTGGACCTCTCTCTCTTGGATTGAGATGTTGGTTGGCCAACATATGAGTCCTTCCAATCGCTCTACTGCTATACTATGCAAGCTATTCTGCTATGAAGCAATTTGGCTAGCATAACAATGTGTCTCCATTTCTTCTTCCAAAGGCTGGTTTATACAGACACTTTTTGAATTGCTCCTCCTTCTCTTGGCACAATATTTATAGTGGCTCAAGAGATGAGGAGAGATTCTTTTGTGGGATGCACTTACTGTTGAAGGTGGCTCAAATCCGCCTGTCCTTGATAGTACTAGTTGTAGAATCATCTTAACCAAGTGTGCCAAGTGGTCTAGATGGTGACATTTTGCCATATTCTGGATCGTCCGACTATCAAAGGAATAACTGCACTGTGCACAAAATTCCTTTGTTGATGGTGTGATGTCCCTTAATTGTCTTTTGGACCTTAGGAAAAATTATAATTTTTAGCCTTTCCTAATGTAGCATCCTATTTCTACCATATGAGCCTTGGTTTTCTCATTCCATCATCACCTTCTAGTTAGCCGATCATATGCTTTCACTCGTTTTAACCTTTCCTGAGGAACCACTACTATGAGTGGTCTTATTAGCCCACCTCTTAACCTCTACATGTTCTGAGTAGTTCGATCATAACCCAAACCAATTTCTACCTTTTATACTAGTAGTTATTCTAGGAGGAGTCATATTTTAGCTCTTTTCAAACTCCTTAAACATGAAAATATTGTTGAGTATTTGTATTTTCGAATTCGTTAAAGTAAATGAAAATACATCTACTCAGCATAAGTTTAACTCTTTTTGAAAATGAGATAGACTATTTAAGAAAAAAGAATAGTTTATTCGAACATGGATAAGAGGTTCTCCTAAGTATCATTTTATTCCTTTTCAGAGTCGAGAATATTTACGAAAATGAACCTTTAAAGTTTTTTTTTTCACCTCTTTTTCAAGCTCTCTAAAAATGAAGAAAATATCAAGTTACACCCTCGTTGAACTCGTAAAAACATCAAACAATGATGGATTCATCAAACATGATGAGACCGAACCACTCCTTATCAGGGTTCATTAAAAGTACTCAGATGAATTCATCCAAAGTATGAACTTATAGATAAAGCATATGTTATCCTCCCAAAGCTTGTAAAAAATAAAGAGGTACTGACCAAAAATGGTTAGGGAAATTGGTAAAATGAGATATTACACCTATTAATGGCAGTGATTTTCTCTTGAACATGACACTCTTTCACTTCATCTCTGTGACTGTTGGGTTGGGAAATCTTCTTGTATTTTTGGTTTATTACACTATATCAAAACCTCCGCATTTGGTATTGGGTAAATTCTTCCAACTCCATAAAGTGTCATCGTTATGTTAAAGAGAAGTCCTTAATTGTTTTATTTCTTCTACAATACTCTTAAGCCTACATTCATGTCTCTCATTCCTAAACCAATTCCACATCAACATCATTCTATCTCAAATAATGATACTATTTTTTTGTCATTGGTGGAGGATACATTAAGGCCCTCATGTGATGGGTTGCTTCCTATCAACATCAACTCATTATCTTGAAATTTGGCTTAGAAACTCACTTTTCTACCTTGGGACTTGCATACATCAATGGAAAGTTTCCTCGCTCTTGGCAACCGATTTTCATCATTGGCCTTTGACCGAAATATTCTGTGTGGTGTTTTACTTCAACTCCTTTATTCACACCATATGGATTGTACTACAATATCTTGAGATGCATTAACATCATCAATGAATTATATTGAATATGTTAACAACTTACATAATTGGTTGGTAATTATATGGTCTCTACCATGTTCAACTTCAGATCATTTATTCACATTATTAGACTCGTACATTGAACGATTGAGTGAACAAGATAGAAGATCTCGAATATAGTTTCATCCATACAAGATGTGATTTTAGGATTAATGCAATATTACAATGTATGATTCTTATGTTAATACTGAAAATCATCCGATCATGAGTCCACACTCTGTTATCAGTGGACGAGACTTCTTGATAATTTTACATGTAATGCTAACTTATTTGTTGAGCATGGGTATGTCTCCCTCAATAGGCCTACAAACCAGATCAATGAACATCTGTGAACATGTTGTAATCATCCCTTCGCAAATCCTTAAGCATGAAATTTCCAAAATGTTTGATTTTTTGGGATTAGCTACTCAAAATCAATTTTTTTAGCCCCATCCCAACTTGTCCCTTTAGCCACCTACATTCAATGATGGATAGAGCTAGTTTCCCCTTTCTATAGGTGTGTTGATTCTAGAAATTCGGGAAAATTAAAAATATTTCCAAAGCTTCCTCTTTTAGAAGCTTCCAAGGGTTGTTTTAACCATTTACCATGGATAATAACTTGAATCCCATCTAATCCTATCTTCACTTGTTATCCCTTGAGCTCATCCTCCAATAATATGTGGATCTCAAGCCCATTATGGTAAATATTAAACTACCTCACCTCTCCTATAAATTTACTTCCATCCATAGCATTAGGGTTGGATTTTGGAGACTGATCATACCCTCATGTTGTTGCGTTGAACGTAAAGGAGTCATCATCTTCATGCATTAGGGTTTACATTGAGGTGTGCTTTGTGACAAGCAAGGACAAGTCAACTTGGGAAGATCTCTACAGGATCAGCTACTATTTAAGGTTTTAAAATCTCTCCTATTTCTATTAATATAAATATTATATTTTTTTCTTATATGAATTGTACTATGTTTATGTTCATGTATTTCAATGCCTTGTTGATTCATTGAATAGATATGTTAGACTATACTACTTGTTTTTTGTGGACCCTTTTCTTGTTTTAGTAGTGTGTGCAGGTTCTAATTATAGCACATGGAGTTACAATTGGAGCTTACAAGAGAGAAGGAAAGGAAATATTGATACATGTTGAAAATGGCACCAAGAAATAGTCTAATTTAATTTTACCTTGAATTAAATTAGAATAAAATTGTAATTCCACATCACAAGAGAACTTGTACTATTAAATTAAGTTAGTTTGACTTAGTTGGTTCAGTTAATTCAATTTGAAGGCCTAACTTGAGTCATGTAGAGTGTCTCCTACTTTATAAGAGCCCGAGTTGAGTTTATTTTGAGTTGTAATTAATTATTTTAGTAAATCTGAGTTAGAGTCAGTTAAACTAGTTCCAACTGTTGGAGGAACTAGTGGGAGATCAAGTAGTGGGGTGTGTACTATGTGATCAACCAATCAACCAATAAAAAAACCCATAAATATATCGTGCATGTGTGATCTATTATTTACCCAGTTGATATTGGAGTTAAAGGGAAGTGTATTATCAATTGTATAATCATCCAAATTGTACAGGTGGTACATGCAGTCAGAGGAATGCCTATGATGGATTGCGTATTTTTGGATGAGGAATTTCCATAATTAATAGGGGATAATTATCAAGGAAACAACACAAGAAAATATGGACTTGGGAAAGAATAAAATTGGTTATGAATTGGCCAAGGCTTGTCTAGGAAGCAATGAGATAGATAGAGATAGTGCAGAGGTTATTAGGGCTTGAGAAAAGCATTGTAATATTATGTCAATTTTGGACAACTAGGTCCAAAATCCATGTTGTGATTCTCAGATGAAGATGCCAATATTTTTGTTGGATTCCTCTTTCGGAGAGGTGCAAGATTGATCCTAATATCATCTTAATACGATGAGCAGAACATTTATTTTAAATTTATTCAAAATATGTGTACGTTGGCCTTAAGGTTTTGTGCCCCAGAAATTGTGTCACACACCCTCACTGATGGATATAAATTGGTCAATGTTGGAGGAAATTTTCACTCATCTCATCCTCACACATATCTCTCTCCTCATCTGATTGGTTCGATGACCTAGGAGGCTCTTCTCTCCAGACGTGGGAAATTTCAGCATCAACTCTTTTCTGTTTTCGGCCTAGGGTTTCTATAGCAACTTTTACCATCATTGAATTTGGTCGACGCAACTTTAAACTGACTTGAAACTCTCCCTAAATTTCGATCTTCCAAATCCACATTTTTTGGCACTATTTCCGAGGCACTTTGCTGCTTTGACCTAGCTGTTGTTGTCGTTAGCATTGGCCATTGACTAACAACGTTGAATTTTAGGTTGACTTTTGAGTTGACCGTTTTGGCTATCCTAAAGGGTTGCGTGACATTGCTGGGTTGTTGACGATATTGAGACTTTGTTGATTGAAGCACCCCGTTGATCGCCGTAACGCACCAACACTTATATATCTTTGGCTTGTCTTGTGTCGATCTATTGGTATGTTTTATCAACATTTTACTTTATTTTTTATGTGATTTTTGACTGATATTGGGATAAAAAGTAAAGTTTCATCAGGCATATAACATCTACAAAAATTTACATGGTATCAGAGCTAAGGTGAAGACAAAGCCCTAATTTGTAGAAATCATCGAAGAAGAGGATGGGTTCCTCAAACTACAATGGCTTTAAGGCTGATGACAAATTGAATGGGAAGGATGACTTCCATGCTTGGAAGATGACATTGGATCTTAATTTGGAAGACCAAGATGTCATGGAATATTTTCAGGGTAAAATCCAAGAGCCTCCATCCATTGCAACTGTTGTTTCCAAAAAAAAGTATAAGAATGGGGAAATCAAAGCAAAGCTAATGATCAGAGACTCAATTCATAAGAGTCTGGTTGCCTACATCTCTAAGCTGGGCACATCCAAGGAGATGTATGATAAGTTGGTCCACGTGTTCAAGGCCAACAATGTGAATCAAGTCCTATTCTTCAAAAAATCAATTGAAGAATCTAGAGAAAGGCAGGGATGAGTCTGTTCAATCATATTGTCTAAAGCTGGTCAAGATCAAGAATAATTTGCTGGCTATTGGGGAGACAATAGCTAATCAAGAGATGGTACTCACCGCACTTGGAGGTCTCTCATCCAAATGGCATGTGTTCAACACTACCATTCTCAATAACAATGTGATACCTGACTTTGACGAAGTACTATCAAGATGCATACAAGAAGAGACAAGAATGAAGGAATATGAAAATGAAGGAAATTTTGCCTTTGCTGCTCATTCTAGAAAGAATAACTTTGGTGGTCCAAGGAACAAAGGAAGAGCAAGGGCCCAAGGAAAGAAAGGCAAGTGCTACACTTGCCACAAGCTAGGTCACTATGCTAGATAATTCCCTTTCAAGAAGGATTCTCTCTCGATGATGACAACAACAATAACCAGAAGAATGGAAATCAAAGGAACAATAGGTTCAAGGGGAACAGGAAGGCTCCCTCTTGCGGAAATGGTCAACCTTTCAAAAGGTCAAGAAATTCTAGGTATGAGGAATCAAATGTTGTTGATAAAAGAAATGAATTCATTCTTGTATTTGCCCTCTCTACTGCATCTCCACCTGACAAAATGGATGTCTGGTTGATATATACTGGTGCCTCAATGGACATAACTGGGTTCAAGGAAGCACTTTCTGATATGGTTTAGAAGGATACTAATTTGGAAATTATCCTTAGAGACAATTCCACATATATCATGAAAGGGACAGGGACTATGACCCTCCACTTGTCTCAAGGTCAAGTCCTTCGCTTGCAGGAGGTACTCTATGTACCTAATTTCAAGAAGAACCTTGTGCCTATTTCAGTCATGGAAGACAAAGGTTTGAATGTGGCATTCATTGATGGGAAGGTGCGTATTTAGAAGAAGAGTTTCAAGGAATCTATCACGATTGGGTTTAGAGTTAATACACTCTACCAGGTTTGAGGAAGCCCACTCAGAGCGATGACATATGATACTATCTGATAGACTGAACTATGGTATTGGAGGTTTGGACACCTTCACTATAAGGCCCTTCCCAAATCAAGGAAGGTGGTGACGGGGATTCTTGAGTTCTAAAATAATCATGAAGGTGTATGTCAGGGTTATGTTGAAGGAAAGCATACAAGGGGGCCTTTCCCCTCAAGTGTCACAAAGACATCTGATGTCTTGCTATTGATACATTCTGATCTGTCTGGGATGCTGCCCGTGACATCCTTGGGAGAATGTTATTATTATATGACATTAATAGATGGCTTCTCTCACAAAACCTAGATATACTTCTTGAAGAAGAAGGATGAGGCTTTCATGTGGTTTTGTACCATCAAAGCCTTGGTGAAAAATATGACAGGTAAGAAGATCAAGTTATTGAGGACTGATAATGGCACTGAATATAAGATGAACGAGTTCAAGAAATTTTGTAGAGAAGTTGGCATCAAGAGGGAGACCACAACTTTCTATACTCTTGAGTAGAATGGCATTACTGAACGAAAGAACAGGATCATTTTGGAAGTTTCCCATGCCATGCTATGTGACCAAGGCCTACTGAAGTTTCTGTGGGGAGAAGATGCAAACACTGTTGTGTACATACAAAATCGATGCCCGCATTTCACTCTGGACTCCAAAACTCCCGAAGAGTTTTTCTATGGTAAGAAACCTGACGTCTCACATTTCAGAGTTTTTGGATATCCTGTTTATTTTCATGTGCCAAAAGAGAAGAGGAGCAAGATGGATACTTCTGGGAAGAAGGGAATGTTTGTGGGCTACAACGAAACTTCAAAGGCCTATATATTTTATGTGCTTGGTCAAATGGAAGTGGAGATATTCCATGATGTCAGCTTTGACGAAGATGCTTCCTTGAGGAAAGTAGTCAATCTTCCTAGATCTGAGGAAGATAATGAAAAAGGGCATGGAAATCAAGAAGAACTGAAGGATGAGACGATTCCCGATGTTGAACGACCAATGGACCCGATTGATCGACCTCCTCCAATAGGTAAGAGAACATCATGGCTCAGGGAAACTATCGATGATGATGAGGGACATATTGCCCTAAGGGGGACATTCCGTGAAAGCAAGAAGCTGAATAGATACCAAGGGTATCTAGTACCCATGAGTACTGTTGTACGATCTGAGCTTGGATCTTTTGAGGAAGCCGTAAAGAATCAAGTCTAGAAGGATGCTATGCACAAAGATTATGAGTCCATAATGAAGAATGATGTATGGGATGTGGTTCCAAGATCAGAGGACAAAGAAGTTGTCACCTTGAAATGGCTCTACAAGATCAAGCATGGATCTGATGGAAGTGCTAAAAAGTTCAAGGCAAGATTCGTTGCCTATAGCCTCTCTAAAAAACAAGGCATAGACTATGATGATATATTTGCACCTGTGGCCCGATATACCACCATCCGATCTATCATAGCCCTTGCTGTTATGCAAGGATGGATTATTCATTAGATGGATGTGAAGACCGCATTTCTGCATGGTGTGGTAAAGGAAGAGGTGTATGTGGAGCAACCTTTGGGGTTCAAAGTCCAGGATCGAGATACCCATGTTTGCAGGTTGAAGAAAGGCATGTATGGGTTGAAGCAAGAACCCGGAGCTTGGTACGGGAGGATAGATAGCTACCTGATGAAGCTGGGCTTCACTCGTAGTAATGCTGATTCAAACCTTTACTTAAAGGCTGATAGAGAAAATCCTCTCATTTTGGTGATGTATGTGGACGACCTCTTCCTGACAGGTGCTTACCCTCTCACTCATCAGTGCAAGAGGGATCTTGCTGCTGAGTTTGAGATGAAAGACCTAGGACTGATGCATTACTTCTTAGGCCTGGAGTTCTAGCAGAGTCCTAGCAAGATTTTCCTTTCTCGATTAAAATACATTTTGAAGCTTCTAGAAAGATTTGATATGGTTGACTGTAACTCCATGTCGACACGATGGAGCTCAACTTTAAGAAGTTGAGTGGCAGCGCTGTTGGGCCCGTGCTAGAAAATCCTACTTAGTATCATCAACTCGTAGGGGTTTTGATGTTCTTAGTGAAAACCTGTCCAGACGTATGTTTTGCAGTGAACACTTTGATTCAACATATGGTTGAGCCTCATCACATTCATTGGGTTGGTGCCAAGAATCTATTGATATATCTTCGAGGCACGATAAACCATGGGCTGAGATACATTACCAGGAGCATGAAACTCCATGGATATATTGATGTAAATTGGGCTGCGAGTGTGGTAGATCATAAGAGCGCATCGTGATGCTGCTTCACACTTGTTTCTGCTTCGATATCATGGATGAGTAGGAAGCAGAAGTTTGTGGCTTTGAGCATTGTAGAGGCTGAATACATTGCAGCCAGTATGGCCTATTGTGAAGGAGTTTTTTTACAAAAGCTCTTCAGTGAGTTGTTTCGGCATGTGCTAGATACCACCGTGATACTCTGTGATAACTAGAGTGGGATTTGGTTGTGTAAGAATCCCGCGTTCCATGATCGATCCAAGCATATTGATATTAGGTACCACTTTATCCAGGATATGGTACAACGAGGTGTCGTAAGGCTTGATCATATAGGAGCTGATGAGAAGGTCACGGATATTATCACAAAGCCCCTGGGGAAGGTCAAGTACCTAACCTTCTATGAGAATCTTGGTATCGTGGAACGACCCTATGTTGAGGGTCCTGTTAGATGATGAGCTCTATGAGCTTTGCGGGGATTTGGGGATAGCTTCTCGGAGCTATAAGCAAGCATAAGGCTAGGCTTGCTGAACCTTGTTGGTGTGCTTCTTCCCACCCATTGTGATGATTGATTTGGTTCACCTCTCATTATCTGTGCCCCGTATGCATCCTACCAATTGAGTTCAGGGCTCATGGGAAGTACCTCTCATTTGGCCAGTGAGGTGGGAAAAGATAGAGACTAGTAGAAAAGACTGATAAACGCATCATAGATTGTCATACACTCTATCTAGGATGGCACGGTCCAACCTATTGATCTGGGATCAAGTATAGTGAGGTTTCGGATCTCCAACTGACTTCGAGTAAGGTAAACCAACTTTGGGTTGGTATGAGACTCTTTGTGAGTCCTATAAAGGTTTCAGACCTCTAGGTTGAATCTATTAGCCAAGAATGATGTCTTTGTGACTGACCCACTTTTTTTCTGAAATAAAGAAGCCAACAACGCAAGTTACAGCGGAATGACGCACGATGTTTGGATTGCACAGGTGGATGGAGTTATCCCTAGTTGAGAGGGAGTGTTAATTTTGGAAAACTAGGTCCGAACTCCATGTTGTGATGCTCAGATGAAGATGAAAATATTTTTATTAGATTCCTCATTCAGAGAGGTGCAAGATCGATCTAAAGATCATCATAATCCGATGAGTAGAACATTCATTTTGAGTTTATTTAAAATATGTGCAGGCGGCCTTAAAGTTTTGTGCCCCAGTAGCTGTGTCACACACCCTCACTGATTGATATAAATTGGTCAATGTTGGAGGACGTTTTCACTCATCTCATCCTCACACATTTCTCTCTCCTCACCTGATTGGTTCGATGACCTTGAAGGCTCTTCTCTCCACACGTGGGAAATTTCAGCAACATCTCTTTTATGTTTTTGGCCTAGGGTTTCTGTAGCAACTTTGACCAACGTTGACTTTGATTAACGCAAGGTCAAACAAACTGGAAACTCTCCCTAAATTTAGATCTTTCAAATTCGCATCTTTTGGCACTATTCTCGAGGCTAGACATTAAATTTGACTTTGCTGCGTTGACCTAGCTACTGCTACTGTTTGCGTTGAACGTTGACTGACAGAGTTGACTTTCAAGTTGACCGTTTTGGCCATCCTAGAGGGTTGTGTGACATTGCTGGTTGGCTGACCATATTGAGACTTTGTTGGTTGAAGCATCCTGCTGATCGTTGTAACGCACCAACACTTATATATATCTAGCTTATCTTCTGTCGATCTACTAGTATGTTCTATCAACATTTTACTTTATTGTTTATGTGATTTTTGACTGATATTGGGATAAAAATTAAAGTTGCATCAAGCATAGAACATGTAATTTTTTTTACATATTCTCATATTTTCTAACTAATGCAATATAAAGATAGAGAGGTTTTTAGTTGTGGATTTCCCCATGAAATCATTGTGTAATGCTTTGATTGAATTATTTCTCTTGCATGCTTTGTGATTTCACGATCGTTTAAATTGTTTCCATTTATGAGTAGAGTATATTCAATTCTATTGTTTTAGTAAATTACAATTAGCAGTTTGAATCTACAAGGAATTTATACACAATAGATCCGAGGTAGGCCTTTTTCCCATTCTCTAACTTCTCTAAGTAAAAATCTATATTCTTTTTCTAATGTTGTTCTAGAGTAGTCCACTAGGTCTAGGGAATTCACCTTTGTCTACAATCATAAATTCCACATAACAGGTAAAATGAAGATGAATATGGGAAACTCATGACATGGGTTTTTCTCAAAGCATTCCCAATTAGGTAACCTATAAAAGGTTTCTACAGAAAGTTTGTGGATTAGAAGCTACATGTGGTTATTTCAAGCATATAATTCTATTGTGGTTGTTGACATATTATGTTCCAAATAGAGCAATCATTTGGAAATTGCAGCAGCTCTAGGCTATTATCAAATGATTCTATGATAAGTAAATCTAGTCTAATCAGATCTTGAGTTTTTTTCCCAATTAATATCTTCCAAAAACAATTAGAGTCAATATTTTGTAATATGTCCATAAATTTCACAACCCAGATTTGGGGGAATTGTTCCAATTTTCCCCCTTCTCTTTTCTAGGTTGGAGGCTAGAGAGAGTAGTAAGTGAGAAAATGAATAATTTATCTTAGGAAGGGGGGGCACCATCATCCATGTAACAACACATCTTGTAACTTCATATCTAAAGCTAATGAAATCTCTGCAAGTTGTGGCTTATCTCTGAATTGTTGATTTGTGAGATATGAATTACTAGGCCCCACGCTAAGGAGGAAGGTCCCTCCTCTTTAGCAGGGGTTTTTGTGTCATGATAGGTATATAACTATTACACATTAATTTAATTGCAGGTTATGTTAGTTCTTTTATTAATATATCATTGTTACAAATTCTTTCTAATATGATGTTGCTATTCTTGGTTAATTTATCTTGCATAATATTGAATACAGATTTCTTGTGTGTCAGCATAGGACACTCGGATCGATCCTTACTACCTATGTGCTAATGTTCAATTGCTACTACTTATTTATAATTTTTTATTGAAACATAATGTTAGCTGGTTTCTGTTACATAGTTAATGAATGAGTTGATTTCACTTGGCTTGATGGTTGTGTGGTTTTGATCGACTAGTTTTGTGAGGATTTATTTTAAGGAGTATTATTTCATTTCCCCAAGTGTGATTTCATTTCCAACATTGTGTGTAGTGAGTTATTTTTATGCAAGTGTTTTAAAGTGAGATTTATTTTCATTCCTACAAGTGCAAAGAGTGACAACTTTGTTCATGTAGGAGAAATATTAACATTAGGAATTAGCCTATGCAATTTAAATATTGTTGCATGCATATATTTTGCATGACAATATTGAAATAGAAATACCTACAAGGATTGATGATTTATGTTTGAGAGAATTGATTTATTTTATTAAGACATTTTGTTTTCCCAACAATTGGTACATTGTATTTATGCAATGGTATTTCTAATTCTGCTAATTCTTTAACCTCCATAGGAGAAAATACAACATTGTGGCATCATAGGCTTAGGAACATGAGTGAGAATCAGATGTGGATTCTTCAGTTAAGAAATTTGTTGTCATGTTTGAAGCATATTGAATTGGATTTCCATGAGAATTATGGTTTTGGAAAACAGAAGAGAGTCATATTTATTAGAGTTTGGAAAGAAAAGAAGAGTGAAAAATTAGAGTGTGCATACAGATGTATGGGTACCGGCTTAGGTATCATATATTTCTGGCTCTCATTATTTTGTTACTTTTATTAATGATGAAACGAGGAAAACCTGAGTTTATTGTATTCAAAATAAATTTGATGTCTTTGATACTTTTATGAAATACAAAGATTTGGTTGAGAATGAGACAAGAAAGAATTTTTAGTGTCTTAGATCAGATAATGGAGGTGTATATCACATCAAGAAGTTTGATAATTATTGTTCAGAACATGGAATTCATAGAGAGAAAAGACTTTTAGTAACACCATAAGAAAATGGCGTGTCAGAAAGGATGAACGTAACAATCATGGAGCATGCAAGGTGTATGAGATTTCATGCATAATTTCCTTTACAATTTTGGGCAAATGTTGTCGATATTGTTGTTTAATTAATAAACAGAGGGTATTCAAGTTCCTTGGATGGTGTTATTCCAAAATAGGCATGGATAGGTAAGAATATAAAATAATCATTTCTTAAGACCCTTGGTTTTGAAGCATTTGTTGACATTAATAAAGAAAGCAAAACAAATCTTGCAGAAAAATAAAAGAAGTGTACCTTCATTGGATACAGTGTTAATGATTTTTGTTATCGCTTATATGATTATGAAAACCATAAAATCATTAGGAGTATAGATGTGGTCTTTATTGAAAGGGGCTTATACAAAGATAAATTACAGAGAAATAAACAGGAAAAGGAAAAAAAAAAATATGCAATGCTTGATGACATCATAGAAAAAGAAAAGTCACTATTGCTAGAAAATCATAATGAACAGCAAGAAAAACAACAACATTAGGAAAAACAACAACATGAACCTAATACTTCTGCAAGTGTTGTTACAAGATATAATAGGTTAAGTAGACCCCTTTAAAGATACTCTCCTTCATTACATTATGTATTTTTGAATGATTTTGGTTAACCAAAATGATATGAAGAAGAAATGCAGCTAGGAACCAAAAAGAAGTGGGAGCAAGCCATGAAAGAAGAGATGGAATCCTTGGTAGATAACTAGACTTATGAATTAGTTAATTTTCCTACAGGTAAAACAAAAATGCATAATAAACAGGTTTATAGGTTGAAGGAAGAAGGTGGAGGAAAAAAGAGGTATAAGGATAAAATTTTCATGAAATGGTTTGCACAAAAGAAAGGTATAGCCTTTGATGAAATATTTTCTCCTATTGTTAAACGACTTCAATTAGAACTATTTGAATTCTACTGGAAAAAAATGATTTTCATCTTGAATAATTAGATGTAAAGGAAAAATTTCTCCATGGGGATTTGGAGGAAGAAATATATATGCAATATCCACAAGGGTACGAGGTCAAAGGGAAGGAGAAACTAGTGTGCAAGTTGAAGAAGATCTTGTATGGCTTAAAATGAGATCCAAGGCAGTGGTATATAAAATCTGACAAGTTTATGTCTGAGCAAGGCTATATTAAATATGTCATTAAAACCACTATGTTTATTTTAAGAAACAAAATGATGAAAACTATATTATATTGTTTTTGGATATAGATGACATGCTTATTGTAGGGCCAAACATTTAGGAAATAAATGTGCTCAAAAGAAAATTGGCTAATTCATTTACAATGAAGGATTTGGGTGCTGCAAATAAAATACTTGGTATGAGAATAACTAGAGATAGGAAAAATCACAAATCAACGTTGTCTCAGCGTGAATACATAGAAAAGGTGATGGAAATATTTAATATGCAGAATGCAAAACTAGTTAGTACATCTTTGGCTAGCCATTTCAAACTAATAAAAGAGATGTGTCCCAAGAGTCGATAAGAGATAGATTATATGTCTAAAGTTCCATATGCATCAGTAGTTGGAAGCTTAATGTATGCAATGGTGTGCATAAGTCTTTATATTTCACATGTAGTGGGATTTGTGAGCAAGCATATGAATAATCTAGGAAATAACATTAAATGCCATTGAAGCAGATTCTCATGTATTTGAGAGGTACAGGTAATCAAGCATTATGTTTTGGAGGTTCAAACATTGTTCTATAGGGATATTTCAATTCCTATATGGCAGGTGATAAAGTTAACAGAAGGAGCACCATAGGGTATGTCTTTACTGTAGGTGGAACAACAGTAGGTTGGGTTCCTAAAATGCAAAGTATTGTTGGACTTTCAACAATGGAGGTAGACTATGTTGTTTCTATAAAGGCTAGTAAAGAAATGCTTTGGTTACAAAGGTTTACGGATGGATTGGGAAATAAGAAGGATTTTGGTAGTCTATACAATGACAATGAGAGTGCCATTAATTTTGTAAAGAACTGAACATTTCATTCTAAGACTAAACATATACATCTCATGTACCATTTCATATGTTCAGTTTTGGAAGATGGACAGTTGAAGCTGGAACATATTGTAGATATGTTAACAAAGGTAGCAACTAGGGAAAAAATGAGATTTTTCTCATTTTCAATCGGTCTTCAAGTATGATGGTAAAAATCAGAAGTAGCCAGGTCCAGGTGGAAGCATTAACTAGCAAGGGAAGCATTGGTGGAATTTCTATAATCAGTCTCCAAGTGGGAGTTTTTGGGGTGTGGAGCCTGATTATATTCCTAATTTAGAGGTCTTATTTTATCCGTGTTTAGATCCCAGTCCCTAAAAACGGGGGGTCCCCCTCCCCCCCACTATTTCTTCCGAAGGGGTTTAGGGGGGGAAAAAAAAATCTTTTAGCACCCCTCGAGTGGGGGTTCATGGGAAGCCCCCATGAAAGAAAAATTTAGAGAAAAATTTCCTTGTAAAATATCGCAATTTCATTGCGAATATAGGTCAATTCTTAAGTGAAATATATGGTGGTAGAAGTTATGTAATTTAGGGTTTTTTCCTAGAAAGCAACCCACAATTTATATGAGGGAATTGTATTGCAACTTTTTTCATGGTGGCAAGAAGATCTAGGGTTTCTCGACATGGTTCCTGCATTTTTTCTTCGGTCGCACCTCATGGCAGCTCCCAACACTCCCATGGCTATGGGCCTATGGATGATATTCGACCTCCCATCGATCCTTTGGCCTAGCATCAATGATTTCTCAAGACACTGCGGTCTTGGAATGCTTCACCCCACCTGCGTCTGCATTCGATGCACCACAACTGAATTCGATTCTCATGAGATCTAAGATTTGGTGTTAGGGGCTTACACCTGAATCCAGTGACCACCAGTTAGGTGGTATGCTACTACCCTTGAAAAACTGCACTTTCTCAGGACATTATTGATGGAAGAGGGGCCGATGCTCTGTTCTTTACACCGTGTTATGCGGCCCTGATATCAAACTTTTCTCGTTGACATAATTTGGTACCAAACAAGTTTTGGCCTCTTCTGATGCTGACAGAATAGAAACAACGAAGAGTCTAATCTTGTGACATTGCAAAGGAAGAACGGTTAAGTAATATACGCACTCAGATTATTATAAAACCCCCCGTGGGAAATATTTTTTTAGTTTGGATACATGGTTCTGATGTAGTTACCAACTTGAAGCAAAATATTCGATTATCTGTCGGATATCCAAGGCATTTACAGTCCTTAATTCATTGTGGGCGAGTCTTACAAGATAACAACACTCTCAAAGAATACTCTATTGGCACTAGCTCCACCATTTATCTCAATATGAGATTGAGAGGTGGATCAGCTGGGCAGCATAAATCTCAGGGACCCAGGGGACCCAACACATCCAAAAATGATTTCCCAAAAGGTCCCTCTTATAGGAACATATTACAGGGGAAAAATAAAACGTCATCTCCAACAACACCAACAGAGAATGGCCCCAAACCTTACATTGTGGAACAACTAAATCATGTACCAGAACTGCAAATAGATATTCCAGAGATTGATGAACATCAATCCAACTTTGAATCTCAGGCACTAATATGCAGATTTAATTCCTTCTGGCCCAAACCAATGGAGCTCTCTGATTGGATCTTCACCAACTATACTATTGACTGTGAAATCCATCTCTGTTCAAAGGGTTTTTTCATTGTCAAGTTCTTATCTTCGGAGGCCAGAGACACCATACTTGGAGCTGGATCGTGGTTCTGGGGATCCACCAGGCTCTTCACCATACCCTGGTTTCCTGAATTTGACGCAAATACTATGGAGGTATCCAAAATTCCAGTATAGGTTCGGCTATACAATCTCTCACTTCATTTCTGGAATGAATTTGTTCTTGCAGGCATTGGAAACATCATTGGGAGATACATAAAAACTGACACCCAACGATTGGAGGAAAGGATATACACTTTTGCACATATTTATGTGGAAGTGAACCTCAATAAAGGGATTCCATAGTGCATTAGATTGAATCACAAACAACAAAAATGGACTCAGCATCTTGACTATGAAAACATAGCTTTTAGATGCAGAATATGCAGGAACACCGAGCATTTGCAAAACACATGTCCAGAAGCAAAATGAGAGACCAGAAAAAAGAAAAATATAGGGAAAGCTACCAAGGGTTGGAAATTTCCTTCAAAAGAACCAGAGAAGGAGATAGATGAAGAAGTGGATGCACCCATCCCAAATGAAAACAACCAGACAACACCTGAATCATAGACACAAGAACAAGAGATGCACGAACTTGTTGAACTTACCTCTACGGCCCAGCCGAATATGGACCATGGGTCACCCAACAGCAGAGGAAATAAAAGGCAACACAACTCAGATACATCAGATTCAGATAAGGACTATGGAGCAACCATAATAGAAAATCAGCTCGCCTTAATTTCCGCCAAGCCAACACCAGGTCCTTAGCGTAAGGTTGAGAAGAAGAAAGGGAGAAAAGTTTAATTTCTCCCCATATATTTTATGCTATATTGCAACCTATTAGCAGATATTTTGACTATATTTGCAAAGTGTAACATGTAATTTTGTTTTAATTAATAAAATTACGAATTTTTCCCTTGTGAAAAAAAAAATATTTTGGGCGAGAAAAAAAAGGAGACTATGTGAGAGAGAAGAGGAAGTTACAATGGATTTGTTGTAGGTTGTATCCCTTAAATTTTTTGGATAATATAAAAGGATGGATTGGTCGTTTCTTCATGGATGTAACCCAAATTAATGAACCACATATATGTGTGTCTCTCTTATTTTATGATTTCTTGTGTTTGTGTTTCTGCAATATTTTATGTGTTCCATTACTCTATTATTTAATTTATAACATCAATCAGGTTGGATAATAGAGCAGGTTGGAGCCTCAATAAGGTTGTAGCATATAATGAGAAATTTCTTGCATTCTTTTGAGGTTTGTTCCTCAATCAGGTTGTAGCCTAATGCAAGTGGGAGCTTGCATTTCTTAAGGGTATTTTCCTCCAGCAGGTCGTAGCCTATGAATCTATGTAAAAAATTGAAGATAAAGAAGAAGGATATTTGTGGTTTTATCCTATATGGGTTTCCATGTAAAAGCTTGTGTCTCTTTGTGATGTGATGGTTGCTTGATATGTTACTGATTTGATGGTATATTGATGTTTCTTTGTTGTATTTGATGATATTATTCTTATGATTCATTGCTATATGGTAATTTGAATATGAAAATTTGTGAAATTTATCTCACACAAATTCACCCCTACCCTTACAGTGTCACCTTTGGGCCAAAATAGAGCAGATGGCTCCAAGGCCATAAATTCAAAGAAATTTCTGATTATGGTTGATCCCCATTCAAATATATCTTCAAGAAAGAGTGTTAAAATATTGACAAAATTATTCACATGACTAACTTCTTTTTGAGGTTTGTTGAGGAAAATGAGGACATGATGAGAGAGGTGACAAAGGATGAATTGGAATTAGTGATGTCGATTTTTTAGAAGAATAGGATTCGAGGGCCTGAAGTCCCCCCAATTCAATTTAGAAATTAAAACAATGGATTCAATAAGATCATGTAATGTACTAAAAAAAGATATTGAATCCTTCTACTATTTGTGGAATATAAACCACGATCTCATAATCACATGCAAGTAAGTGAAAGAAGTAAATCAATCACACAACACAAGATTTTCAGGGGGAAAGAAACTGCTCAAAACCCCTCCATCTTTATTGTATAATCAACCAGGGAATCATGAAAAAATACAGTGCATGTGTGCTCACAAGAACCTCATACACTCTACCAATTGTCTCACACTGATCTAGGCAAAATTGGACCAATACATAGCCAATTTCCTTCCCACCTTGAACCTACCTTGCTCATGCAATCCCTAGAAAAAATAATTCCTATTAAATAGGAATTCCAACCTTCCTTGACTACGCAAACCATTATGGGCTTCCTGTGGCTTTATATCTACACTTGGGAAGTACGCCAATAATACAAATAATATTTTACTTGCTTTTAACCTTTGTGTAATATTCCCAATTGGGAAATGCAACAATTATAAATAGTTATGCAACGAAATAACGCAGATCATCTAAGTAAGAGTAGGAGGCCAATATGGAGGATCTTAAATTACATTTACATTAGAAAAATATGTTCACAAGAGAGCCCATGAGATGTACAACAGGAAATGGAAGACTTTTATGGAAGAAATTCCTCAAAAAGAGGTGTTGAAACCATGTATTAAGACTGAAAAGAGCTTAACAAAGTTATTTTATTGGCTGCAAGTGTTGCAGATTACACTTCGGATCTAGAGTAGATCTTTGTACAAAAATTTATATCTATATTAGATCTGTACACCATATAGGCTCTTCTTCAATTCCCCCTTGGGGTTTTCAGCAAAACATGAAATACAAGGAGTAGATCTGAGATCTAATGTTGCAGATTTGTAGAAATATTCAGAAATACATGAACATTCAGATCTGATCTGATATATGCAATATTATGATCCCCTCCAATTGGATCTCAAATGAGAAGGGCAGATTCCCAACACATGAAAGTCACTCCTCCAAAAAGTGTGCCAAAATACCTTGCAGTAGTACCCACACAAATAACGTATTTCTGGAAGCAAGAATGCGTTGTAGGCTTTAGAACAAGTTTTACCTCAAGCCAAGATCTGAAAAGGTAGCTCCAACCATCCAGTACTCTCTTGCCAATATGATAGAAGCCTTCCCCACTAAAAAGAGGCACTAGATTGGCCTAGATCTGAGTAGATCTAGCCTCCACTTGTTACAGCTTACAAAGACAACCAAACCCTCAATAGGATCTACGTTGTAGTTGGAAGAAGAGCTTGGCCAAATTCTTGATAGTGGAAAATAAATTCAAACTCTTCCAAGAGGCCTCTCAAGGAAAGAGGTGGGATTCCAGATCAGGAACACCCAGTGCTAAACAACACTGTTCTCCACTAAACAACAAGGAGAATGAGAAATGTCTAAATAGACAATATCTTCAGAAATAACATCATCAGCAACCTTCTTATGCTGCCATCCTCTTCCTTTTATAAGTTGAGAGCTTGCAAAACCCTAAACCATCTCAATGAAATAGCTCCTTTCACATGAGCCACCTCCAACTAAAACTGTGTTGTGCCTCATTGATGGCCACTCCTCCAAGACAGTGCTGTTGATTTGGTCATGGTTGACCCAGTCAAAAGATTCAACCCCTTTCACACCTAAGGGTGCTTATTTAAATAGCCCATATTTAGCCTTGTTCACATGTGGCATTGATTTATTTATTGTTTAGGAGTTTAATTGATGCTCCTTTACACATTTATTCATCAAACAAAAAAATAAAACAAAATTGAATATTCCCATTAGCTTGGGACTAATTGGGAATATTACACTTTGTCTCAACTGGGTCGTCATAAAAATTGACATGCATGCAACTATTAGTAGTGAATCATCAGTTACTTGGTAGACCACTACTTGTGAATTAAATGTAATTTAATTCACTTGACCTTCCACTAACTGATCAATCAATTAGAACTAGTTAAACTGATTTTAACTCAATTAATTTGAGTTAACTGATTGCACTCACACCACACTAGTGCTACAACTGCAACTGGACCCTGTAAATAATATAATCACTCTACATGCCTATCCTTTGACCCTTAACTCAAAATTCTAGAGCTAACTAAGTCTATCAAACTTAGTTAACTATTACAAGTTGTTATGAGATAAAATTACAATTTATTTTCCAATTTATTTATAAATTGGTCGCACACATTAGCACTAATGTTTCACTGAATTCCTCACTCATGTGTGACCAAGAATCCCACACTAGTATGTAGTGAATTTTATTGTTGAATTTCAACTTTCCCTCTCAACAAGAAAGGGATTATCTTCTACCCCGATCCTACCTTTGTGGTATTCGAATTTTCTCTACACAAGCGCATTCGTCGAGATATATGCATCCTGATCCTCCATGGAAATGTACCACAACAACATAATGTGCTTTTGAACACAATCTCTAAGATGGTGGTACTGGATGTCAATATGCTTGGACCTATCATGGAATACCGAATTAACCGAGTGTTTTATGCAACTTTGGTTATCACAATGTATCACCGTCGGATCCATCTGATGACCAAACAAACCAAAAAGTATCTTCCTCATCCAGATGGCCTCACATGTAGCCTGATTAGTTTCCATGTACTCTGCCTCGGCTACACTAAGTACAACTGATCTCTGGTTCCTTATGTACCAAGAAAATGTTGTTGATCCTATGCTGAAGATGCCCCCTGATGTGCACTCCTTGTTTGATGGACTACTTGCCCAATTTGCATCAGTAAAGCCTTGAAGCTTCACTCGCTCTGTCCATGTGTATGATAATTTGTACTCTGTAGTGCCCCTGAGATATCTCAAAAGATGCTTCCCCACCTTCCAAAAGAGCTTGGTAGGCTTAACCATAGATTGACTAAGCTGGTTAACCATGTACCATATGTCTGTTCATGTGTTTACCAAATACATAAGTGAACCCACAAGTTGTCTGTAAACAATATCATCCTCCACCTCACCTAAAGTAGCATCCTCCTTCCTCCAGTTTCATGCAAGATGAGTCTCCATGGGTTTGATGCCCTCCATGTGGAACTTCCTTAGAATCTCCTTGTCATACTTGCCTTGAGATACAAATAGATCCCCATCTCTTTGTCATATTTCCAAGCCAAGGAAATAGTGAAAGAGCCCCATGTCCTTCATCTAAAACTCTCTTGCAATATCCTCTTTGTAATAAGTTATGAGATGCTCATCACTTTTCAGTATAAGATCATCAACATAAAGTAAAATAACCAAAATCTTACCATCAACCACAATATGATACATGTTCGCACTTGCTTCACTCTTTTTGAAGCCCAACCTGGTGAAATAATTGTCTATCCTGGTGTACCAAGCACGAGGTGCTTGCTTCAGCCCATACAATGCTCTCTTGAGTCTGCACACATGTGAATCCCTGTCAAAGGTATGAAAACCTTCTTGCTACTCAATGTACACTTCTTTCTCAATAACTCCATTGAGAAAGGTTATATTTACATCCATATGATGTATATGGCACCCCATTTGCACTGAGAGTGCAAGGATAGATCTAATCGATGAGTACCTTGAGACTGGTGCAAAAGTATCCTCATAGTCAATCCCCTCTACCTATGAGAATCCTCGGGCCACAAATCTATCCTTGTATTTCTCCACACTCCCATCTGCTGCTTTCTTCACATTGTAGATCCATCTAGATCCAACCACTAACTTCCCCACTGGTCTTGGGACCACTTTCCATGCATTGTTTCTGATAATGGAGTCATAATCCTCAACCATGGCATCAACCCATGTTGGTTTTTTCACTGCTTCCTCAAAATAGGATGGTTTTGTCACAATACAATCAGTCATAAGAGCCATGTATCTAGTATACCTGTCTAGGGACCTTCTTTGCATGTGTTATGATGTAGGTGCACCTACATGATCTGTCACATCTAGCATTAATATTTCAGCTTCTCTGGTGCACTTCCTACCATTTCTGGTGGATGGATATGCATGAATGGTTTCTGCCACTACATGATCATCTGTATGTGGCTGCTCCACATCCTGAGGTTCATCCTTTGGAACTAATAGTTCCTCATCTACATACAAGTCAAGCTCCCTCTCAAGGGACAATCACATGGCTTTATCCTCATCACATTTAACATCTCTCCTAACAACTGTCATCCCGTTAGTCGGAAAACACACTCGATAGTTGCGGGGAGTATCAGTGTACCCAAAAAATATCGCAACCTCTATTGTTGGTTCTAGCTTCTTCCTGACATCTTTGGTCACATGGAAATAGAAAAATGAGAATTTTTTTTTAAAATATGAAACATTTGGTTTCTTACCTGAAAAAGCCTCCTTTGGTGCACTCATGCAAAGTATCTGATGATGACTATGATTCTACACAAATACCATTATGTTGCATGCATTTTCTCATAGATGCAATGATAGGCCGTGATCATGTAACATAGCTCGTTCTGCTCCCACAATTGATATTTTATTTCTTTCTGCAACCCCATTCTATTGTGGGTTATGAGGTGCAATCAATTCTCTATGAATTCCTTCTTTGGCGCAGAAGTTCTTGAATTAATTAGAGATATACTCACCACCATTTCCGCTGCTTAGAGCCTTCACCTTCTTCCTTGTATCTTTCTCTACTAGTTCTTTGAACTCACAAAACTTGGAGAATTTATGATCTTTCTTCTGCAGAAAGAAGATCCAACACTTTATAGAAAAATCATCAACAAAAATCACATAATACATGTGCTTTGCTGTGGAAGGTGTAGAGAATGTTCCACACAAGTATGAGTGAACTCTCTCAATGACTTTCGCAGCTCAGTTCTCCTTCTCATGAAAGGTGGCCTTTGTATACTTCCCTATGGTACATCCCTTGCATGCATCTATCTATACAAGAGTATCCTTTGGAAGACATGTAGAAATATGTTGCATGATCCTCAAAGCATTGGGGTGTATATGGCCCAATCTCATGTGCCATAACTCACCTGTATCTCGTCTCACCACCTTCCCTACTTTACTTCTCAATGCTATGTAGCCATCTACATCAAGTTTGTAGAGATTATTCACAGGAAACCCAATATTCTTTACCTGTCTTGTTGCTTTGTGACAAAGGAACTCATTTCCTTCACTGAAAACAACATCATATCCAAGATCCTCCAACATAGAAACTGAAACTAAATTATTTTTCAAGCCTGGAAAATGCATGACATATTTTAATATGAAAGGTTTACCTAACTCTCTCTGGAAAGTAGCTGTACCAATCCTGGTAGCATTATACCTCCCGTCATCACCCATCTCGATGTGCATCTAAATATCCTTCTCCTCCAAGCTACTAAAGTGTTATTTGTTTCCCATCATGTGGAAAGATGCTCCACTATCCAAGTACCACATAGATCCCATCACAGTTGATGCCATGCATGCGATGAGAGTTAAGTCCAACTCAAACTATGAGACAAAAGCTTCACCTGCTGTAGCTCCCAGAGCCTTCTTGTTTTTATTCTTCTTTTGTGGACAATTTTTGGCATAGTGTCTATGATCACGACAATGAAAAAAATTCACCTTTGACATGTCACGCTTCTTACCTTCTTTATCAGTCTCAGATTAGGAATGGGACTTCTTCCCCTTGCCCTTCTTTTACTTACTAGCCAAGGCACAATTTTCTTCATCATCAGTATTGGATGAGGATCCATCCCTGGTATTCTACTGAAACTCTTCTTGTACCAAATCTGACCATAGTTTCCCCCAATCTGGTAACTTCTCCCTCCCATTCACAAAGTATTAGAACTATGCATGCTCTTGGGAAGGCTTAGAAGTGCTAGGCTCACCAAGTCATCATCAGCTATAGTAATCCCAAAACTTCCAAGCTCATCTCAACATTGAGTGAACTTGGTCAAGTATTTTTGGATTGTGTCACCCTTCTCCATTTTGATTTTTATGAGATTTTCGTTGTGTGCCAATTTTCTATGGTCACTGCTACTTTGAAACAGATCTATCAAGGCTTTCCATATAGCATATGGATTTTCTTGGCCATGGACACTCGAGTCAATATGATCTCAAACTCCCTCTAATAAGATCCTCCTCGCCTTTGCTACCTTCTTCTGCCATGCATCAAGAAGTTGGGCATCTACTACTGTGGGCTTGGGAATGCCATTATCTATGAATTCCTTCAACTCATATCCTCCAACACTACCTCCATCCAGTCCTTCCATGTAATATAATTTGAACTGACCTTGAGTGCATATTCGAGTCTCAAGCCATTGAAAGACATCTTGATCCACTTCTAGCTCCAAAGAAAGTATCTGCAAATTTGAATAGTGTTCAACACAAACTCAATTTATTCTCCACTATTGTAATTCTTGGTGCTCTAATACCATGTAATAAATTACACCAATGGATTCAATCTGATCATGTAATGTACTAAAACAAGATACTCAATCCTTCTACAATATTTCTGGAATATAAATCACAATCGCTCAATCACATGCAAGCAAGAGAAAGAAGTAAATCAATCACATAACACAAAATTTTCCTTGGGAAAGGAAATGATCAAAACCCCTCCATATTTATTGTATAATCAACCAAGGAATCATGAAACAATACAATGCATGTGTGCTCACAAGAACCTCATACATGCTACCAATTGTCTCACACTGATCTAGGCAAAACTGGACCAATACATAGCCAATTTCCTGCCGACCTTTAGCCTTCCTTGCTCACACAATCCCTAAGAAAAATAATTCCTATTAAATAGGAATTCCAAACTTCCTTGACGGTGGAATCCATCATGGGCTTCTTGTGGCTTTATAACTGCACCTAGGTAGTTATCTAATAATACAATTGATAGTTTACTTTCATTTAATATTTGTTTCAACTGGGTCGTCATCGGAATTGACATGCATGAAATTATTAATAGTGAATAATCAGTTACTTGGTAGATCACTACTTGTGAATTAAATCTAATTTAATTCACTTGAACTTCCACTAGCTGATCAATCAGTTAGAACTAGTTAAACTGATTTTAACTCAATTAATTTGAGTTAACTGATTGCACTCACACCACACTAGTGCTACAACTGCAACTGGACCCTGTAAATAATAGAATCACTCTACATGCCTATCCTTTGGCCCTCAACTCGAAATTCTTGAGCTAACTATGTCTATCACACTTAGTTAACTATTACAAGTTGTTATAAGGTAGGATTAAAATTTATTTTCCAATTTATTTAAAAATTATTTGCCCACACTAGCACTAATGTGTAACTGAATTCCTCACTCAGGTGTGACCATGAATCCCACACTAGTATGTGGTGCATTTTCTTGTTGAATTTAAACATTGAATTCTATCAAGATTGTTTCAAATTTATTAGTGATGACATTATAGGATTCATGGTAGAATTCTAGCCCCCTTCAATGCCAATTTTTTGGCCCTCATTCATAAATATGATAAGCCCTCATCCTTTGATTAGTTCATACCTATCTCCCTTTGTAGTAGTACCTAAAAAATCATCTCGAATATCATTTCCCTTTGGCTAAATCCCATCCTCTCCGAGAACATATCCTTGGAAAAATTTGGTTTTTTCAAATAAAGGTAGATAGATGAAGCGATTGGGCTGGCACAAGAAAGCCTGCATTTAATACATGTTTAAAAGAAAAATGTTGGTATTTACAAATTGGATCTTTATAAAGCCTTTGATCGGGTGGAATATCTCTACATCAGGCTAATCCTTCTCCATTTGGGGTTCTCTCCTCCCTTTGTAGATTGGGTTTATTGTTGTATCAACACACTCTCAATGGAAATCCTTATAAATGGATATACATCCCCTTTATTCAAATCACAAGGGGTATAAGGCATGGATGTGCTTTATCCCCTCTCCTCCTCCTCTTTACTATTGAAATCCTAAAGATGGCATTATTGGAAGAAAAAATAATGCACAACATAAAATATATCAACATCTTATAAACCTGTACACTCACTCACCTTCTCTTTGTGGATGATATCATCATTTTCTTAGCCTTGGACTATGGTATTTTACAAGCATTAAAACATATCCTTGACATCTTCTCTCTGGCAGTAGGTATGATCATAAATCAGGAGAAATAAACTCTCATAGGGAATGCACTTTAACATGTTGATTCAAATAGGGTACATTAGGTCCTCTCAAAAGTCCCTTCACCCCTAGAAGACCCGTTGAAGTATTTAGGCTTGTATATTAGATCAAAAAATTACAGGAAAGAGGATTGGGCTTAGATAGTTGCAAAGATACATCTCAGAGTCAGGAGCAGGTGTAATTTAAGGCTCTCTGGGTCAAGGAGGATAGTGCTCTAAAAATATGCTATAGAAGCCATCCCGTTTTAATGACCTCTCTATATTGGATTACGAAAGGGGTTCTTGAAAAATAAAAATAAAAATATCCTTGAGATACATTTGGGAAAGAAGGCGGGATAGCATAAAATTTTCACTAAAATCCTAGTCTTCCATATCTCTTCCAAAATATTTGGAGGTTTGGGTTTAAAAAATTTACCTTGGTTCTCAATGACTCTAGCTGCAAAGGGAGCCTAGAAACTTGTCAAGTGGTAAGGTTTGTGGGAAGAAAATTATGGAAATAAAATACATATCTCCCTCATCTCTTTTGGAATGGATCAAATCACCCAAAAAATATGTTAACAAAGGATTAATAGTGTAGAGGGCCATAATCAATTTTGTAGCAATCATTTGGAAATGCCTCAGATGGAAAGTTGTAGATTGATCTAATGTCATTATTTGAAAGTACCAATGGATTGATAGCATGAACTCAAATATCCTATTTGATCAACTCATTGAAATTTAAAATGACGAAGGACTATTTTATTTGCACCAAATTTCTAATCGATCGGGGCTCATTGGGCCTCGATTGTGGGTTTGGGCACAAAATTTACAACTTGATGGAAACCTAGATGATGAATGAGAGTAATACATATTGGTGTTGAATTATATTATTGTATCTCTCTACCTTTCATAATAAAATATGGTATGGTATTTGGATTTGAATATCTCCTATTCATCCAAAACTCCACTTCTCCTCCTCCTTGGTGGGCCAAAATTATGGAAATTTCACTTCCATCCAAAAATCAAAACCTTTCATGTGGCTTCTCCTGAAGAAAAAAAATCCCCACTAAGGATATATTGAAAAAATATATTTTGAGCGTCCCATTCAATGCTCACTTTTCCTAGTTAATTTTGAATCAATATCTCACATTTTTATTCAAGGCCCATTCTCGAGAAGTGTCTAGCTAGAGATAAGGAAGATTATTTAATATGGACAAGTGTGAGATGGTCCCTTCATTGAGGAATGCTTGAAATATTGGTTAGAACAAAAGCGAAAAGAAACTTCGAAGGCTCTCCCCATAGTGGTCTGCTGGGGTATTTGGTTGGAAAGGAATCGGGTTATTTTCGAATACCAAGCCAAATCATACATAAGAGTGGTCCTAAATAGTCTAAAAATTTTGGATGTTCTCCGTCATAAGCTTCCTACTACCAAAAAAACCCTCTCATCTTGACCAGGAAATTCAAAAATGAAATATTTGGGTCGTCTTTGATGGGGTTTCACAACACATCCTATCTATTGGAGGTATTGGTGGTCTATTATATATTTCAGAAACACACTTTTACTCCTTCTCATGTGGCATTGGACTATCCTTCAATAATTATGTCGATATTTTCTCTTTAAAACTCCTTCTACAATTATTTGAGTATTTGTAAATCACTACACACACACACACACACACACACACACACACACATATGGAGACTCCATGAATGCGATAAATTGGATGAATGGTGAATTGAGGATGAGGAAATAAACCCTATTCAATTATATTAGAACATTATGAATAGAATAAGGAACTTTTCTTATATCTCCTTTTTGCATGTATACAGGGAAGAAAACTAGGAATATGGTGACCTTTTGAAAACAAATTTGGCCTTGGTTCAAGGCCAGTGGAAAATCCAAGGCTGTACTCATGTATAAACATAGTAACTAGTCCAAAATTTCAATAGTATCAAAATTTTCAATCTCACTAACGAGATGAAAACATCACACCAAAATGTTAAGAAAAATTGCAAAAAAGGAATAGTAAGTAATGAAACTAAGATTAATAAGAGTTGAGTAGTGACAGGTCTCTATCACTTGACCCTAAAGGTGTTGAAGAAATCATGAGGAAAGGTATATGCCACTCAATATGTGTTAAGCTTTTATTGATCTACTTTGTGTAGAATATTGTATTGCCCTACTCTCTATTGACATCAACAAGATTGGAAAATATGCCATACTGATCAGCTTTCCACTCCATTAAAATCATCTCCATCAATGATTTCATCTTTCAGTAAAGGAAAAGTGCGTGTAAATACTACTTCTTGCAGCCTCTGATGTGACTAGGTTCTATGACCAATCGCTCAAATTATTCCATGATTTATGAATTTGACATGGAGTGCATGTCCCTGGAAACTAAGTTCTTTAGTTTCCTCATTTCATTACAAGGATACACTGAGAAAGACTTGGGGAAAATTTCCTCCACTTCCCTAACTTGACTTTAGTCCTGATTGCATCTCTGGGGGCTTCTACCTCCTCCTCCGCCCCTTCGGCTTCTCATGCATTGATTTTGCATGGTGGCCATCGAATAAGAGTTGCATGCAAATTCTTCCAACACCCACATGTAACAGGTTATTCTTGGAATTACTGAGTTGGATCAATTTCCTTTAATCCATAGACGACAAATACACTTCCTAAAACTAACATCGTCCCAACATAGATGCAAAGCCATCTCAGCACCAAAGCCGAAAGGTTGATGGAGGCCCACCCCCTTATAGGAGAGTATAACCATTTAGAGGCCCCTTCACCCTCGACAACACCCAGGGATAAATAATTCAAACTACCAACCAAAAACAATATTATAAACTCCTCAAGACATTCACTCTAGGTAATGCAACAAAAAAAAGGAAATAACAAAGGATGGATGAGTCAAACGACAAGAAACCCGTAAACTTCCCAAGCCCCAGAATACATAACATGAAAATGATAAAAATCATGGTATCTATCGACCCAGATGATTGAGTGACCCACGAATCAGTGGTGAATATCTTCAATGAGGTAAAACAATCTCAAAAGGCGAAAATATCTTTGACCATGGGTCAAATATCATCCTTACTAAAAAATTCTTTAACTAGTGGTCCCCAAAAAAAACTCATAGAACAATAAAATATAATAGGGGCTTCCAACAATGAACACAAAAAAGCTCCCCATTACATCAAAATCCCCCATATACAAGAGCCTACTATGTATCAGATAAATTAAGAGTTAGGCGAGCAATTATCCACAGCTAGACCTACAAAGGTAAAACCAAAGAAATAAGTCTAGGATTTAAAATAAGAAAATAAACCTTTACCCGAGTAACATTGGCCCTGAGATGGTGCATGTAGAGGTTAACTAGGTGATTGCATGAAGCTGATGGTATAATGTGGTGCTACAGTTGTATATTTTCATATTTTCTCTACTATATTCAAGCCACCCCATCAGAGTTTGGTTTCACGGACTGTTTAATAGAGGAGAATATCACCTGCGATTTGAAGGCCTCAACAAACTAAGAAAAAAACCATATTCCCCAACCGAACAACTATATCCTTCGAGAAACTTCTATGATCCATCCATGGGATGGCTTTACTAGAGGAATTAAACTTCGCAAGCTCCTACATGCATGGGGGTGGCCATGCCACCTCCCAAAATTAATAACTCACTTTTTTAATCAACTTGAGGTGGTGGGCATGGATCCTCATCAAGATACTTTACAATATACTCACCCCCATTGGGGTCATAAATTGATCACAATTAAACAAATCAACATGATTCATACAATACTTATTATCCTTCTCGACAAGGACATAGAGTTTTTTTTGGGGAAAATGTCATGTTTGTATGCTTTGGGTGCTCTATACAAAGTCTTATCTAGAGAATTTACGATACATCACTGGTGGTGTTTTGGAAAAATCAGAAACAATTATATCATTCAAAATCACATTTGTAAAATATGTTTGTAGGATACGAATCAATTGGGGAAACTTGGATACTTCTGGAATTTGATGAAATTGTGTTCACATATCTTTCACTACTATAAATGTTTCATATTTCTTGAGTACAATTTAATAAATAAATGCTTATGCTATCATGGGCATATGAATATACATACTTTACAAAAAAAATTGGAGGATGATAAGTAATTATTTGAACAAAACTTTTGGGCTTGAAGCCACCAAGTACTTATGGAATCCACAAATTGTAATTTATTTTGGGTGTAAATGGAATACAAAGTTTTCTTTCCTTGGAAAAAAAAATGTATTTTCAAAGGATCTTAGCTCCAATAGTTCGATGAACAATTAGTATAGTTAAAAGTTATCAATTCTTACCAATATATATATATATATATATTAAAAGAGTATCCATTATATTTTAAAAAAATATCATTATTGAATTTGTATTTAGTGTAATATTTTATTATATTTTAAAATATATTAATAATAATATTAATAATAATAATAATAATAATAATTCATGTGATTAAAATGATTTATTAAATTTTTAACAGGGTAAAATATTACTTGAAAATTTTTGAATTTTGATTTTATGTTTGAAAAACATTAAGAAAGGTGTTTTAAGATCATTATAGTTTTGTTTACTATTATGACAAATATTTTGAAATTAAAATTTAATTTGAGTATATGATGGAAAATATAAGAAAAAAAGATTTACATTTTCAACCATCAACCATCTAATGTCACAAATGTGACACACTCTTTCATCTCATAGGATTTTGGGAATTGACCAATACTATTTTCAAGACATGAGAATTTGTTCTCATTTTAACAATGCATATTTTTTTTCTTCACACTAGTCAATAAGGATAGATAATTTTGATTTTTGAGATTTGGGTTGATCACTATTTTATTATGCCTATAGGTGTGTTTATTTTAGAATAGGGTTTCTAAAATTTTGATTTAATTATCAATAATTAATAGGTGGATGGTAGAGATTTAAATTGAGTTTCCATAATTTTAATTTAATTATCAATAATTAATAGGTGGATGGTAGAGATTTAATTTGGGTTTCCATAATTTTAATTTAATTATCAATAATTAATAGGTGGATGCTACAGATTTAACTTTTAGGAAACATCTATGGAATATTTTTAGTAGTATTCATGGATAGAGGTTTTAGATTTATTTCAAAAGTAGCTATGCCCTTTTAGCTTTCTAATTTAATTAAAATAAATAAATAAATAATAAATAAAATCTATGAAATGAGTTAATGTTGTTTGGGCATGTGGTATTGATAAGCCATGATATTGACTCATGATATTGTAACAAAGCTTATGCATAGGTTAATAATCCACATGGTAAAGTGAGGTGAATCTCCATGGTTAAGAATATTGTTACATGTTTTTTGAAATGTATGTATGTCTAATTCATATATTAATTATTTTAATAATAATAATAATAATAATTTAAAATAAAGTTACATTTTAGTTAATTTTATTTTGCAAAAGGATTTCTTTCCTTTTTCTCCAATGATTTAGCCAACAATAGGCATCCTTATAACATTCCCCCTTGAGATTAAGACGGTCTTGACTAGGGTTTGAAGTAATTTTAAGAAGCCTAAGTAAATGCATTCTTTGATAATGGGGATATAAGTTATAATTTTTTTTTGGATTTGTTCTATATTTCTCTATTGATTATAAAAAAATGATAAATATATCCTTTAAGAAAAAAAAATCTAATCTGAAACAAAATTTAATGAGAGTATATTATCAAATTTGTATTTAGTATATTTTTAATATTGTATTTTAAAATATAATTTAATAATAAATGTTTCTGAATAATAAAAATCATTTTAGATATCATTTTTGGCATTCAACTGCATTAAGTAAAAGTAAGTCATTCATCTATGGCCGTTTCCATGAGAGGTAGTCGTAAATGACTAATTTCTCATGATTTTGAATAGTCCAATTAACACTCATTGCATTGGTTAATGCTCATAGGGGTGAAGAAGTGAGATTGAACTAGTGAAATGAATCACATAGTGTCAATCGTCACTTCCAGGGCTTGCACTTGGTAACCAGGACTTCCTGGGAGGTCACCCATCCCAGAACTCCTCTGGCTCAAGCATGCTTAACTGTGGAGTTTTCCTCACAATTAAGCCCACTTATCTTGCTACCACATTTGCAAAACCTTAGCAAGTGTTGTGCCTCATGAACCATTCAAGTAGAGGCCCCTTTACTCTTTGAGTATGAGGGGTTTCCGCAGTTCATTATATTAGATATCATTATTATTATTGTATATGACTATGATGACTAATAGTTATAATATTATCTCAGGATTTGGGTGTTCAAAAAATTATCCCAAGCAATAAATCCCCTCATGAATAACCCCCATAGCTCATATGACGCAGGATTTTGGTGGTGCCATGCGCTCGACTTCTACAAAATTTTGGGTTTGGAGTAATGGCATTTTGGAAGCCCACCCTCCCTTGGAATTTGTGGTGCATGACGAGTTGGTACACTTTCCCTGTTCCCTAATGAGACGACCTCCATGTTATAATGCTCAAACTTGGGGAAATTTGTAATCTAGCTCTGCAATAGCTTGCAATTAGAATAGGAACTTGATTGACTAGATTTACATTAGACTCCAAAGTAGCTATGGTGCAGGAATGTGGTCACCCCCATAGAGGAGGTTGAGGAAGAGGATGACCTCCCCTCCTACCCTGGCATGGAAAAGCTGATGAGCAATTTGACTACAACATCCCTTATTGCTATCATAGAATGGTTGCAGATGTGGAGGCTCAAGAGCTTAGAGTTACGGGAAACCACCTCTAGGCTTTGTGTAATCTCCTCGATCATAAATTTAGGGACCAGGAGGACATCAATGTGCTACTAGAGGGAAATGTGCTTGACATGGAATTCCACCTGCATCATGCCAAAGTTTCCTACCATCAAATTGTGAACCTTCTTTGCATACAACTATAGGGCTCTTTGTCTCCTTCAATGGATATCATAGTAGAATCCCATTCACACTCTCCAGTTCATAAAAATACCTGACATGATAGGCTCTACAACCATTCGCCAAGGTGTCAACAAGCCCGTGGCAACTCAAAGGTTGTTCCAGTTGGCTTGGGACCCCCTAGCAGCAAAAGTGGCCAAGTCAAAAGTCATGGCGTCTCGTCTCTCTCACAACAATCAATGTAGCCAAAATCATCTAGTCATTTGCCTTCTATGACGCACCTCCTTCCTCATGATGCAAAATACTACAAGCTCTACCCAGTGGTCCAATAATATCCTCTAGAACATTAACTGGGTGAAGCTCATCTCTCAAGGTAGCTCCTTTTGTGTGCACAACGTCTCTTTGCTCATGGTTCCATTAATATTTTTTTTGTTTCGTTGCCATGCACTCAACAGAAGAACTTTTGGTTTCTCCTCTATGGCTAGAGGCCTCCTCCTGGTTTTTAAATTTACTCTATTTCTCAGCCTCAAGCTTCTAATCATGGCTAGTTTTTGCAGAGCCTGAGAGCTCTATTGTATGTAATTTGTGTACCACAAGTGTAGTACAAAGGTTTTTTTTGTTATAAAAAATAATAATTATAAGATAAAAAATGATATATCAAATTTTAATGGGGTAAAATATTACTTGGAAATTTTGGAATTTTATTTTTATCCTTGAAAAACATTGAGAAATATGTTCGAAGATTATTATAGCTTTGTTGAGTAGTATGACAAATATTTTGAAATTTTAATCTAATTTAGGTACATGGTGGAAAATTTTAAGAAAAAGGGCCATGCATTTTAAATAATCTTAATGTGACAAAGGTGACAAACTCTTTCATCCCAAGGGATTTTGAGAATTATTCTTGACCAAAACCTACTTTCAACTCATGAGAATTTGTTCTTGTTATTCCCTGCCTAGATGCCTAGACAGGACTCTAGCAATCAAATTTCTTATTAACCACTATTAGTTTAGCATTAACCAATGCAAATTATAATGTTTAACTTTAGAAATGAGTGAAATGTTTTTTATTATTATTGAAAAAATAATTTGTTAACATTTAATTAGACAGATTTAGATTTCTATTTTAAACTTGGTGTTCCCCATAAAGTTTGGGGATAAAATTTGCTAAATTTTCTAACATTAAGCACTAGCTAATATTCACAAGCACAATGTTTTTATAAGAATTTTTGAGGATGATCTTGTAATTTGAGTACGAGATAGACTGCAGATATCAATAATGAAAACTGATAAAGTTTGCTAATCTTCTTGGCTGAGTAAATCTTTAGTTGAATACATTAATGTAATTGATTTGAGTTTTGAATATGATTTTCTTTAATGTTGTGTATTTCATTTTTGTTAATATTATGCAATTTAATTTTTAAAATTATCTATCATAGTGTCTGGAAGAGATCTTTTGCATATACAAACCACTTCATCTGTTATTCTAATTCTCTGTACGTTGATAATTTCACGGTGGATATTAATCCAGAGGAGGAACTGCAGTGTGGTCAGCTTTATTTTCTCCTTCCTCGACGTAAACTTCAATACGTGCTATAGGTCTCAATATTGGAAAAAATGCACAGAGCTAATTTGGCAATTACATCGACATGTTTCCAATTAACTGGAAAAGCTTGACTGGGTTGAAAGCCCATGGGATCTGCTAGGAAGGCATTTAGGCTTAAACAATCTATGAAACTTTAACGTGCTCAATCTGAATATTGAATATTGAAAGCCCATGGTATCTGCTAGGAAGGCATTTAGGCTTAAACAATCTATGAAACTTTAACGTGCTCAACCTCAATCTATGAATCTATGTTATATATGTTAGTTTTTTATTAAATATTTTCATCCAAATAAATTTTTATATAAATTTGCATTTTTCTTGAAAACATAATTTCCATTTGAATGGCAAGCACTATGTTGCTTTGTTTTAACCAGGGTTATTTTCTTCTTCAGACTAGTCAATAAGGATAGATACTTTTGATTTTTGAGATTTAGGTTGATGACCTCCTTATTGTGCTTATAGGCGTGTCTATTTTAAATAAGGTTTCTAGAATTTTAGTTTAATTATTAATAATTAATAGGTGGATGGTAGGGATTTAACTTGAGTTTCCATAATTTTAATTTAATTATCAATAATTAATAGGTGGATGGTAGGATTTAACTTGGGTTTCCTGAATTTTAATTTAGTTATCAATAATTAATAGGTGGATGGGAGAGATTTAACTTCCACTAAACATCCATGAAATATTTTTAGTAGTAATTTAATTATCAATAATTAATAGGTAGATGGGAGGGGTTAAACTTCTTTTAAACACCCATGAAATATTTTTAGTAGTGGCCATGGATAGATGTTTGAGATTTATTTCAAAAGCAATTATGCACTTTTTTCTTTTCAATTAATTATTTTTTTTGTTTTGTGAAATGAGTTATGGTTTTTAGGGCATGTGGTATTGATGAGCCATAGCCCTTGATATTGTAACGAAGTCTATGTACAGGTTCATAATCCACATGGTAAATGGGGTGAATCTCTATGGTTAAGAATCTTGTTACATGTTAGACACTAAACAACATGGTAATTATTCTTGAGAAAAACTCTCATTCCAGTCTCATTCCAAGCTTGACCTAAGTTGTTGCCTCTGCTGCTGAATCAACTCTTTTTCTTTTCCTGAACCTTCTAATGGCTTTTGTGGAGGGGTCTGCCCTTCACTGACACCTATTTCATTGACGCCTTTCAAGTTTTGGTTGCTTCTCTTCCCAAGCATCTGCGTCAGATGGAGGCTCCGTCCAAATTTGTCAAGAGAAATGTTGAAGTTAAGAATGTCACCGTGCCGGATGGAGCTCGGAAAACCTATATAGCTTATGCAGAACATTCTCTTATTGAAAATTTTATTGGAATGTGGCCATGTCTATCGAATTTTGGATGAGCAAGACATGAAAACCTATGATGAAAGGGGATATTTCTTTATCTACCGTGGGGAATGTATTTTTCATCTTCTTGTTCAAAATCAAAGAATTTCGAGATGTAGTGTTCTAGAATGGGCCTTATTTCTTTGTCTTAAGAGATATGTATTTGAAAAAATGGACACTGGATTAAATCTCGATGAAGACATTCCCACTCATATTCGAGTGTGGGTCAAACTCCCTAGGATTCCCATCTCTTGCTAGAGTGATGAATGCTTCAGGGCTATTGGCAATGGGTTGGGCAAGTATTTGGATAAATATGAACCTAAAGGATCTCAATTTTCCTTTGCTAAAATATGTGTGGAATTTGATTTGGAAAAAGGCTTGCAAACAGAGACTAACCTAAACCTGGGAGAATGGAAGCACAAAAAAATATTGGATTATGAAAAAATTCCATTTTAGTGCCATGTCTGTCATGTCTATGGTCACTTTGTGAGGGACTACTCTAAATTTGGGCAAAAACCTATGGATACATCAGATCCCTAGAAGGAACAATGGAAGATGCAAAGGAAAGGTCTAAAAAGGAAAGGAACATCACAAAAATCTCAAGGAACAACTGGTAATAATGCAACCCCTTCCTCCTCTAACCCTTTTAATGTTCTCAGCTCTCCACCTAAGGTGGACGAAACTCCCATCCTACAATAATAAGAAATAAGCAATGAAAATGAGATGGAAAATGATGGAGTTGCGGATGGTGAAATAGTGGCAAAGTGCAGTCCAACCAAAGGAATCGAATTCGTTGCTTCCCCCTCCAGGGTGGTCCTGGCTTCTTAACCCTCGAGCGATCTACCATGAAATGTTAATGAGGAAATAGGGAGAGTCATTACCTGACATATGACTCAAAAATTAACATGGGTAGATGATTGTAGAGTTAGGAAACTGAGAACTCAAAGAAAAAAGGAAGACCGAAACAAAATGTTTTAAGGGAAAAAGAAGTTGAGTTGAATAAAAAAACTGGGAATTCAACCAGTGATTACATTAATAATGAAAGGGAAGGTAGTAAAAAATTATTAAGGAAAGGATGGTGGGCTTAGTCAAGTCACCTCTTTTAAATGAAAGTAATTTATTGGAACATAAGGGGAATTGGGAACCCTGCTAAAAACCTAGCGTTAAGAGATATAATAAGAAAAGAATCATTGATGGTTGTTTTTCTCCAAGAAAAAAAGTTGGAAGAATCAGAGGTTTTCAAAGCTGCTGAATGTTTTTGGAAAGAGTGCTATGGGATTGTTTAATCATCCAGAGGAGCCTCTGGAGGTTTGGGTATTTTTTGGTCAAATAAGAAATTTTCCATGGTGCAATAACTAATCAAAATCTTAGGCTCTAGCACTCTTATAGGTAAGAGAAACTGGGGAACGAATACCCTTTATAAATATTTACGCTCCAGTGCTATATGGTGAAAATGTGTAATTTTAGGACTCTCTCGATATTCTATAGGAAAGTAATATTCTTCTTAATTGTGTGATTGGAGGTGACTTCAATACCATTTTAAATAATGCATAAAAGTGGAGCAAATATAGTAAGGGATTTGTTCAAAGATCGAATGGAAGACTTAATAGAAAGTCGGGATATGTTAGATATTATTCCAAAGGTAGGAAAATACACTTGGTCTAATAGAAAAACATGAACTCAATATATAGCAGCTCACTTGGATCATTTTCTGATTCATATTTGCTGGCTATTTAAAGGTATTGATTGCTCTTCGTCAATAGAATCCCAAGGAGACTCTGATCATCACCCTATTATGATCAAAATGGAGAAGGTAGAAAACCTTGGGCCTCTACCATTTAAGTTCAATGAAGATTGGGGACTCTTGGAAGAGGTTGGGGATCTGGTGCTAAGGGCATGGAATATCACTATTCAGGGCTCCCCAATTTTTCTCTAGGAATCCAAGCTAAATAATGTGAACCGAGAACTTAGGAAATAGTTGAAGGAGAATTATCAAACTCGAGGTAAAAAAAGGAGAGACAAAGTTCAAGCACTTGAGGAACACTACAAAATGATTGAAGAAGTCGTAATTGAGGAGAAATACAATCATCACGAAAATGAACTCTCTAGTAAAATATTTGCTTTAAGTTGTCAAGAAAAAAATATCTAGAGGTTAAAATCGCACAACTTATGGTTAAAAGGTGGGGACTCCAATACTACTTCTTTCATAAGCAAGCCAAGTCAAGGGAGGCTCGAAATAGAATTAAAGAAATTGTGCCTGAAGGGAGGCTAAAAGTTTGCTTCTTCGAGTGTATCAAGGAAGAGGCCTCTATATTTTTCAAATATCTCCTTAGTAAAGTTCATATTTCTCTCAATCGAGCTAAGGAATTCCTTTGTGATTTACCCCGGGTGATCTCACTACTAGCTAACCAATTTCTCCTAGAAGAAATTAAGGAAGATGTAGTTCAAAAAGGGGTCTGGTCCTTGGACCCTGAGAAAGCTCCTGGTCCTAACAGATTCTATATATCTTTTTATCAATTATATTGTATTAATATAAAAAAAATTCTCCCGAGAATGCCAAATCATAGTATAATAAAAAATAAAATTGGTAGGAGAACTAATTCTTCTTTTCCTGCTCTAATCCCCAAGGAAGCCAATCCAACCAATTTCTCTAGATTTCATCCCATTTCACTTTGCAACTCATCTTATAAAATCCTGAACAAAACCATAGCCAACAGAGTCAAACATTTTCTCTCTTCCTTTATCTTGTATAACCAAGGGGGATTCATGCAACACATACATATTCTTCATAACATCGTTCTAGTCTAGGAAGCTATTCGTTCGAGAAAGGAGGTGGGATAATTTGGAATGATTATTAATTTGGACATGGTCAATGCGTTTGATCGAGTAAATTATTCCTTTATTTCCCTTGTTTTGGAAAAAATAGGTTTCAGTAATTATTTCATTTTATGGATTAATGATTGCATTGGATCCCCCTGGATTTCACCTTTGATCAATACAGACCAGCCTCCTGTTTTGTTTCTTCCAGAGGCCTTCGACAAAGGTGTCCCTTGTCACCTCTGTTATACATCATAATGGTCAAATCCTTGAGTAGGAATCTTGAGGTTTCTAGGTTGGATGGATCTCTTCGAGGCCTAAGCATTGCTAGAAAAGTTCGTGAAGTCAACCACTACTAGTTTGTATATGATACTCTCCTTCTTAGTGGTGCCTCCTTACTTATTACATCAAGATTCAACAAGATATTGGATCGATATCTTCATTTGTTTGGAGGTTTGATCAATAAAAATAAATTTCAATTGATTGGATGGAATTGATCTGGGACTACCTTCACTAAATTTTTCTTATTGTTGGGGTTCCTGGTTAATATTGATAGAAACTCCTTTTCCTATCTTTGGATTCCAATATCCTTTAAGCAAGAGTTTGGGGATGATTAAGATTCAATCATGCATAAAATTAAAAGAATCATGGGGACCAAGGTGGCTAAATCTAGCAGGAGGGGTTATTCTTATCAAATTTGTGCTCTCCTCTCTCCTAGTGTTTTTTGGGTTGGGTGGGTCGGGTTTGTTAGCTCCAAACAATATAATTCATAGATTACGTAGTCTAATCCAGAAATTTCTCTGGTAGGGAAGAAAAAATAATGAAAAAAAATTCCATCTTATAAACTGGAAAATGGTAAGGCAACCAAAGAATATAGGGGTGTAAGAAATCAAAGACATTGGATTCATGAATATGGATTTTGGTGCAAAACTAGTTTGGATATTACTCACATATTAAAATGAGTGGTGGAAAATGGCCTTTACAAGGAAGTAATTCCAAACAAACTGTTTGCTTAGATGTGAAGGAGAATTTTGGGAAGTGAAAGGTACCAAAATTTGTAAGCTTTGTAAAACGACAAACCCAGTTTTTTTTAATCAACTGGGTTAGAAACCAGGTATTGGAAAGTGTATTCATTTGTGGAAAGATCATTCTCGCCTCTCTGATATTTTAGTTGTTGAACAGGGGTATATGGATCTATCAAACAAGATGATGAAGCATGGTTTTACTCATATTGCTGACATATCCAGTTGGGATGAATAAAGAAATTGGAACAGGTGGAGATCAATGAATTTACCCAGGCATTTGTTACACCATTGACAATCCATGTTATGTCATCTGAAATGGTTCACGCATATTGCTACCAGCAAACTGGATAAACAAATTTGGCTTGGAGGGAAGCTTGAAAATTATACGGTCAAGGAGGGATATCCTTTTCTCATAAGAAAATTCCCTCTCCCTCTCTAGAAAGAATATGGGAAAATATTTGGAACAAGGATAGACTCCCAAAGGTCAACATCTTCAGTTGGAAGTTGATACATGAGAAAATTCTGATAGCTGATAACCTCAAGAAAAGAAACATCCACAGGCCTTCTCAATTTATGCTTTGTGGCAAGGAGGAGGAATCCATCAAGCATATCATTTTCCATTACCCCTTCTCACTGGATACTTGGATATTTTCTCTCACGCCTATTTTTCACCCAATTAATATTCCTAAGGAGTGAGATGCGATGTTTAACCTCTGGCGATCCCATTTCCATTTTCCTAATAATTCAAGATCCCTATTTATGAGATGTTGGATGGGTGTTCCTAAATTCCTTTCTTGGTTGATTTGGATTTGCTGAAATCAAGCAATCTTCCAAGATAAATGGTGCTCTCCAGAATCTGTTGCCATCAAGGGAATGCAACCTTTTTTTGAGGTGATCTCTTCTTGAGGATATGATGAATCAAAATTGAATGATCTAACTATAAATGAAAAATATTGGCTCATAATTCCCAAAAAATCAAAGCATTCCTTCATTAAAAAATAAATAAAGTCCCTCCATTTTGTGTAAGAATGCCTCGGGAAAATTTTGAAGAATGGTAAAGAAATATAGGGAAAATTCAACTCTTTTTTGACAGTGCTTCGAAAGGTGACTCTGGGGAGGCAGGAGTGGGAGGGGTGATATATAACCTTGAAGAAAAATATGAAACAAAGTACGCATGGGGACTTGGGAAATCCTTGAATAACCAATCCGAAGCACTCTCTCTTTGGAAAGGCCTGAAGATAAGTATATCTAAAGGCATTAAAAAATTATTTATTGTCGGAAACTCAATGGTGGTGATCAAAAAATGCATAAGGCTATCTTGAAGCGAGCATCCTTCTGACATCAATCCTTCTCTAATGATAACAAGGATTATTTTTTTGCTAAAAAATCTTGATGATTTTAAATTTTTTCATGTAAAAAGAGGAAATAATCAAATGGAAGACCTCCAAGAAAACATTGGAGTGACATTACCCTAAGGGGATTTACATATTGATCTCAATGTTCTAACAAGTCACGTCCCATAATGAGTGGATTAATTAAAATCTCAATGGAGTACAGGTGGACCATCAAGTTAAGCACAATTTATAGGTTTATTTTCTTAATTAACACCTCGGGGATGGTTAAGGGACCGTCGGGAGTTGTCACAGGATGCATAATATTAAATAAAAGATATATGTGACGGTGGTTAGAAACCATGAAGAAAGACAAGTGGAATTTTTCAAGCCGATTATTAAATGGTATTTCAGGTGAGATTATTCTCAGTACCTTTGTGTATCAAACCAAATGTAGTTTGATAGTGCTTTAAATGGAGGAGTGTGCCATGACGGATTTGCAGGCCCAAAGCTCATTTAATTTTGAAATGATGGGAGTCTCATCGAAAAATGATCACTTGGTTATAAATAGAGGCTCGGTTATGCATCTCAAGAGCAAAATTGTCTTGGTGTAGGAAAGAATTGCAAGGAAGATGGAATGTGCAAATACATGTAGTAGAAATGGAGTTTAGGACTCAGGGAACAGTGGAAATGTAATGAAGATGATTGATAAATCGACCAAGAAAGTAGGGAAGGATACATAAGATCAAATTACTGTGTTGTTGGCTCATTTGGCTGGGGTAGGGAAATATATGGAATTGTTGTAGAAACCCATGGGAACTCTAAATATAGGGATGATTAATTTTAAGTATAAAGTGGATCACATAGAAGTTAAGGTAAAAATGACAACGATAGGAGTGTTGAAGGAGGTGTTTTTTCTGTGTGATGCGACAATTCCAATGGCAGTGGTAGTGGGGGAAGTTGAGAACAACAATCAAGAGCCTGATGCTGAGGAAATAGAGAAACTGAGCCAGTCTCTGAAAGTTTCTCAGGATGCTAAGGAGCATGATGGTTGCAGGTAGTCTGCCTTTTAATCTTATGTTATTTCAGATAGTTAAGCTCTACGAGGTTTTTTGCAGAATATATAGTATATGTAATGCAATATTAGGAAATAGAAATAGAGAAGGTAGCAATAAGGTCTCACTGAAAAAATCTGCATATCTGTGAGACTGTTCTTCTTATGAATGTAAGGGATCTAGTTCGTTTCCAGTTTTTGTTATAACAATGCTACCCATCCATTTAAAAAAAGAAAATAAAACCTTGATACATGTTTTTTGAAATGTGTATAGGTTTTACTCATATTTTAATTATTTTTATAATAATAATAATAATAAGTTACAATTTAGTTAATTTGTATGATTTTTTTTAATTTTAGTAATGTGATATTATATATCATGGGAGAGTTGTATCATGAAGTAAGTGTAATAATGCTTATAAGGATTTTTGTCTATTTGTTTTTATCAACCATGTAAATTACATTTCAATTATATGATTCTGCTAGTAATATCTTAATTTTTCTTTTTCCCCTTAACTCCTTATCACACCACAAATTCCCCTTAAGCTTTAATGTAATATTATTTTTGTTTTGCAAAAGGATCTCTTGCTTTATCCCCCAATGATTTAGCTAATGTTGGACATCCTTATAGCATCACCCCTTGAGATGCTATAAGGATGGCCTTGGCTAGAGTTTGAAGTAATTTTAAGAAGCCTTTGTCTTCCATTTTGTATAACTTGTTTTTATATGTTAAATTCTTGGTCATAGCCATACTCTAAATAGATATAGATTATAAATTTTTTTATATACTTTGATAAAAATAAATATACATTATAAATGTTTTTTGGATTTATTCTATATTTCTATATAAATCTATAAATATAATGAATCTCCAAATCTTTTATATATATATATATATATATATATATATATATATATATATATAAATAATACCATTTTATTTGTTTAAATATAATTATAATAATGAATATTTCACAACATGGAAAAGAATATGATTTTTTATAGAAAAGAAAGGAGTTATGGTATATTACAAATAAAAACATATATTTACTATAATTTTTATATTATATTTTGAAATATAATTTTAGTAATAGATATTATATTTTTATGAGACGTATAATTTCTACGAATGCTTATCTTTATGTGATACTGTAATTGTTTATATAAAAAATTATATTAATATACATTTTATTTTATATTTTAAATATATTTGTTAAAAAAGATCTATAAATTATAAATAATAGATTATAAATTATAAATAATAAAAAAATATTATAATTTAGTTGTTAAGTTAGTGGCAAGGATAGTCATCATTTGTTACTATTTATGAATGTAAGCTAATTCATCATTATTATTCAATGAAAAGCTAGCCACTTGGAATTATCTCTTGAGTTTGTAAGTGGGCAACTTTCACTCCTACCAAATACCTTTAATTTTTGGGTCGTTAACCTATTTCCTTATGTTTTAGAAAATGAACTCTTGACCAAAAGTAAATAATTTTAAGATATACTCCCAACCCAATCAAACAAAAATATATATATACCAACATAGATCCATCTTAAGTATGAATCTAACATGAGCCAAGGGAGATCAAATTTTTGAGTGCAAAATACAATGTGTTATTTTTCATTGTTTATATTCTATTTTTGAATGCTTAAAAGAGTATATATAGGACCAAATAAATATTTTAACAATAAAAAATTAATTCATTTTTTTTTATGTATAGATATATATGAAGTTGATATTGACATAAATTAGTTAACACTTATATTCAAATAGTTTATTTAAATCTTTTGTCGAAATATTTTTGAAAAGTATAAGATTTAAACATTTGATTCACATATTTTTTGACTTCTAATTACTTTACAACATATTCATTTTATAGCCAACATTATTTTCTATTTAGACCATAATTTTTATTTTATTTATTTTTATTTTAGAGGGACACTATATTTTTCTATTTAGAATATAATTTTTATTTAAAGGGGCTTAATATTTTTGAAAAGTATGAGATTTAAACAATTGATTCACATATTTTTTTTACTTCTATTTACTTTACAACATATTCATATTTTTTTAATTATATCACATTATTTTTCTATTTAGAACATAAGTTTTTATTTTTTTTATTTTTTTAAGACACATTATTTTTCTATTTAGAATATAAATTTGTATTTTTAAAGGGACATGAAGGGATAGACAAACTTATACATCCCCTCATACTAAGTTGTAGAATGAGTCTCTCAAGTCAATAAACCAATATTACAAATTTATAAATGATATAAAATATTTACCTACAAAATATTCTTTTTATGAATATTTACACCTAGCTTCAATCGTAAATTTAAATTAGTTTTATTTGTGTTGTGCATGAATACAATGTTGATCCGAACTTCTGGAATTCACTATATATTGATATAAATATATAAATTTATATGTTATCATCTAATTTATATTATATTTTTTAATTATTAAAAAACACAAATTCAAAATATTATATTTATTATTAAATTTTATGTTTTATATAATTAACTAATAAAATTTATAAAAAAATAAAAATTTAATAAATTTTGGATAATTTTAAATTAAAATATAGTTTATAAAAATTATAAGGAAATATATAATATATTAACATAAATCTATATTTAATAAAATTTCTGTGGTATGTTGTTTTTTTGTTTGAAAGTACGGTGGTTCATTACTTCAATAAAAATTAAATAAGAGATTACCTTGTGTCTGAGAGAAAACTTGTGCTAAACCAACCCATTAGCACAAGTCTAAGGTTACATTTTCCCCATTTAAATATAGCATCTAACTGAACAAAAACATTATGAAAGTTTGCAGATAGACAACAAGCGCACAAGTCTTTCTTTTCAAAACAAAATATACAAAAACATAGGGTATTCAAAATATAGGAGGGAGACATTCGTAGTGACTGGACTACCATCGTGTTAGTCATCGGTATTTTTCACTATCTTTAGATGACTATAGGATGGTTCTATTTTTTTGAAAACAATATTCCTTAAATATCTTGAGTTTCAGAAATCTCACTGCCTTCATTATGCTTATAAACCTATTTTCATTATTCCTCAGTTGGTCTTCCCAAAGCCACCATGTTGCTCTTAAAGACTTATTATGGGCTTATGCTGCCCATTTTAATCCTTCTTTCCTACCTATAACCTCATTGCCCTATTTTCCCCTATCAATAAACTCCATCCTCCCTCTAGGGTTTCCTGTTGCTGACTCATTCCCATGTCCCTTTCGGCATAATAAGCTATCAAAATACTCCGTTTTCACTTGAAAATATCCAAGTCAAATTTTAGTCAAAATCAGGTTAAAGGACATTCCCATTAGGTCATTAGGGTTTTACATTTTTCGAGGTCATCCTTGGATGTTTTAGGCACTACTTTTCCTTTGCTAGAATCTGGTTCAGATGTAATAGAATGTCAATACATGGTTATTCAAGAATGACCTTAAATTTTCCAAAGAGGGTTATCTTCTCAGTTTAGAGTCTACAAGTGAGAAAAATGGAAAATTTTTATCACTTCTGCAAGAGTATTGAAAGATTTATCAGTAGAAGGTACTGATGATGTAGACTTTCTACTCCTGAATGAAAACAACTTACAACAAGGGAAAGAGGAAACACTTGGTCTTATAGATGACTAGGGTTATGAACTAGTTAGTCCATTTGAGTGCCAAAGTAGTGATCACTTGCAGAAAATGACATGGAGGAAGCACACAATGCCACACATGAAGAAATTCTATCAGAAAACATTGATGGAATATGGAAAAAGGTGAGGTGAACTCGATAGAAATGAATGGAATTTAAAGGGCTATAGAGAAATTAGAAGACAACACTGATGATTGTTGTAAAGAACTACATACACTTAGGGTTTTCAAAAGGAGGCTAGAAAAGGTGGAAAAGTTGAGTTTTATGGTGGAAACTACATAATATTTTGAATATGCTACTATGTGTAATCATCCTAATGTTTTCTAAGTAAAACATGTCAAGTCTCAATGATCAAAATAAAAGCCACCTTCATGGCTTCAGCAACCTGCAAGGAAAAAGTGTCAAAAAGGGTTAGTGAGAAAAGAAAAAGGACTTTAGACATTAGAAAGTGGGTTTTCAAAGTTAAATTAAATCCCGAAGCCTACAAAAGCCCATCAAGCACTTCAAAAGAACCATTGTTTCCTTGCAAAGCTTCATAAGTTTTAAGAGGAGAAGAATTTGTGAGTTTTCAAGTGATATTCTGCTAAGTTTCTGTGGCGATGCGTGCTTGGGAGTTGGCGTTGCGCCCTTGCCAGTTTTCTTCAACGTGTTTTGTGAAGGCATTGCGCGTTTGGGAGCTGGTGCTACACCCTTGCCAGAGTGCTGCGCTCTTTCCAGAGAGGACCCCATGAATATTTCTTGGCGCTACGTGCTCAAAGACTAGTGTTGCGCACTTGGCTTGATGCTACACCCTCAGCTATTGGCATTGCGCGCTTAGACAGGAAGGGTTTCTAAGTCTTCCAACCATCCAAATCAAGTCAAATTTCTTCCAAATCTTTGCCAAAGTCCTCCACAACACTGATAAGTGGTAAGTGCATACCATAACCCATTTTCAAAGATATTTTGGTCATCATTTAATCAATGGAAATGAAACCCTAATCAAACCCTAAGTTTTAGCTTAAGATCTCTGTTTTATCCCTATTTCATCCTCCTTAAAGAAATTCAGTCACAAACAAGGGAAATTACATTGCTTGAGGGTTTTCATTGAGTTAGTTTTCCCCTCACTCATTCCATACACCTATACCCACTCATTCATTCCCTTCCTTTGCAAAGCTATCATTTCATTCCTTCCCCTCATTCATTTCACCTACATTCTAGGGTTTCATAAAACAGAGTTTTAAAAATTTCATAGGAATTAGACAGTGGCAGTGGTTTTGAGGCAAAAATGCCAAGGAGATATGATCACAAGGGAGGGAATATAAACAGATTTGAACCCCTCAATACAATGGAACTCATGGAATCTCCTCTTACTATTTTTTTCTTTAAACATGTGGGTTGCTTTGTGTTTTGTTAGAAGGTGCAGCAAGTCCAAAATCACCCAGATCTAACAAGAATATTCATCATTAACCTACATGACAAGCAGGTCAATCTTGTTGGGGTTACATTTGAGATGTCCGTTGATGCCATTGCAGTTGCTATAGGGATACCAAGTGTGGGAGAAAAGTGGTTCAAACAAGCAAACCTAGACATGAGTTATTTTGAACCATACCTCAAACCTAGGTATAAAGACCACCACAAGTACATCTTCCATTTTTATCATCTTCTTGATAGATATGCACCCATGATGAGGATAATAATGAAGTATTTCACTTGCAAGGGAAGGTTTCCTCACATCTAGTCTTACTACATCCGTCTTCTTATGCATTTCACTAGAGTTAGGATGTTGCATATACCATATTATATTTTCTGTAGCATTGACTAAATGGCCTATATTGTGCCAAAGACAGACTATAATCAGAAAATGCACAACCTATTTCATCATTCACTCATCAAGATGGTGGTCATGCATCAGCTACAATAGAAAAACATTCCATGGGAGACCTTCATTGCCAATGAGGTTTTTAGTACTCCACCAGGGAATCATCAGTAAGATATTCCTTCATCTTCTCATCCTCCCATATCCACTTCTCCATCACATCCTACTATTCATACATCACCCTTCACTCACATCCCTTCACCTCATGATGATCCTTCCTCATCACCTTTCCACAATCCTTCACCCTCATCTCATGGCAGCAGAGCATCAAGCATGGAACGAAACATTGAAACAGTTGGCACCAAAATGATTGAAATTGAGACATTTCCTTTGACATATCAAATAGGCCACAAGTAGGTGTTTTCTTCACTTGAGGTGAAAGGGACCCTCCCTTATTCATCAGCAAAACAGGTTGATAAGGGAAAGGAAAAGGTTACAGAGCATGTCATGGTTGAAGAGGAGGATAAACATGAAACTGAACAGAAGTTTCAGTTAATTTACCTTGAGGATGAGGATGAGGATAGGATCACCAATATGTTGATCAAAAGAAAGGATTCCAAGATTAGTGAACTTAAACTAATATTGGTAGGGCCAAGAATGTGATTAACTATTTTGAGTTAGAAAACCAGCATTTGAAGACAAAGCAGGCCATCAGTGAGGTCAGAGCAATCAGAGCTTAGAAATAGGCTAGAAGAGCCAAGGCTTTGCTAGATCAGACCTTGGGCACTTTTGATGACATTGGAGATGAGGAACAACAACTTCCTAGGTAGTGACCAAGGACAATTGGGTTGAACAAGGCTTTAGCTCGGAAAAGAGAGAAAGAGGAAGAATTGGCAGAGCAACTCACTCCAAGTGAGTTGCTTGCCATAGAAATTGGAAAAGATAGAGAATCTTGGATTGACAGGGAAAACTTGCATTTAGAGAGTCAGCTAGAGAAGGCCAAGAGAGACATTGACATGCAGAGGAAGATGGAAAAACATTATGCCATGATAAACAGGATTGCAAGGGCCAAGCTCAAACAAGCCCATGCAAAGATTCAGCCTCTAAATGAGGCAAAAGAGAAGGAAAAATTGAATATTCTTGCTGAGGTGTCCCTCCAAGCCTCCCAACCATGATCAACAAAGCAAATTCCAAATTTTGGCACTTTGTGCAAATTTTGAAATTTTGATAGTTTGGCTTGCAGAAAATTGGGCTTGGGGCACTAAAATGAAAAAAATTCAACATTTTCATGTTCCTCATGCCAAGTACATCAACCTTAGAAAATTTAAGAACATTTGGAGCAAAACTGGTCCCTCAAAAAGGCCAAAAACTAGCAAAAAATCACCTTTCTGCCCTCTTTTTTGCACTACCGCTGCGCATTTAGAACTCTTGGGAGAAGTGGTTTTTTAAAAATAAAATGGGCACCATTCTATAAAGTGAAAGCATATTTGGAAACTAGACAGGATAGGCTCTCCAATTATTTATCATGGAGCTCATTTGGACATCGAGAAGGCCTCCAAAAGTTAGTTGCAAAACAGGTCATTTTCCCAGTCTTGGCATTGTGTCCGTGTTCCTTGGAGTTGTGCCCATACCAGGAGTTATTGCAAAAGATATTTTGGAGCCTTAAAGTCAAACTTTTTCCAAAATTATCTCAAATAGTTATGTTAGAAGTTATTTTGCAATAAATGAGTTTTAAATATTTTTCCTTGGGCCTTGCATTGTCTCAAAGGTCAAAATGTATTAAATATGTAATGAATGACATTTGAAACCCTAGATAGGGTTTACCTCCTCATTTTGCAGATAAATACTACATGTATGCTTCATATTTTTTGTTGGTTGTTTTTTTAGCTAATAATTATTTAGACTTTGAGTTGTGAAAGAAGTTTGGCTTTGGAGCCTTGTAACTGTTTTGGACTGAATGTTAATGGAGCAAGCACATTCACAGGATTCATGGAATTTGTCAAATGGTGATGTTATACTAATATAGTTATTGTTTCCTCTTATGTTTTCCATATTGTTCATCTTTTCTCTTGCAATAGAGTAAAAAATTTAGATTAACATATGCTGTTGAGAGGCACCTTAAATCTATCTGATTTCTGTTGTTTGAATGTTTTCCTCTGCTAGTTCTGATTGGAAAATTCTTAATTTATTTTTGATTCCACCTAGCTTGTTGTCTTGAAAATGGTTCAATAAGAGTCAAAACGAAGAATTTTATGGTATGCCCTGTCCTTTGGTGTATCTTGAAACATTGTTATTAAGGCTTTTCTTTGAAGTTTTCTTACTAGGGTCTAGGGTAAATAATTTTATGGTTTTCCCTATCCTTTGGTCTATCTTGAAAAGTCACTTTGAAGGTCTTTTATAGTTTGATTAAAGAAATTTAGGAGTTCCCTACTCTTTAATCATCACTTATTTGTTATCTTAAATTTTTTCTTTCTCTGAAGGAAAATAGCTAGAGAATTTAGGAGTTCCCTGCTCTCTAGGGTTTGTTGGATTGTTGTTTTAAAGTTTACTTGATAAAGCTAGGCCAAAGAAGTTTATGGTGTGCCCTGTCCTTTGGTTTTTTCTAAGCATAGTGATCTTAAAGACCCTTCTTTTTATAGTATATGCTAAAGGATTCTTAATTTCCCTTTAGACCTAATACACTCACAAATTAATGCTCATTTCACACCCACATAAGCTATTAAGATCCATTTGGATTTGTTAACTTGCCCTATGAAACACCCTTGATTTATTGTTGTACTTTTCAAGCCTTTCACTAACCCTATAGCTCAATAGTTTGAATTTCTCTTACTCTATCTATTCTAATTAACAAGAAACCCAACCAAACAAAACAAAACAAACAAACCATATCATTTTAACTAGCCTAAAATCAACATTCTAAATCATACATTTCATATGTTTTATACAAATATAGAGAGAGCCCTCTCTAAGTCTAAGAAGGCTAGGTCCTAGGACTCCAAAGTTGGTTTGATGTTACCCTTTTCTATTTGTTCTTGCCAATCTGACAAATTACAGGGACCTAACATAATGGCGAATACATTGGGGGCACTCATTAAAAATCTTAGTGTTATATAAAGAACTCAGAAAACCCAAAAATATCTCAAGATTGGTATCCAATTGTTGATGGTGGACAACGAGCAATTCCTCAAACAGTTAGCATTATTCACCTAGTGACTCCATTGATTTTCAGTAGGCTTGCTGACTCCACTGGTCTTCACAGAATCCATTGGGAATGTATTAATCAATCTTAATAGTATAAAACCCAGCCACATACTGTGTGAATACAATAATCTTTTAGATAGGTCTGTTTTTCAAAACCCTTACAAAATTTCAACCTCTCTGTGTTGTGGGTCTAAAATTTGGCTTCACAAAGAATCAGCACCAAATCTCACCCTGACCCAAACCCTCCTACTATAGTTGATGCCCTAGAAATAATCTTAATAAAAAATCCTAATACTGAAGACCCAACTATTGTTAGACCAATTCACAAAGCAAGTTCTTTTCCTGAAAACCTTACATCCTTGTAAGATACCCAATTTTAATTACACCATAGGAGAAACCTATTCAGAACTAAGTCTCAAAGTTGGATAGACCAAACAAACCTTGATCCTACAAGCTTACAACAGATTCCTAGTAGAGAAGCCTCTCCTTTCACTCCTGATTTTCATCTTCTCCAACACTTTGACTCCTTTCCTTCCAAATCTGCTCTATATCAGCTAGCTGGTCCAAGTACAAATGCTACCCCCACTCATACATCCACTGTGAAAACCACTTCATTTCATCCTCCACCTCCACTCATAAACCCTCCTCTCATAAATCCTCCTTGGGTTCTATTACCTCCTATCATGGAAGCATGGTATTCCCCTCTGGTATTACCACAACCTTTACTTCCTATGCCACAGGACTATCAATCTAAAATCCCTCACTTTAATGGGACTGATTCTACAACTTCCCAACAATATCTAGATAAGATGAATGATGCTTTTGACTACCAAGAAATAGAATAGAAGACTATACAAATGAGAATGTTTTCCAAAAGTTTAGGGGAGAGGAAAATAAATGGTTCAAGAACCTAACTCATAATAGCATTCATGATCTCCCTTCCCTTTATCAAACATTCATAAACAAATGGGATATTAAGAAAAATCCTCTTCAAATCTTGTCAGAGTATGATAACCTTAAGAGAAATTTTGGGGAGAGTGTTCAAGACTACTGCACTAGGTTTAATAGTGTATATAATGCACTCCCTCCCCACATGAAACCCCCACAAGGCCTATCCCTAGTAAAATTTCTAGATGGATTTGATCCAGAAATGGCTTACCAATTGACAGAAAGAGATCCCCTTACCCTAGAAGACATGCAAAGGGGAGCCATGAGTGTAGAAGCCAATCTAATTGCTAAAAGGGCTAGAATGAGAATAGAGAAAAGGGTTACATACAAAGAGGAACCTATGGCCTCCACATCTGATGCTAAAATTAATATCCTAGTTAGGCTAATGGAAAGGATGATGGAAAGAATTAACTTAAATGAAAGAGCATCTCCTAGGGAAAATCAAGAAAACCCTCAAAACAAAAATAGAAATCAAAACTTCAGAAGAGATCATCCTCAAATAATACAAAGAGAAAATGATCAGCAAATTAGACCTCCTTTCCAAGAAAACCATGTTGATGAAGAGGAAAGAGAGACTAAGGAGCTGAAAGAAAACCATGTGAATCTAATAGGCTCTGATAGTGAGGATGTTTTTTTTCTCATGGAAGAAGAACAAGGTATGTTTTCCTCAAAACAAACTGAAAGAGCATATGAGGATTCTGAAGAATACAAACTAGGTTTTGAAAATTCTATCATGGAGGTTCATAGGCAGTATGATCTCAGAAGTATGAAAACCCAAGACATCCCCAAGAGGAACAAACTAGAAATTTCTGCTAGGAAGACCCCTAAAAACACTCCTAAAAAGACAGCAGAAAATACCAACATAATGGCTAAGAATCCTGATCAAAGAAAAAACAAAATCAACCAACATGATGGTGACCAAAGCCGCCTTAGTACATCAACTAGTGGCCCCGAAAAAACTGATTTAAATGATATTCCAAATAAAAATCAGCAATCTAAAGTTGTTGAAAAGACCATGTATGATAAAACTGATCTAACTCTACCAAGAACACAGACACCATTCAGTATTGAGGGTGAAATTGCGAAGATAAAATTAGTCATACCCCTTACTGAATTAGTAACTCAAGATGTATATAGATCTCAATTTTTGAAGGCTTTAAACATAGGAAATGACACCGATACTCTAAATCTGACTATGACAAGCCTGAATTGTTGTTTGGACTAGAGGTAGAGGAAAAGTTTCAAGAGGGAGTTGTGCCTCCATTCCATGTCAGTTTGAACATCCATGAAAAAATCCTACACAATGCCATGCTAGACTTTGGTGCTTCACATAACCTCATGCCAAAGGTAGTGATGGAAAGATTAGGCCTCGAAATATCCAGACCATACAAATACTTGTACTCTTTTTATTCAAGTAGAGTTAAATGTTTGGGCTTCATCAAAGACCTATGTGTTAATCTATCATAAATACTAGCCAAGAGCCTAGTCATGGATATTGTAGTGGTTGACATTCCCCCAAAATATGGCATGATCTTATCTAGATCATGGGGAGACAAACTCCAAGGAATCCTCCAAATGGACATGACATATGCTACCATTCCAGTCTTTAACCAAACAAGAAGACTGTACAAATAATCTCACAAGAAATACATGGTAAGCAGCCAAGATAAGCCAAACAAAACCCCTCTCTATTCTATTCTTCAGGCCTTGATTCATTTATTGTGTATAATGAAGATGACGCTAATGAACAAGTAGCTGAGAAAGAGGAAGAGGAAGACCTGTCAGAATAGTCAAACCAAACACAAAATGAAGAACAAAATAGCCAAAACCCTAGCAGCCATAAACAACAACATAATGGCAAATCTGAACTTGAAACGCTTTGGAACATGAGCTTTGATGGCTTTTGTGGCAAATTTGGTTCAGGAGAAGGTGTTTGGATACACAACACTAATGAAGGTCACTCTTACAAGATGGATTTTCAATGTACAAACAATATTTGCAGAGTATGAAGCTCTTCTCCTAGGGTTACAGTTGTTGAAAAGTATAGGAGCTAAGAGGATTTCTGTTCAAGGAGATTTTGAGTTAATTGTTAGGAAAATTAAAGGAGAATATTCAGCCAAACATCCTAGGCTAATCGAATATAGAAATTTTGCCTTAGACCTCCTAAAAACATTTGAAAAATATGAACTTACCTCTGTCCCAAGAACTCAAAACAACCTTGCAAATGAACTAGCCTTTGCTGCCAACACTTGCCAACTGCCTCATGCCAATGAACAATACACAGTAAAATTCAAAAGTAGACCAACGACCCCTGATAACATAGATTATCGGCAAGTGTTTGAAGTTGAAAAACATATTTAAGACTTCCCACAATCCAAAAATGAATTTGAAATGCCAAAACAAGACTTAGATCATGAAGAGGACAACTCTGCTGAGGAACAAACACACAAAATAGAGCCACCTTATGTTGCTGATATAAATCTGCTAGAACACCCTCATGAAGCAGAATTGTGTGAATATTCAGATAAAGGGACCCTGAGGTATTGCAATGCAAAGACAACCTATTTCCTAGAGGACTTGACCCCTTAGAAGAATTGTTTTATTTCAATGATGTTACTAGGAAGCCTAAAATGGAATCCATCGAAACTGATGTAGAAGAATGCAACACAGGCAGTGAGAAAGAACCTAAAATGATAAAACTATCCAAAACACTACTAGCTCCTATAAAATAGAAATGTATTGAGCTTTTCAAGGAATTTAAGAATTTGTTAGCATGTGGCTATGAGGACTTGAAGCCCTATGATACAAGCATCATTCGAAATAAGATTCCTCTGAAGGAAAACCAGAAACCATTTAAGCAGAAATTGCGTAGGATAAACCCTGTCCTAATGCCTCTAGTTGAGAAAGAAATTAAAAATATGTATGATGTTGGAATAATAGTCCCACTCAGGTACTCAGAATGGGTCTCAAATATTGTATCAGTGAGGAAGAAAACATGGGAAATTAGGCTATGCATAGACTTCAGAAATTTAAACAAAACCTCCTTGAAAGAAAACTACCCTTTACCTAAGATGGATCATATAATGCAAAGGGTAGTAAGTTCCAAAAGAATATCTTTACTTGATGGTTTTTCAGGGTATAATCAGGTGCTAGTACATTCAGATGATCAGCACAAAACCGCCTTCACTACACCTTAGGGCACCTTCATGTATGTCAAAATTCCTTTTGGGTTAATGAATGCTGGGGCCACTTTTCAAAGAGCCATGGAAATTTTTTTTTATAAATAAATAGGTTACTTCATAGTGATATATCTTTATCACATCACTGTTTACTCAAAAATTGATGAAGAACACCTAGCTCACTTAAGGCAAGTATATGAAAAGTGTAGAAAGTATGGTTTATTTTTGAATCCCAAGGAAACTTTGTTTGGTCTTCAAGAAGGAAAAATTTTAGGCCACATCATATCTGAAGAAGGGATTAAGATAGACCCAAAGAGGATTGAAGGTATACTACAGATCAGTCACCCTAGAAACATCAAAGAGCTGCAATCTTTCATTGGAAAGATCAAATTCTTAAGAAGGTTCATACCAAACCTTGCATAACTCCTAAGAAACATTACAAACATGCTAAAGAGAGAAATAGGAATCAAATGGATTGTAGAAGCAAAGCAATCCTATGAACTAGTAAAACAAACACTCACTCAAACACCAGTTCTAATTAGCCCTGACTTTACCAAGGACTTCTTCGTCTTCTCATTTGCATCAGAACACACAATTGTTGCACTATTACTACAAAAGAACATGATGGGACAAGAAAAACCCATACCTTTCTTCAGCAAGGCACTAAGAGATTCACCTTTGAAATGCAACATTATGGAAAAACAAGCTTTTCCCTTAATCAAAGCCTTAAAATATTTCAGAGTTTACATCTTGCATTTGCATGCTATTTCTTTTGTTCCTCATGTAGTTGTTAAGGACATACTAACTCAGGATCCTGATGGTAAAAGATGGAAATGGATTTTTGTCATCTTAGAGTATGATCTAGAAACCAAGCCCACCAAGTTAATCAAAGGGCAAGGCTTGGGAAAACTGATGGTTGAAGAAAAATTTCAAGCATTGGACATAAACATGATACATTCCTTGGATGAATAAGAGGAGCTGGCGACTCCACCTATTGAAGAAGCATTTTTGAACTCACTTTGGTATGCTGATATATTACATGTGCTTTTTAATCTAAATTCTCCTCCTAGTTTGTCCAAAAAAAAGGCTAGATTCTTGAAACTAAAAGTTGTAAAATTTTGCATTCTAGACAAAGATTTATATTGGAAACATTATGTTGGTATCTTGCTTAAATGTTTACTTAAAGAAAATGTAGATAGAATCATGCATGAGTTTCATGAAGGAGAATGTGGAGGTCATCTCTATTGGAAAATCACTACTAAAAAAATCCTTAGAGTTGTTTTCTATTGGCCACTCTTTTCCCTGATATCCATAAGCTAGTAGTGGCTTTCCATAAATGCCAAATATTTGAGGGAAAGAGAAAACTGCTGCCTTTTCCTTTACAACCCATCCATTTTGAAACTCCTTTTCAACAATGGGGTCTAAATTTCATTGGATAAATACACCCTGCCTCCTCTGTCGAACACAAACGAATCCTCACTGCAACTGACTCAGTAATCATCAAATTCCTTGAAAATCACATCTTGTCTAGATTTGGTTGTCCAAGAAAAATCATCACTAATAATGTTGTTGCATTTAAGTCCAAAAGAATGGTGGAATTTTTCCACAAGTATCACATTAAATTAGGGCATTCTACAACTTATTACCCTCAAGGTAATGGGTTGGATGAGTCCTCTAACAAAATTTTGGTAAACATCATGAAGAAATTGTTGGAAGAGAACAAAAAGTCATGGCACAGCAAATTAGTGCATGCACTATGGGCAGATAGATTAACAAACAAGAAATCAATTAATATGTCTCCCTATCAGCTAGTGTATGGCATGGATGCAATTTTTCCAACATACTTGGGAGTCCCAGTGAGGAAGCTTGTTCAAGAGGTACAATCAGACAAGAATGATATGAAAAGGAGGCTAAACCAAACCATTCAATTTCAGCAATCAAGGGAAGAAGTATACAACTGAACACAAGCAGTGCAAGAGAATATTAATAAAATATTTGATAAGAGGATAAAGCTAATGATTTCCAAATTGGAGAGAAAGCGTTGAAGTGGGATTCAAGAAGAGAGGACAAAGGAAAGCATAGAAGAATTGAAAATTTGTGGAAAGGTCCATACATCATCCATTCAACAAGAGGTAACAATGCATTCTTCCTACAAGAAATGGATGGAACAGAGTTATTTGGAGGTCCTGTCAATGGTAGGATGCTCAAGCATTACTTTTCTTGAATTTCTTAGTTTAAATATTTATTCATTGTACATAACACTGCTTGAATAAAAGATCAGAAAAATGAAAACACAAAAACAAATAAAATAAGAAAAAGAGGGCAGATAAAAAGAAGAGGTAGAGCCCCATATCAAAAAGAATATTTCTGAAAGTGTGCAAGTCCAAATTCCACTACTTTTGAGAAAGGAAACTCTTGTTCTGTCATATAGCCTAATCATGATTGAACATGTTTTAAATTTCTGCTAATAAGATAGAAAATGAAGATTTTCCAAATAGTTTAAACTTGGTTTATCAGTAGACTAGGTTAGGAAAAGATATTGGTTCCCAAAACTCAAATCTAACCAAAGAGAAAAGAGAGGGATGAGTGACAAGTTTTGAATCATAACCCTCAATTTTCTAGTTTTACTTGTGAAAAAATAAAATTTGTGTGCAACTCGTCCAAAATGCCACAACCCATGACAAATCAAACTGCTCAACCTTGATTTGGTCATGTTTTAAATTTTATGTTAGTAGATTAGAGAATGAAAATCTGTCAAACTATTTAATCTTGACAGATAAGTAGATTAGGTAGAGAATAAAAGAGCTCATTAGTATAATCTGAGCCTTTGGATGATATAAGGGTAGAAGTAGATAGTTTGTGCTTTCAAAAGAAAATATTATGTTCAGGGTTTGCCAATCCAAATGCACCAAAATAAAGAAAAATGTTAGGAAAAGTATGATGGGTAGGTAGAGTTGATATTGAAGAAATCATGTTTTTCAGATTGTAGGATCATAGCTTCAAAGAACAACAGCATGATCAACATTAAAAAATGAAGGAAATCAACAACCATGTGAGGCATCTCATCTGCAAAATCAGAGATATGAGTTTCTTGACACCTCCTAAAGGAGCTACCCTCCCCAAATGGAGCCACTGTTAGTCATCAGTATTTTTCACTATCTTTAGATGACTATAGGATGGTTCTAGTTTTATGAAAACAATATTCCTTGAATATCTTGAGTTTCATAAATATCACTACATCCATTATCCTTATAAATTTATTTTCACTATTCCTTAGTTGGTCTTTCCTAAGCCACCCTGTTGCTCTTAAAAGACTCATTATGGGCTTATGCCTCCCATTTTCATCCTTCTTTCCTACCTATAACCTCATTGCCCTATTTTCCCCTGTCAATAAACTCCATCCTCCCCCTAGGGTTTCCTGTTTCTGATTCATTCCCATGTCCCTTTGGGCATAATAACCTATAACAATACTCTGTTTTCACTTGAAAATCTCCAAGTCAAATTTTAGGCAAAATCAGGTCAAAGGACACTCCCATTAGGTGATTAGGGTTTTATATTTTTCAATGTCATCCTTGGATGTTTCAGGCACTGCTTTTCCTTTGCTAGAATCTAGCTCAGATGTAATAGAATTACAAGACATGGTTATTCAAGGAGGACCTAAAATTTTCCAAAGATGATTGTCTTCTTAGTTCAAAGTCTGCAAGTGAGAAAAATAGAAAAGGTTTAGCACTTCTGTAGGAGCATTGAAAGATTTATCAGCAGAAGGTACTAATGATGTAGACTATCTGCTCCTGATTGAAAACAACTTATAGCAAGGGAAAGAGGAAACACTTGGTCTTGTAGATGACTAGGGTTATGAACTAGTTAGTCCATTTGAGTGCCATAGTAGTGATCACTTGCAGAAAATGACATGGAGGAAGCACACAAGGCCAAACATGAAGAAAGTATATTAGAAAATATTGATGGAATATGGAAAAAGGTGAGGTGAACTAGACAGAAATGAATGAACTTGAAAGGGCCATAGAGAACTTAGAAGAAAACACTAATGATTGCTATAAAGAACTGTAGACACTTAGGGTTTTGAAAAAGTGGCGAGAAACGATGGAAAAGTTGAGTTTTATGGCAGAAACTACAGAATATTTTGAAGATGCTACTATGTGTAATCATCCTAAGGTTGTCAAAGTAAAACATGTCAAGTCCCAATGATCAAAAGAAAATCCACCTTCATGACTTCAACAACTTGCAAGGAAAAAGTGTCAAAAAGGGTTAGTGAGAAAAGAAAAAGGACTTTAGACATTAGAAAGTGGGTTTTCAAAGATAAATTAAATCCCCAAGCATATAAAAGCTCATCAAGCACTGCAAAAGAACCATTTTTTCCTTGCAAAGCTTCAAAAGTTTTAGGAGGAGAAGAATTTGTGAGTTTTCAAGTGAGATTCTGCTAAGTTTCCTTGGCGCTACGCGCTTGGGAGTTGGCGTTGCGCCCTTGCTATTTTTCTTCAATGCATTTTGTGAAGGCGCTACGCACCTGGGAGTTGGTGATGCACCCTTTCCAGAGCACCGTGCTCTTGCTAGAGAGAACATTTTGAATATTTATTGGCGTTGCGTGCTTAGAGACTGACGTTGCATGCTTGGCTTGACGTTGCACCCTTACCCATTGGCGCTGCACGCTTAGACAAGAAGGGTTTCTAAGTCTTCCAACCATCCAAATCAACTCAAATTTCTTCCAAATCTTTGACAAAGTCCTCCACAGCACTGATAAGTGGTAATTGCATACCATAACCCATTTTCAAAGCTATTTTGGCAATAATCATTTAATCAATGGAAATGAAACCCTAATCAAACCCTAAGTTTTAGCTTAAGATCTCTGTTTTATCCCTATTTCATCCTCCTTGAATAAATTTGGTTACAAATAGGGGAAATTAAATTTCTTGAGGGTTTTCATTGAGTTAGTTTGCCCCTCACTCATTTTCTACACCTATAACCACTCACTCATTCCCTTCATTTGCAAAGCTATCATTTCATTCCTTCCCCTCATTCATTTCACCTATATTCTAGGGTTTCATAAAACAGAGTTTTAAAAATGTCAGAGGAAGGAGACAGTGGGAGTGGTGTTGAGGCACAAATTCCAAGGAGACATGATCACAAGGGAAGGAAGATAAATAGATTTGAACCCCTCAATACAAGGGAACTCATTGCATCTCCTCTTACTATTTCTTGCTTTAAACATGTGGGTTTCTTTGAGTTTTGTGAAAAGGTGCAGCAAGTCCAAAATCACCCAGAGCTAACAAGACTATTCATCATTAACCTACATGACAAGAAAGTCAATCTTTTTGGGGTTACATTTGAGATGTCCACTGATGCCATTGCAGCTGTTACATAGATACCAAGTGTGGGAGAAAAGTGGTTCAAACAATCAAACCTACACATGAGTTATTTTGAACCATACCTCAAACCTAGGTATAAAGACCACCACAAGTCTATATTTCCTTTTTCTCATCTTCCTGATAGATATGCACCCATGATGAGGATAATAATGAAGTATTTCAGTTGTGAGGGAAGGTTTTCTTGCCTCTACTCTTACCACATCCGTCTTCTTATGCATTTCACTAGAGTTAGGATGCTTCATATACCATATTATCTTTTCTGTAGCATTGAAAAAATGGCCTACATTGTGAAAAAGAGAGACTATAATCATCAAATGCAGAGCCTATTTCATCATTCACTCATCAAGATGGTGGTCATGCATCAGCTACAACAGAAAAACATTCCATGGGAAACCCTCAATTCCAATGAGGTTTTCACTACTCCATCTGGCCATCATTAACAGGATATTACTTCATCTTCTAATCCTCCCATATCCACTTATCCATCACATCCTACTGTACATACATCACCCTCCACTCACATCCCTTCACCTCATGATGATCCTTCCTCATCACCTTTCCACAATCCTTCACCCTCATCTCTTGACACCAGAGCATTAAGAATGGAAAGGAACACTGAAACAACTGGCACCAAAATGATTGACATTGAGCCATTTACTTTGACATATTAGAGAGGCCATAGGAAAGTTTTTTCTTCACTTGAGGTGAAAGGGGCCCTCCCTTCTTCATCAAAAAAGCAGGTTGATAAGGGCAAGGAGAAGGTTGCAGAGCATGTCATGGTTGAAGAGGAGGATAAACATGAAACTTAACAGGAGTTTCAGTTAATTGACCTTGAGGATGAGGATGAGGAGAGGATCACCAATATGTTGATCAAAAGTAAGGATGCCAAGATTAGTGAGCTTCAAGCTAATCTTGGTAGGGCCAATAATGTGATTAACTATTTTGAGTTAGAAAACCAACAGTTGAAGACAAAGCAAGCCATCAGTGAGGTCAAGGAAATCAGAGCTTAGAAAGAGGCTAGAAGAGCCAAGTGTTTTATAGATGAGACCTTGGACACTTTTGATGACAGTGGAGATGAGGAAGAACAAATTCCTAGGAAGAGACGAAGGATAATTGGGTTGAATAAGGCTTTAGCCAGAGAAAGAGAGAAAGAGGCGGAATGGCAGAGCAACTCACTCCAAGTGAGATTCTTGCCATAGAAATTAGAAAAGATAGAGAATGTTGGCTTGAGAGGGAAAAATTTCATTTAGAGAGTCAGCTAGAGAAGGCCAAGAGAGACACTGACATGCAGAGGAAGATGGAAAAACATTATGCCATGAGAAACAGGATTGCAAGGGCCAAGCTCAAACGAGCCCATGCAAAGATTAAGGCCCTAACTGAGGAAAAATAGAAGGAAAAACTGAATATTATTGATGAGGTATCCCTCCAAGCCTCCCAACAATGATCATCAAAGAAAAATCCAGGTTTTGGCACTTTGTGAAAATTTTGAAGTTTTTACAGTTTGGCTTGCAGAAAATTGGGCCGAACACACAGTGCCACTGGTGTTGTTCTTTTTTTTGGGGCACTCAAATGAAAAAAATTCAACATTTTCATGTTCCTCATGCCAAGTACATAAACCTCAGAAAATTTCAAAACATTTGGAGCAAAACTGGTCCCTCAAGAAGGCCGAAAACTACCAAAAATCACCTTTCTTCCCTCTTTTTGGCACTGGCACTATGGGTTGAGTTGTCCTGGGAGAAGTAGTTTTTTACAAATAAAGTTGGCACCATTCTGGAAAGTGAAAGTAGATTTGTAAACTAGACAGGACAAGCTTTCCAATGAGCTATCATGGATCTCATTTGGACACCGGGAAGGCCTCCAAAAGTTTGTTGCAAAATAGGTCATTTTCCCAGTCTTGGCACTGCACGTTTGCACTGGCACTGCGCCCCTGTACCTTGGAGCTGCGGCCTTACCAAGAGTTATTACAAAAGATATTTTGAAGCCTTAAAGTCAAAAAATTTCCAAAATTAGCTGAAAAAGTTATGTCAGAAGTTATTTTTGCAATAAATCAGTTTTAGATATTTTTCCTTGGGCCTTGCATGGTCTCAAAGGTAAAAATGCATTAAATATGTAATGAATGAAATTTGAAACCCTAGCTAGGGTTTATCTCCTCATTTTTCAGATAAATACTGCATGTATGCTTCATAGTTTTTGTTGGTTTTTTGTTGAGCTAAATATTATTTAGACTTTGAGTTGTGAAAGAAGTTTGGCTTTGGAGCCTTGTAACTGTTTTGGATTGAATGTTAATAGAGCAAGCACATTCACAACATTCATCGACTTTGTCAAATGGTGATGTTATACTAATCTAACTATTTTTTCCTCTTATGTTTTCCATATTGTTCATCTTTTCTCTTGCAATAGAGTAGAAAATTTAGATTAAGATATGTTGTTGAGAGGCACCTTAAATCTGTCTGCTTTGTGTTGTTTGAATGTTTTCCTTTGCTAGGTCTGATTGGAGAATTCTTAATTGCTTTATTATTACACCTAGCTTGATGTCTTTAAAATGGTTTAATAAGAGTCAAACCGAAGAAGTTTATGATATGCCATGTCCTTTGGTGTAGCTTGAAACGTTGTTATTAAGGCTTTTCTTTGAAGTTTGCTTACTAGGGTTTAGGCTAAAGAAGTTTATGGTTTGCCCTGTCCTTTGGTCTATCTTGAAAAGTCACTTTGAAGGTATTTTATATTTTGATTAAATAAATTTAGGAGTTCCCTACTCTTTAATCATCACTTGTTTGTTATCTTAAATGTTTTATTTCTCTGAAGGAAAATAGCTAGAGAATTTAGGAGTTCCCTGCTCTCTAGGGTTTGCTGGATTGTTGTTTTAAATTTTACTTGAAAAATCTAGGCCAAAGAATTTTATGGTGTGCCCTGTCCTTTGGTTTTTCTTAAGCACAGTGATCTTAAAGACTCTTCTTGTTCTAGTATATGATAAAGGATTATTAATTTCCCTTTAGACCTACTACACTCACAAATTAATGTTCATTTCACACCCACATAAGCTATTAAGATCCATTTGGCTTTGTTAACTTGTCCTATGAAACACCCTTGATTTATTGTTGTACTTTTCAAGCCTTTCATAGAACCCATAGCCCAATGGTTTCAATTTCTCTTACTCTATATATTCTACTTAACAAGCAACCCAACGAAACAAAACAAAAAAAACAAACCCTATCATTTTAACTAGCTTAAAATCAACATTCTAAATCATACAAGTCATTTCTTCTATACAAATATAGAGAGAGCCCTCTTTGAGTCCAAGAAGGCTAGGTCCTAGGACTCCAAAGTTGGTTTTATGTTACCCTTGTCTATTTGGTTTGCCAATCTGACAAATTACAGGGACCTAACACATCATAGCAGGGCCAAGCCATGGGGCCACGGATTACCGTGAACCACGTGTTCTGAGTAATCTGTAGAGACCATCCCAACCACGAACCAATAAGCCAAGTGTTACAGAGACTTGGGAAAAAAACACCAGCCATGAAACATATCTATATAAAGGCTCCACTGCCAGGTGACATTGAGGCCTGCCATTCTCACAAGGAGGCAACCATAATGAAAATGCAAGTTGAATAGAGCAAGCACTCAAGGATTGTAAATTCTCATCTCACATGAAGGTTTAATGACTTGTACTTATGCTATGGCAAAAGCATTTGGCAGGCTAGGTGGCATGTGATTCTAGATAGTTCCATCACTATTATGACATCAGCGACGATGGATGAATATATTGTATGTTGTTAGTCCTTATAATTAGAGATATATTTTAGTGGGTTTATCTAGGTATTCAATTTCCTAAATTCCCAAAAAAAACATTGTGTTTACACAATGTTGTCAATGTTTATGATATTTTAAAATTAAGTTTGGAATTATCTTTGGTTGGAAAATTTATCTTTCATCTTGAAATCTTATATTCAAGTTTAACATTTAAAATGAATTTTAGATAGATTCATTAAAATTAATTTGTTAGCGAAACTTAAGTTTAGCGATATTGTTTTTAAGATGAAGTTACTAAAACTAATTTGTTGATAAGAGCTAGGTTTGGAGATTTTTTTGAGTATTTTTTGCTATGACTAAAATTTGTTTAAGGACAAAGAGATAGGATGCACATGATTTCATTTGTCATTTATGTTAAATACTAGTGTATTCATATAAATTACATGATTGGTAAATACTAGCAGGCATAAATTCATAGTAAGCATCAAACTATTTATTTCATCATGCATCTCAAGTTTCTAAAATTAAAAAATCATAAGAATTAACTAAATTATAACTATATTTAAAATAATGATAATAATATTAATAATTAATGATAAATATAATTAATATATAAGTTAAATGTATATACATTTTAAGAAAATATGTGACAAGATTCTTAACCTTGGAGATTAACCTTCATTTTATCATGGAAATTATTAATCTATAAATAGGCTTTGTTACCATACCTGGGAAAATACCATGGCTTATCAACACCACATGCCCAAAAAAACATAACTCATTCATATGTCACTTGCTCATATGATATTTTTTATTATTAATTCATTCAATTAAAAAACAAAAAGGGAATAGCTACTTTGGAAATAAATCTATGCCTTTGATTTGTGTATACTAATAAGAATATCATAGAATATTTTATGGATATTAAATCCCTACCATCCACCTAATAAGTATTTATAGTTAAATTAAAATTGTGGAGGTCGTATTCCAAAATAGACATGCATATTGGCATAAATAAGGAGTAAGTGAGGTGTTAGGATGTTAGTGTAAAATATTTTGGCATTTGTAACAAAAATACCTTACTTAAGTTGTGAGTGATTAATGGCCCTAACAACAGATATGGTCATCTACATCTACAGATATGCAATAGAAAGTTAGAAGAAACCTACAAAATAATAGATCTCTGCAGCAAAAGAAATTAAACAACAAAAGACTTAACTAATGTAAAACCCCATAACATAGAACAAGAAATTTAAAAGAATGAATTATATATTATGATTTTGTTACACATGGTCAAGGAGACACATATGATGGCTATAGGTCCCCCTCAAATGGGATGGGTCCTTTGCCTATCCTCTATGCTTCATTATTCTGGATCTTTCTCTCTCTTTCATATGTAAAACCCAAAATGTGTGTTGAACTCGAATGGGAGCTCAAATGGAAAAAGAAGATAATAATGACGATGATTGTGATCATGGTGAGGAATGGATGAAAAACCCTCCTATTTATAACAAAATATTTTGATATTCTCAAAAATAAAAAATAATAAAATATTATCAACCACAATCTAGATCTAACTTCTTGGAATATTTTATTATAAGTTTTGGAGGGAAAAGATATTTAAATTTGTTGAATATATTTATTTAGAAATAATAAACAAACAATTGATTTATTTATCATTTCAAGGAAACGGTTAAGGAATAATAAACAAATAATGATTTTTTTAATCATTTATAAGTGATTTAGTCAAATTTGCCAAGGAATATTAACTAAATAATGATTTAATTAATTATTCCTAGAGAAAAATCAAATAAAAAATGATTTATTTAACTATTTCTCATGATTGGGTAAAATATGACAAATATACATAGGTTTTAACCCTCTACAGGAATTATCTGCAAGTGAATCTTAAAAATAGAAAATAAAAAATAGCGAGAACATAAAACATAAAACAGATATATGCAGAGACTTTCCCCTGGATCCCAAATCGGGACGACAAGGCTTTTTTTTATTATATTCCTTTTATTGTTACAAACACACACACACACACACACACACATATATACATGTCGAAGAATACATAAACCCGAATCCATTAACCCTGGATTAGAACATAATCGTAGTTCCCTTGACCGGATCTACAAAATACCAGGGGCCAAAAACCATCATGCCCCAAAACATGTGCAAACCCATGCAGAAAACCATGGGCGGGTCCACCCATCGAAAAATAGGGTCCAATTTTTTTTCCTTGGGGCACTACCTCGAACCCCGAACAGGGAGGGCTGTCACCCCCCCTGTGACACCCTTGCTGCACCCGACATAACGTACAGGTGGGGCTATCACCCCCCCTATGATCCCCCCATGCGTGACTAGTTGTGGAAAGAATATAACACATACCCAACATTCTCTGACTTGTTTTTTTATTTCCACAAGGGGCCACAGGAGAGCTTAGTCATTAGCCCAGCTTTGAAACACCCATTGTTTCTCTACACCACGAGAACTTCTGAGTGCTCACAGAATTCATCAATGCATCTGCAACATTCTTCAAAGTGTCCACCTTTACCAGCAACACCCTTTTAGCCTCAACCATATATCTCACAAAGTGATATTGAACATCAATGTGCTTTTTCTTTGAATGATAAGTAGGGTTCTTAGCCAAGAAAATTGCACTTTGGCTATCAAAATCTATCCTTATAGCTTGCTACACCAACCCCATACTTGAACACAATCTCTGCAACCAAAATTCTTCCTTGCTTGCATGAGTGGTTGCCATGTATTCTGCCTCTGTAGTTGAAAGAGCCACTACAGACTTCCTTTTACTCATCCAACTGACTGCACCTCAAAATAGGCTAAACACATACCCGCTTGTAGATCTTCTTTGGTCTAGATCTCCAGGCCAGTCTGCATCAACAAAACCACGAATGTCAAACACTCTTTCTAATTCTGGTCTTCCCTGGTAGCACAAGCCATAATCACTAGTGCCACGCAAATATTTGAAAACCCGCTTCACTGTTGTCCAATGCTCCTTCCCTGGGTTTGACATAAACCTGCTAAATACTCCCACTACATGTGAAATTTCTAGTCTAGTATAGACCATTGCATACATCAGGCTACCCACTGCACTTGCATATGGAACACAGGACATATCCTCCTCTTCTTCTTATGTCTTAGGACATTGTTCAACAGACAACTTTACACCTAGATGAATCAGAACATTCATTGGTTTACTATCTTGCATATTGAACCTCTACAATATAGTCTCGACATACTTCCTTTGGTTTAACTAGAGCTTCCTCTTTGCCCGATCTCTCTTAATTTCCATTGCCAAAATATAGTTTGCAGCACCAAGATCTTTCATGTATAATTTGGAGAATAGTTGGGTCTTCAAATCTTGGATAATTTCTTTGCCATTTCCAATCAACAACATATCATCCACATACTAGACCAAATAAATAACATGGTCACCAATTAATTTAAAATAAACACAGTGATCCTCCTTGCTTCTGGTCAAGCCAAGTCCCTGTATATAGGTATCAAATTTCTGATACCACATCGTTGGTGACTATTTTAACCCATACAGAGACTTATTTAACTTTCATACCAGTTCTTTCTTCCCCTTCACCATAAAGCCTCCAAGTTTTTTCATGTAGATCTCATCTTCCGGATCTCTGTGAAGAAATGTTGTCTTCACATCCATTTGTTCTACCTCAAAATAAAATGAAGCAGCAACAGATAAAAGTAATCCAATAGAAGTAACTTTGGAAACAAGAGAAAAAATATCACCAAAATCAATTCCCAGCACATGGTAATAACCTTTTTCTACCAACCGAGCTTTGTAATTCTCCACCTTGCCTTCTACATTCATCTTCTTCTTAAACACCCATTTTCTCTCGATGGGCTTCCTTCCAGCTGGAAACTCCACCAGATCCCATGCCTCATTTTTATGCAAGGATGCCATTTCATCAACCATGGCCTCCTTCTAGAGTTTTCCATCCTCTGAATCTATTGCCTCCCTGACCATTCTAGGATCATCACCAGTTATATTGAAATAAAAATTTGAATAGAAAGAAGATGGACTAGACCTTTCTAGTTTTCTTCTTTCCCGAAATAATCTTCTCACAGCTGGAGTTTGTGGCTCTTCCTCTTCTGAGTCTTCTTCTGTTGTAGAGTCTGATTCATCCTCCTTTAGCTCAAACTCTATCTTCTCAGATTCCTTTGGTAGGACTTCATGTTTAACGACATCTTTCACCTCTCTAAACACCACATCTTAGTTGTACACAACCTTCCTTGTTTCCATGTTCCAAAGCTTGTAAACCTTTAAACCATCCTTATACCCAATAAAGATGCACCTTTCAGATTTATTATCCAAATTGGTCCTTTTCTCCTTAGAAATATGTACATATGCATCACATCCAAAAAACCTCAGATGTGAAAGAGAAGGTTTCTTACTAGCCTATACCTCATGTGGAGTCTTATCCTCCAACGCTGATGAAGGTGATTTGTTAATCAAGTAACATGCAGTCTCCACTACCTCTGCCCATAATTCTTGTCCTAACCCGGTACCACTGAGCATGCTTCTTTCCTTTTCCATCATCGTTCTGCTATTTCTTTCTGCAACTTTTTTTTGCTGAGGTGTGTATGGAGTAGTCTTCTGCCATGCTATACCACACTTCTTACAGAACTCTTCAAATTCCTTCTTGCAAAACTCCCTACCATTATCTGTCCTCAGCACCTTTATCTTCTTCTCTTTCTGGTTTTCCACCAGAGCCTTAAATTATTTAAATCTGTCAAATACTTTAGATTTATTCCTCAAGAAATATATCCATGTATTCCTTGAGAATTCATATATAAATGAAACATTATACACAGACTTACCCAGTGATGGAACCGACACAGGTCCAAACACATCACTATGAACAAGATATTAGTACAAGCTCTAATATCTTGTTCACCCTCTTAGCACCAGAAGGAAAACTCACTCGATTCTACTTCCCATATACACAATTTTCACAGAAATCAAAATCCAGAGAGCTATTAGACATAACTTCTACCATACCATTTCCATGCATAATCTAAAGGCCCTTCTCTCTAATATATGTCCAAGCCTTTGATGCCATAGCATGGTCTTTTCTCCAAATACCACTAGGCTTTCTGCTCCACTTTTGTGAACCAAAGAACTATTGCACCCATCAATAATAGTGTTTCCCTGAAGCTTGTATAGTGTTCCAATCTGAACTCCTCGCATTAATACCAATGCTCCCCGAACCATCTTACAGGTATCTTTCTCGAACACTTTTTTTACACCTACATCATCCATCTTGCTTATAGAAATCAGGTTTCTTGCCAATGCAAGAATGTGCAGAACACTAGGAAGTGTTCTAATCCTTCCACCTTGAAGCTTCAGCTTGAATTTTCCATGTTTGATGATTCTGGCCTTCCTATCATCACCTAAGAAGACATCACCACCATCATATTTCTCATACTCATAGAACCACTCCCTATGGGGAGTGAAGTGAAAGGATGCACCTGAGTCAATCAACCATGACTTGTGACCTATGTGTATTTGAAGAAAAAGAAAAATACACATCCCCAACTTCATCCGAGGTGGTTTTTGCCTCTGCAGAAGGAGCACCATGAACAGATCCCTTTCCTTTCTCAGGAGCTTTAGATCTACAGTCCTTTTTGTAGTGCCCTTCCTTTCCACATTTCCAGCACACCTTTACAAACTTTCCAGCAGATTTGGATCTCCCTCTAGATTTTGATCTCCAACTCAAAACCTTATTCTTGTTTCTATTCTGGGACCTTCCTCGTACAGATAAGGCATCTCCATTCTGACCCTCCATATTTCTCTGTCTCATTTCCTTTGACAGTAAGGCTGAGACAATGTCATCAAAATTAAAGGTAGTTGTATTGCTACCTATTGCAATAACCAAACTATCCCACGAGTCTGGTAGAGAACAAAACAAACTGATACACTTATCTTCATCTGATATTTTAATATCAATAGATGAAAACTAACTTACCACAGTATTGAAGGCATTTAGATGCTCCGTCACCGAGTCTCCATCCTTCATCCTTAGGTTATACAAATTTTTTCACAGGAGCAATTTATTCACTAGAGACTTAGATTGTTACAAAGTCCCAATTTTTTCCCACAAATTATTTTCCATAGCTTCCCCAGATACATTCAACAATACCAAATCTGAGACACACAACTGTATTGTGCTCTTCACCTTTCGATCCAACTTTTTCCAGTCTTCATCTGAAATTGCCATTGGTTTAGTACCTGTATCTACCGCGATACACTTGTCTTTATCCACCCCTCCATATTGAGCTTCCACAATTCAAAACTTTGACCATTAAATTTCTTAATCTCTATCTCTCAACTTCTCGCCATCTTCTTTCACCACAAGAATCGATGCAGATCTCCCACTGGACAGGGTCTACCACAGGCCCGAGAAAAAAACCCCTTAGCAGCAAAGGCATCCCCTTGAATCTGAAACTGCTCCGATACCAAATGTAGGTTTTAACCCTGTACAAAAATTATCTACAAACAAATCTTAAAAATAGAAAATAAACAATAGAGAGAGCATAAAACATAAAACATATATACACAAATATTTTCCCTTGGATCCCAAATCAGGATGACCAGCTTGATTTTTCATTATATTCATTTTAGTGTTACATCACATATATATACATGCCCAAGCATATGTAAACCCAAATCCATTAACCCTGGATTAGGACATAACCATAGTTCCCTTGACCGGATCTACAAAATACCAGGGGTTGAAAACCATCATGCCCCAAAATCATGTGCAAACCCATGCACAAAACCATGGGCGGGTCCGCCCACTGAAAAGTAGGGTCCAAAACAAGGGGGTTGTCACCCCCCCTGTGACCCCCCTGCTGCACCTGACGCAATGTATAGGGAGTGCTATCAACCCCCCTGTGAGCCCCCCCATGCGTGACTAGTAGTGAAAATAATATAACACATGCCCAACAGAATATTAACTAAATAGTGATTTAATTAATTATTTCTAGAGGAAAATAAAATAAATAATGATTTATTTAATTATTCCTCACGGGGTTTCTTGTTTTGATTAGAAACAACTTAATAAAATATGGTTTATCGAGTTATTTCTTGTAGTGAAAACAATTTTACTATGGTAAAATTGGTCTTACATGGTGTATTTCGATCCACTTAGTTAGATATGACCAAGTGACCATTTTTTGGTGATAACATATTTCCCCCCAACGTACAAGCATTATGAGAAAATTATATGACCGAAATACATTGTAAGAACACAATCACTAGACACCAAAGGGGATTTAGAGAGATAGAGAGACATAACTGAAGAAAATCAAGGAAGGGATTAGAAGGAAAGACCTACTAATTGATATAATTCTCCTTTTTTTTTGGAGTACATGACCTCACTGTGGCAGGGGAGGCATACCCATACCCGCCGAGATAACAGTGTACAAAGAATAATGATGAGCCCAACAATGTGGGAATAAGATACAAAGTACATGACATGTTGGCATTAATAGGTTAGAAAATAATATAATGGATCCCATATACATAATGTGCCTGGAAAAATAAAGTTCAGTACTGAACACAATAAAATTTGAGTACATGAGACATCATTCCCCTCCATATGACATGGGGAGGGGAAACTGCAACCAAAGAAGCCCTGTTGAACAGGAAAGGGCTTTGAATATCTGACTCGATCATCTGAATGAGACATGCATGTTGTGGGCACTGGAAGTAGCTGAAACTGAACCCAACAAATTTACAGAACTGCATCTAAGGTTGGAGCATGATCTGAGGTCATCCGAACATGTGGGGGTCTACCTGAAGGGCCACCCCCTCATGAGGTCTAAAACATATCACACATACCCATGAATCACTAATACAATCTGCTGGATCACCAAACCATCAAGTGTACGATTCTCATTCCTGTGATAATGAGCTGGGGTCAATCACGTGAGAAACAACCACGTGAAAGGGAAATAATGATTCCCTTCACTTAATCCGAGGCACTGAACAATGATGAAAGATGGAACCAAGGTATATCGCCCTCTAGATCGTTCTTCCAGTATGAATGTGATGAGGTCAATAGAATAGGTTATGCCATAGTGAGGCAATAAGGAATCCTCAACTAAGGCACGCGGGATCATAGTAGAGAGAATGATGGACTGACACCAGGGATAATGATGGAAGGAGGGAAAATCAGAGGTAGATTGATGACTTCCCTTGTCAGAGCATAAAATGGATGGTTGACCTGGCAGTGAATAACTCGATTCTAGATGGATGATGACAGAAAATAGAGCTGGAGGAAAAAATGGGGAACACGGGATGAATGCGATGCAAAGATGAATGGAATCCTGTAACAAGAGATAATGGGACTCGAGACAGACTCCATGAATGTGAGGATGACTCAACTCAGATGCTTTGAACAATGGTGACATGATGATGCTGCCACACAGGATAGGCCCACGGGGACCATGAAAATATGATTAAATAATGGTTACCCATGATGAAAATTGACACGCGAGATGACAAGTGCCATTGAAAAATGGTACCAAATTACAAGCAGCTCATATGAGGAAATACGGTTTAAATTGGCGGGAAAGTGAAACTTCATGGAAAAGATGGATTCTGGGTAATGTGTCAAATTACCAAAAATAGGGAAAGACCCATTATAGTACTCAGTGAGAGATTTCCACTAGTGTTGATGGTTCGTCAGACTAAGCTACGGTTTGGTCACAATGGGCGACAAAAAAACTAGGGTTTCCTATAAAAGGGTGTTTTTCCTCCAATTTCAATTCATTTTCTATGTGATATGTGGTGAATTTGAAGAGGTGGATAAGGACCGAAATATTGTGGAGATTGTAGCAGACAAAACGAATGTTGAAATCAGGATCCATCAGTTGGAGGTAGGTGGTCTAACCTTACTCTTCATTTCCAGTGGATTACTTTTTTTAGATTAGGGTATCAACTCTCATTAAGAGACTGTTGGCCATCCTCACGGTCAATTCGCACTTTTTGGGGCCTTTTCTATGCTCTAGATCATAGATAAGGGCCAAAAAAGTGTGAGCTCACAATTTTGAAGGAAAAACCTGTGCTCTGGACTGAAAGGAGGGATCATTATGTTGGCCTAGTGAGGGTTGAGAACAAGTTGGTTTGATGATGATATTTATCTCTGAATTGAAAAACATGATTGTTCTTGTAGGTATGGTGGAGGAAAATATTGATTGGCACAAATGAGACTTGGACACTCTTTGGACTGAGATTCATGGGAACCATGCAGTGAGAGGAGAATTATCTCATTATGGGGTTCTCAAGATTTTGGAGAAACCATTGATGAGGGTAGGTGAGCCCTTGCTATCGAGGATTGTGAACTATTGGGACCCAGAACAGGAGGCCTTTATAGTGGTGGGGTGCAGGATCAAGCTCATGATCTAGGATATTAATTTTTGACCAGACTGCCCCCATTGGGGGTGGTAGGGGATATACAGCTAGTGTTACCTCGTGGGAGGCATAAAGGAGAGTTTATGGAGTGCCATTGCCGACCAGGTGGTTGTGCAAAGGGTACGACCATCCTGATCAAGGACTTGGAGTGCTTAGAGACATGGGATGTCATTGCAGTAGTGTTGTGGATCTTAGGGAGCCAATAATTCCATCATATGATGGCAAGGGGGCCAGATGATGTTGATAGAGTGTTTTGAGACGGACCTACTATGGGTGGGCCCAGATGATGTTGTCCTCATTGAAACAAAAACTATCACTATGTAGGCGACGATTCAATGAGAGTTGTTCATTTGGGACAGTTTTATGCCCCTTCGTATTTGAGAAGATCCCAACCATCAGTCCACACATGCAGATCCGAGATGGGGGCCCACAGGAGCCCAATATGTGCTACTAGGGGTAGCTACTATGACGACGTGGAGGAGGGGGAGTCAAAAGAGTGTTTCGACCAAAGTTTTTCGCTCATTAGGATCATATGACACTCTACATAGATGAATATCCATACAGTGGTATGAATTTTTAGGGTGATCTCGACTTTTTACTTCCACCAGAACGAGCATGGGGTCCAGATGGTAAGTGAAAGTTGTTATTTTTGGTTGCATGTAAAGATCTTAGAATATTTATGTGGTGCTGATTCTTAACTTATGGTATGCATATATAGCACCAGTAAAACCGACATGATATACAGGACGAGCCACAACGCTTGTGGCTATTGAATAGAGTGGATCGATGCCACACTAGAGTCTAGACTATGAGGCTCTGCTGGATGATCTCTGTCATAGATGTGATGTGGTACTGACCAGGGTATTAGAGCATGAGTGGCATAAGATAGAATATTGGTATACTGGTGAGTGTATGGGTCTTCCCTCAGAGTGGCGAGAGATCATATGGTGCATGGCAATGGTTGGTCAGGTTGTGTAGGATCTATGAGCTAGTGGCATGGAGCCATTGACCCGAGAGTCTCCAGATAGTGATTATGGATAGGGACATGTGGGTCCTCCTTTTTTTTGTAACATGCTATGGGAATGTCAAATGTATGTAGAGTAGTGGTCTAAAAACACTTATGTTTTTATGTGAAGATACATAATATGAATATGCATATTTTCATATGATGATTGTGGTTCGCCATTTTTGGTATTATGGTTATCTTGTGTTATATGCATGTGATAAATTCCAATCTAGAATGTTATTTGCAATGGTATCTACATCATGATTTTGTGCTCTAGTAACATGACTAAATGTAATGGATTAAAATTCATGTACTAAAAGCTTCACTCGTTCATATTTTCTAAATAGGGTAGGGTTATGCACGAGATAAATTCCATTAAATTGCATGACAAGTAGAAAGGAATCTAAACAAACATGAATATGAAGGATGTGATCATCAACGACATCGGCTAACAAACCTATCAGCATCATATTCGGCCTGGTTATTGGTGACAGTTCCAATGCATATGTCGTTGGAGTGAACTAATGAATGCAAAGGGGTAAAAATCGCCCAAGATACCAAGGCTAGATTCCTGGAGAAGTGACTCGCACCATCGACATGGAAGATATATGGCGTGGATGATGGATCCATCTGAAAGGCCCTAAAAGGCAACAAATGAGATGGTGGTGAATGCAAGATACCTAAAAATAGAAAAGAAACAAATACAATAATTTCTATGGGGAATGCTATGGATAGAATCTCTTCAGGTAAAGTGCATTTCAAGGGTTAGGAAGGAGTTGGCCTTCAAAATCCTCTAAAAGGTAAGCCCCCTTGCCCAAAGCCTTATCAATGATGTAAGGTCCTAGCCATAATAGTTCAAATTTTTCGTGCCATAAGACATCATGAGCTTCGCCATACACAAGAACAAGGTCTCCTTCGTGAAGTGTATGAGGGTGGACTTTATGGTCATACTGGGCTTTGGTGCGCTTTTTTCCCACTTCGATGGTTTGCAATGCAACACGACGATCTTCATCGGCACACTGAAGCATGATAAGTCATTGTTCTAAAGGTTGAATGTCTGGCATGAGTTCGACGGCAAGGTGAAGGGTGGGGATTTCACACTCGATAGGAAGGATGAATGCCTCTCCAAAAACAAGGTGGAAAGGAGTAAACCCAGTGGCGGCTTTAACCGAGGTTCGATAGGCCCAAAAAGCTGGGAAAAGCATAAGGCGCTAGTTGGTTTTTTACTTGTTCCCCAGTGGAGTCACCATTTGTTAGTGTAAAATATTTTGGCAAGTGTACCAAAAATAACTTACTTAAGCCACGAGTGATAAATGGCCCTAACAACATATATGGTCATCTAACTCTTTAGATATGCAACAGAAAGTTAGAATAAACCTACAACATAATAGATATGTGGAGAAAAAGACATTAAACAACAAAATATTTAACTAATGTAAAGCCCCATAGCATAGAAAAAGAAATTTAAAAGAATGAATGATATATTATGATTTTGTTACACCTGGTGAAGGAGATGCATATGATGGCTATAGGCCCCCGTCAAATGGGATGGGTCCTTTGGCTATCCTCTATGCTTCAGTATTCTGGATCTTTCTCTCTCTTTGAAATGTAAAACTCGAAACATGTGTTGAACTCAAATGGGAGATCAAACAAAAAAAGAAGATAATAATGATGATGATAGTGATCATGGTGAGGAATGGATGAAAAAAATTCCTATTTATAACAAAATATTGGGTTATTATTGAAAATGAAAAATAATAAAATAGTATTAACCACAATCTAGATCTAACTGCTTGGAATATTTTATTATAAGTTTTGGAGGGAAAAGATTTTTAAATTGGTTAAATACCTTTAATTAGAAGTAACAAACAAACAAATGATTTAATTATCATTTCAAGGAAGTGGTTAAGTAATAATAAACAAATAACGATTTTTTAAGCATTCCTAAGTGATTTAGTCAAATTTGACAAGGAATATTAACTAAAAGATGATTTAATTAATTATTCCTATAGAAAAATCAAATAAACAATAATTTTTTAAACTATTTCCCATGATTCGATCAAATATCACAAGGAATATTAGCTAAATAGTGATTTAATTAATTATTAATAGAGGAAAATCAAATAAATAATGATTTATTTAATTATTCCTCACGGGGTTTCTTGTTTTAATTAGAAACAACTTAATAAAATATGATAGATTGGAGGTTTCTATGTTGTAGATTTTGAGATGAAACACTCGGAATATCCACAGTCTTCATTTTTAGTCGACGTTTTAGTCTAAATCAAGACTCATCATCAGGACAAACCTAGTGAGAAAATAAGAGATTAGGGAAATAAATAGAGGAAAAGAAGAGATGAGAGAGTCGACCGGTTCTTAAGTTTTTAATTTTTATTAGTTTATTATTTATTTTAGTTTATCAAATTTTTATTTCTAATTTTAATTATGAAAAATTATATATTATTGTTTTTATTGAATTTTTTAAAATTTCCCTAATTGTTATTATTTTAGAATTAGTTTTGTTTAAAAAAAAATTAATACTAAATATTAGAGGGATTTAAATATTTAAAAGAAAATTTAAGGTTATCATGAAAGATATATTTTGGTAACTAACCTATGTTAATACAAAATATTAAATAATTCAAGATTTTTGAAAAAAGTAGAGTTATTTATTTATTATTTTTAGAAGGAGATAATTAATATTACTTAGTTAAAATTAATTATACTATTTTTTTTTTTTTGTATTATAAGGTGGATTTATAAATATTTGTGATATTTATGAATATTTGAACTTAATGTTACTAAAACTAAGGATATAAAGTATAACCTATGTAACAAAGGGGAAATTATAAATAATTTTAAATTTTATGATAAGGAGGAGTTTATTGTTATTAATATTAGAAGGGGTTATTAATTAAGATGAGTAGCTTTTTAATTTTGATAGATTTTATTTAAAAGAAAAGAAGGTGATTAAGAGAATTTTAATATTCAAAGGAGGTTTAGAAAGGTAGCAGAATAATGGGAGGTAGGGGTGTAAGGAAATTATTTAAGAGAGAAAGAAATTAGAAGGCAGAGCGCATGAGATGGATGGTGTGAGGGGAGGGGAGGAACATTGTAGTGAAAGAGGTATGAAAGGAAAGTGAGTAAGAACAATGATGAGTGGGAGGATGGACAAGGTGGCGACAAACCGTACAGAGGGGTGGTCAACTTATTAGTGGGAAAGAACATGGTTCCAATTCCTCTTAACTTCTAAGCCTCCATCTCTATTAACGTTGTGAGGATGCTTAATGATTTCCAGGGATTCACTCACTTTACGCTTAAAATGCTGATTTTCATTGGTAATGACCACTGCGTCCTCAAGGCATATGGGTGATGTGTTTAATTTGAGTGTTCTGCCAAAGACAAGGTTTTGGTTCTTCCTAGTCTGATGTCAACACCATGTTCTTTAAGCCTTATTTTGAAGGTCTTACCTATTTCCGCAATATAACATTCTCCGTAAGAACAATTAATTTTGTAAAACCCTTTTTGTTGGAGGTGGTCAGGGTCATATTTAACAGATTTCATCCTCTATCTGATGGTTATTAGAGGTTTGAAGGATGCTCTGATGTCCTTCTTGGCTAGAACTTTGGCCATATTGTTCGTGAACCCTTGGATATAGGGGAGATATGCTTTTTCTATTGAGGAATTATCAGTTATACTTCTTTTATTATCGAACCTAGCTCTTTGAATAGGTCTGTTAATGTCTCTATTACTATATCCTAGGTTTATGAACGATCTTCTTAGATATTCTATTTCTTATTAGACATGAGTATTGTATGATATTATGAAATCTCATGTGAAAAGAGTCAATAGAATCCCCATCTTCTGGGTAGGGTGGTCATGTGAATCTGTATGAAGGTAATTGTCATTGTGAGATTTCTACCTGAGTAATTCGTGTCCAAGGGATCTAACTTCATTTATTGAGAGGATAATTTCAAGGAAAGGGATGTGGTTGTGCTCTTCACTTTCCATTGTAAATTATATGTCTTTTGAAATGTTGTTCAGGTGGTCTAGGAAGCTTTTTAATTCTTCATCACCATGTGGCCAATTTACATTGGTGTCATCCACGAACCTGATCCAAAATTTAGGTTTCAATGGGTAAGAGTCAAGAGCTTTCTTTTCAAATTTCTCCATGAAAAGGTTGGCCACTATGGGTGACAACGAAGATCTCATATAAACTCCCAATGTTTGTTCAAATATTTCTCCTTGGAAGGTAAAGAAGGTGGAGCGGAGACATAATTCAACGAATTTTGTAGTCTGGGGGTCTGCGACTTCTTTTACTACTTGAACGGCTTCATTTAGAGGGATTTTAGTAAAGAGTTGTACAACATCAAAGCTCACAATTTTGTCTCCAGGTTCCAACTTGGATTTTTTAATAAAATCCCCATAATGGCTAGAGTCTTTGATGAATGAGCTATTTTTACTGACAATAGGGGCGAGGGTGCCTACCACGAATTTGGCTAATTCATATGTCGGAGCTGCGATAGTATTGATAATAGGTCTCAGAGGAGCACTCATCTTATGGATCTTTGAGGCACCATCAATGTGGGGCGTGATCTCACCCTCCAGGTATAGGCGCTTTTTTCATTTTTCATCAAGATTAGACTCCTTAATGGTTTTTTTGGCATTTTTTATGACTCTAGAAATGGGGTTCTCATTGATTTTATCGATTTATTTCATGTAGTGAAAGCAATTTTACTATGGTAAAATTGGTGTTACAAGGTGTATTTCAATCCACTTAGTTAGATATGGCTAAGTGATCATTTTTTGGTGATATGATAGGGAAATCCCAATTATAAGAGGAAATATTGACATGAGACAAGTGGAGGATAGTGGGTTAGAAACTCAATGGTTAAAATACCACAACAACATAAGAGATGATGTCTAGATGTAAGATGATAAAACAAGGTATTTATATTTTTATTTATTTATTATTATATATGAAGGAATAAGGAATAATCGAAAAATATGTATGATTAGTTTTCATTTAAGTTTTGTATGATTTATGTATAATTATTTATATTGGATTGATGGAGATAATTTTTTCCATCCAAGGCATGACCTAGTTAGCCATAGGGTCCAAAAACACTAAATAAAACTAGAGGGTATGTATTAAATAATAGATATGTCCAGTCAAAGTCAGATATTTAGAGCTTTTAGCTTAATACTACAATGATGATATACAATAATTGGGTGGGAAATGACCTAGAGGGTTTCTAACAACTATATTATTTATTTTTATAGGGTAGTGTCCACATCATGAAACCAGGCATTCATGATGTGTTCAAGTTAGAATTGTAGTGTAATCGAGAAAGTTGGGGATTGAGCATGGCATGTAGAGGATAAGGAGAATTCATAGAAAAGTAGAATAAAAGTAGTTTAAGACTAATAAAAGTGTGTACACATAATGTGGAAAGGGAATAATAAGTGCAAAGGACATGATCAAAACTATTGTAGACAAAGAATTAATTGTTATTTTTATCTTATTCATACACCTAAAAATATATTTATATGAAAGGTATCCTCTTGGATAGAGGATAGACCTTGCTTCAAATGTGTCATAAATAAAGAGCACAGGAAGCATTGAAAAGATATAATACATTATAAGTGATTGTAAGATAAACCATCCCCTTAATCCCTTGTAGGCCCTTAAAGGTTGTCAGGAGCATGATTTTGGATTGTACGATATAAAAAGGAATAAATATTAGAGAAACATTTAACATAAAATCAAATCAAAATGCAAGGGAACTGTTGGAGCGGGGTCCCCTGGGGTACATTTTTGTTTAAGTTTTGTTTATGTTTTGTTGTGCACACTGCACGAAAGAGTCAAAGGAGCTTTGGGGTGGGTCAAAGTCCCTCAATCAATGTAACGGGTTTAAAGAGAGAACCATAAATCTCAAACCATGGTTTGAGACCATGGTATCTATGCTTCTAATATAGTATAAATATGTAAAGGCCAAGTCGAGAAATATATCTAATCATGCGATGTTTTGATTAGTGTTGTAAGCTAAGTCTGGGTTTTTTGGTAGAAAGGCTCCTGCTGGTTGTGTGCACAGACACCTAAGTCCTGGCTGTGTGTGGAATTTACTGGTTGTGTGCGTGGAAGGATAGATTGTATTGAAGGACTGCACGTACTCGAATTGATAGATCTCTTAATAAAGAAGACTATTTTGGTGAACCTGGATTGTTATGTGATTTCCTCTGTTGTTTAGTTGTTATTTTCTTTAAGATTTGAATTTGTTCTGTTATTGTATATTTACTTATGTTAATGGTTAATTACACCTGCATGAATGAATGAAGTACATTGTGCCTGATTATCAGTTGATGAATATATCAGATTGAATTATATCTGATTATTGTGCGCAAATATATTGAAGTATTTTCTGATAATATGCAAAGGGCTTGATCTGTTTATCTGTTGATGCACACATTTGTTATAGTTCTATTATAAGTATTTTTAGGGCCACTACATTAAAATATTCCTTAGGGTGTGGAAACCTGGTTCCAACACCCCCCCATACTGCTTCGGGTGAGACTTTGATCTGCGCAAGTAGGTCACTACTGAAAGGGCCAATAGTTGGAGGGTTTGTTGGTTGCGTGATAACTCCAAACTTGGGTCAAAACCCCTCAAGAAAAAAAATGGTTTCGTTTCTGGGACCGAGATCATTTTGAGGGAAGTTTGATGTTTTGGCATCCTACACAGAACGAAATACAAGATTGGCTTAATAAGAATATCCTTGAATTTGTGATCCAAGAGAATAGAAGTTCTAAATTATATACCAAAGATTGGGTACAAAATTATATCTATACATAGGTCCACGAGATTTTCTTTTCTTCCTTTGCGGTTGAATTGCATGAGTGTTTGTCTCGATTGACTGAATTTTAGACATGCACAAAGGACGATGCCATCACTCAGTAGACCCCAGAGTTGGTTCAACAGTTAGAAAAGTCTAGCGATAATATTACTCGGGCGGTAGGTTATTGGATTGATCGAATTCTGGGAGGATTTGTGAAAGAATTTGTTATTGATAAATTAGTCTCTTATTATGAAGTTGAACGAATATTTTCAAGGGTACCAGAGGTAAGTGCATGTGCTCATTGAAGTTGTGGATTAAGATGCTATTGTGTGAATAGGGTACTCTGTGTAATCATATTGAGTAAATGTCTCGAAGAGGCCTGACTATGCACGGTGGAAGAACTTATCGTGTAGATCTAGAATAAGGGTTTATTTACATTCCTCCCATGGGTAGATATGATAGTGACAAAGAATCAAAGACTAGTAGCTCTAATGGATTTGCGCACTCTAAAGCAAAAGGAGTCTTGCAAGATCAGAATAATCTTGAAGCATTGGCCATAGTTCATATCCCATCCACCCCACTTCTAAACTCATCTCTGAAGTCATCCACTCCACCTCCACCTCCACCTCCACCACCAAGCACAGATATGGCAACATCCATGAAGTTTCCTACTTTCCGGGGTATTGGGAATGAATATACAAAACAATTATGGTTTGTCACCGATGTTGTATGGAGAGCACAGGAGGTGAACAATGATGATGTAAGGAAAGCGCAGTTAGCCACTGATTTTCAATATCGTGCGCTAGATTGGTATATAAGGTATGTAGCAGTGAATCCTAATGCCACTATTAATGATTCAAAGGCTGCTCTAAAAGACCAATTTAAGAGGTCGAAGTAATTTTCACAATGTGTCACTGAGTTAAAAGAGATTTGTGAAGGATCAAATGAATCTGTATCGGATGCAAATTAAAGGTTGAAGCACACTATCAGAGATGGTGGATTCACTATTGATGAAACCCAACACAAGGAATGGTTTATTTCTATGTTTCTCCCACATCTACGCCAGCACTTGAGTCAACAGATGATTGCCACCCACACCGAAGTGATAGAAATTTCCATGAAACTAGAGGCTCGCCGATACTAGCTACGCAAATCGACACCCAACATATTCAAATTCAGTTAGAAGTGATGCGTTTGGAAATACATAATATGTGGAAAGATAAGGGAAAGGAGGCATCCACAGCTATATGGTGCAGATGATGAAAAGTTGTCGGGCATCATAAAGATCAATGCCCTGTATTCAATGATTATATGCAAGATAGAGGACTAAGCCTGCTGAAGAGCGTGGCCGCACCAAGTGGGATACCTACATTATGGTGTGCAATTTTTCAGGCTATGGGTATGCATGCGACATATTATTTTCTGAGGATTGGAAATTATGTGCCTAAACTAAAGTAGCCTTTTTGTAATTTTTTCTCATCGTTGGGACATGATGAACAACATTGTCGTAGTTTTTATTTGATGATTGATCAACTTAACCTCTATAGAATGCATGTTGAACCCAGCTCACCAAAATCCTCATCTGGGTGTGGTGGATTCTAAACTATAGGATGAGGAAGAGGAGGAGGGGCTAGTTAAGGAAGGAGACATATCATCTGCTATAACTATGGAGATGTTGGTCATTATGCACATGACTGTTCAAATCCAACACGACAATATTGCAGGTACTGTAGGAAATTTGATCATGTAATTGAAGATTGTCCTATTTTGATTTCCAAGATGCAGGAAAAGAAAACATAGACTCTGACACAGAATATTCAGATGGTCAGGGTGAAGCTGCGCAAAGAGGAACCTAGCGTGAATGTTGTCTATAGGAGTGGCACATCCACTGGTGAGGACAAAGGGAAGAATTCAGACGTTGATCTCTGGATCCAAAAGGCACCTAAGAAAAAGGATGGATTCATCTTACAGTGCAAAAAATACACCTTTGTAGAGGCAAAGAAGGGGTTCACAGAAGCAGGCGCATCAAAATCAAGTAAACCTATGGATGTGGCCATAGTAGATGAAGAAATAAAGCCCTTCTTACAAGCTTGCATCAAACTATTGTGCAATAAGAAGGGTAGTTGAGAACCTTCAAGCATTGATAGATAATTGCATGGAAAAATGACAACCCTGTATGGAAAAAAAATCTGTCAGTAAGATCTATAAGAATAAAAGAAGAACTGGATAGGAGATGTGCTTGACTTCTCAGATTGGTGCCTATGAGATGGATCAGGTAATTTGGGATCTAGGGTCTAATGCAAATGTCTTATCGAAGAAAACTTGGCAGTGCATAGGAGAGCCCGAGTTGGAGTGGTCTACTATCCAGTTGCGCATGGAAAATCAATAGAAGATCATTCCATTAGGAAGACTCTTGCAGGTTGTAGTCAATATTGAAGGAGTAAAAGTTCTTGCAGATTTTGAATTCATACATATTGTGGATGATACTGATCCTTATCCTACGCTATTGGGTTTATATTGGGATATTGACATGGATGGCATCATCAATAATAAGAGGAAAAATATGGTATTTGAGAATAATGGAACCAGAGTTGTAGTTCCCTTAGATCCTACAGAAGGGGCAAGATATACAGAGTCGGTGCACACGGATGACAATGTCGACCATATATATAAGCTAACTGTGCGAGATGATGATTGGATTAACTCGACAGCCGATGGAAGACTTAACTGGGAAAATGATAGTTCCTTCTTCTCAGATTCAAATGAATAACTGGAAAACTGGCAGGACCCAACTACATGAAGTATCTTCGCTTCACTGCAATCGAGTGACCAGAGCTCTTCGTTGCATATCATTAGAGGTACGAGAATTATCATATTATGATGGTTTAAATAATGTTAACATATTATTAGGATAACTTGAAAATACAATTAAAAAATCACAGAGATTTCATGCACTTGATATCGCGTTGTGCTCTACCCCAGCACGCTAGTGGGAGACTCACAAAGGAAACTTGGGTAACTGGGAAGAATGAACCCGTATGATGAGACTGTGATTTGAATGCCCAAATACCTGATTGGAAGAGACTTACTCCAAGAAAGGTGATCCGCACAGACATCTGGCTAAATGGATTGAAGTATGGGGTGTAGAGCTGAGACGAGATTGGGTGCAGATGTTCATCCATACTTTGGGGAAGGTACCTGCAGATTGATACTTGGAGATTGAGATGTGACAAGGAACCAATGAATGGAATGCTCTAACAGAAAGTTTTATTTTAACCTTTAGCTTTCAAAGTGGGCTTGATTTCTTGGGTAGAGTGTTGCAAGGTATTCAGGAGGTCATCTTTGACACAACAAAACCAAAGGTTGAGAGCGTTTTTCCAGCATGGGATGCATAGATGATGGACATTGTTAATTGCAGAAATTTGACAGTTGAAGACAATGAGGAAAAACTAAGGAATATTACAATCCCTGAATCTTAAGGGCATCACGTAGTTTCTGGGCCTTCAATTGAATCACTGGATGTCGTGGAGCCTCTTAAGATTTGACACATGAACATTGGCTCTAAATAGCTACCGAAATTAGTGAAGATCAGAGACTACTGGGATAATGATACAGTGGGAAAGGTCGATGAGCTATTGATTGAATACCATGACCTATTTCCTACAATGTTTTCTAAGTTGAAGGGGATTATAGGAGATCTTAGGGTCATGAAGATTACTTTGAAACCTGATGCGCGACCTATGAAGCAGCGCCCATATAGATTGAATCCCAAACATAAGCATAAAGTTAAGGAAAAATTATAAAAAATAGTTTTTGCAGGAACTATAGAAGCATTGGAGGAGTTAGATTGGGTGAGTCCCATGGTGGTGCAAGATAAGAAGACTAAATGAGAAATAAGGATTTGCGTGGATCTGTGCAAACTAAATGATGCCTGCATACATTGTCTGTTCTCGACCCTATTTTCTGATGAGTTATTCAACAATGTAGGAGGACAAGAGGCCTATCCATTTACAGATGGTTTCTTAGGATATCACTAGATCAAAACTATGGCGGAAGATAGAAATAAGACAACCTTTGTGACGGAATGGGGATCCTTTCAGTATGCAGTCATGCCATTTGGGTTGAAGAATGCGCCTACTATATTCTCACGTGTAGTAGTAGCTAAGTTCAAGGAATACATCCACAAGTTTTTAGAAGTCTACTTTGATGACTGTAATGTCTTTGGATTGTTGAAGAAGCATGTATCAAGTCCGTGCCTAATGTTGGATACTTGTCAGAAGTATTAGATCTCACTTAATCTGAAGAAGTGCATATTTTGTGTGCCATTCGAGATATTCCCAGGTCATATTGTTTGTTAGCAAGGGTTGATAATGGATCCAACCAAGATTTCAGTTATTGTTAACTTGGAATCTCCTGCAAATGTTAAACAATTGTGATCAATTTTGGGGCATACAGGATATTACCGTAAGTTCATCCAAGGTTATGCGTTGATCACTGCGCTTATGGAAAAATTTTTCAAGAAGGATGTGTCATTCTGTTGGGACGAAGAATGTCAGAAGAGTTTTGAATTTTGGTTTTCAAGATTATTTGGTTATCATTTATTGAAGAAATCTCTAGCTTATCCATAGTTTTAAAAAACACTGGTTGACGTTTCGAATCCCAATGGGGATCCATCTTCAGGACAAGATTTTTGAATGAAGAATTAAAGAAGGACAGAAGGTTAGGGTTTATATAGTGATAAAGAGAGAAAAAGGCTGACAAAAAGAAATTAATTAATAATCTATTAATTTATTTAATAAATTTTAATTTAATAAATAAATAAAAATTTTATAAATTTTTTAATAAATTATGATAAATTTTTAAATATATATATATATATATATATATATATATATATATATATCTTTTAATTTAATTTTATTATAATAAATAACTAATCTATTCTAATGCTCACGTGGTGTAGAGCAGTCGTTGATGGGGTGCACTCTTAAGGTACTCCATTCTGCAAGGTCGTCGGTTCGAAACCCGTGGGTGGGATGGGAGGAGAAAAGATGGGAAAATTAAGATTAGTCTAAACGAGCAAAAAAAAGAAAAAAACTAATCTATTCTAATAAATTTTTAATAAATAAATAACTATTTATTCTAATAAATATTTAACAATTTTTTATTCTAATAAATAAATAATTTATTATAATAAATTTATATATATTATTAATAAAATGTTATATAATATTTTTTTTAATAGTAATTATATTAATTAATTAGTTATAATCACAAAACCTAAATGTATTATTATAATTATAATTATTATTAATTTATAGTATTTAATTAAAAAAAATAAAGGTTAATTCTTAATCTTTAATTTAGTGAGAATATATAATATAATAATAATTAGAATTATTTATAAAATTAATAAAAATAATAGTTCACTTAATTAATATTAACAAATATTTATTCAAAAGAGTAAATAAATGTTAATAAAAATAAGTTTTATTATTTATAATTATTATTAATTAATTTTATAATTATTTTTTTCAATTTTAATTAATTTGATGTTATAATAAATTTGAAAGATTAATTATAATTATTACTTTTATTTTTATTTTTAATTTATTAATTAATTAAAAAAGGAAGAGGTAACCTTGCAGAGGCAGAGAATCTTTGAGTTCGAGCAACTCACTAAGGCTGTAAGAAAACACAGATCTTCCTGAGGGGCATACAACCACATTAAATGATTTACTCACGACTCCAACATCAGATTCGCTGAACTGGTTAATAAATGAACTAACTCCTGCACTGTTTGAATCACCAAGAACCTCCATCATCGAAGACCTTACAGAGGACCTTCCAGAAATACAATCCATACTCCCAGGAGCCTTATTCTCTTGGTTAGATGTTTTCTGCCTTTGCGACTCTACTGACCGTATATACCCACTGGAAATTTGGACATTTCCAGACAACATCAAATCGCTCTCGGGTTTAGAAGATTTATGCGAATGCGTCTCTGCCGACCGTAAATACCCATCTATATTTTGGACACTGCCAGACAAAAAGGTTCAAGTGCTACCCTTTGCCAAAGGTTTTAAGAGAAGTCAAGAAGAACTCTCATCTCGATGACAAGTTAAAAAATAAGGTGACCCCCTCTTATGAGGTCATTCCAAGAATTTATGGGCTACCCAAGATTCATAAAGAAGGTGCTCCCATTAGACTGATTGTTAATACCATTGGATCCCCCAGCTATGAATTGGTGAAATATGTTGCCAAAATTCTTAAGCCTCTCATTGGAAACACAGGTTCCTTCATTAAAGACTCCAATGACTTTGTTAGACTTATTAAGGAGGAAAGGGTGGAGGAGAATGACATCTTGGTAAGCTTTGATGTAGTTTCATTCTTCACCAATATTCCTTTAGATGAAGCAGTTCAGGTTATTATTGAGGTTACAGATCCAGAAACTACTAAGCTTGCAGAGATTTGTTTACGATCCATCTTCTTTAGCTTCTAAGGATAATTCTATGAGCAGGTATCGGGTGTCGCAATGGGATCACCACTCTCACCTATTGTCACCAACTTATTTATGGAGCACTTCAAGTAGAAAGGCCTTGCCTCTAATTCAATCAATGACATTTGACAACCTCTAATTCAACAGATGTGCTCTTAGGGTTCATCCTCTGCCAAGGTATAGTATCACAAGTTTGCTTCTCTTCCTTATAAAAATCTTTTAGGGCTTGATCAATACTAACAAATATTTGAATTAGTTACTTTTAATAATTATTCTTATTAATTAATTTTTATTTTTATTAATATAATTAATTCATTAATTAATATTATTAGTATCTATCATTTTTTAATAAATTAATAAATTAAAATTAAAATTAAAAAATAATAATTATAATTCTTTTAAATTTATTATAACATCACATTAATTAAGATTGATTTTTTTTTTTAATTATAAAATTAATTGATAATAATTATAAATAATAAAACTTATTTTTATTAACATTTATTTACTTTTTTGAATAAATATTTGTTAATATTAATCAAGCAAATTATTATTTATTATTAGTTTTATTAATTTTGTAAATAATTTTAATTATTATTATATTATATATTCTCACTAAATTAAAGATTAAGAATTAACCCTTATTTTATTTAATTAAATATTATAAATTAATAATAATTACAATTTCAATACAGATTTTAAAATTTATTTAGTAACATTTAGGCTTTTAATTAATACAATTATTACTTTATCTTCTTAAATTTACTATAAAACATTTTAATTAAAAAAAAAAAAAAAAATTGTTTAGTAACATTTAGGTTTTGTCATTATAAATAGTTAATTATATAATTATTATAAAAAAAATTAAATTTATTATATAACATTTTATTAATAATATAAATAAATTTATTATAATAAATTATTTATTTATTAGAATAAATTTTTATTAAATATTTATTAGAATAGAATAGTAATTTATTTATTAAAAATTATTAGAATAGATTAGTTATTTATTATAATAAAATTAAATTATTAATATTATTAAATTAAAAGATGTATGATATCATATATATATTTTTAAAAATTTATCTTAATTTATTAAATTTTTTATAAATTGTTTATTTATTTATTAAATTAAAATTTATTAAATAAATTAATAAATTTATTTTAAAAAATTAATATATTATTAATTAATTTGTTCTTGTAGGTCTTTTTCCTCTCTTTATCACTATATAAACCCTGATCTTCTGTCCTTCTTTCATTCTTCATTCAAAAATCTTGTCCTGAAGATGGATCCCTGTTGGGATTCAAAACATCGACCAACATTTTTTAAAACCGTGAATAATCCGAAGATTTCTTCAATAATAGAGTTTTGAATTATTGAAGGAGAATATGGTCATTGTGCCTATATTGGTCTTTCCAGATTGGTCGAAGGTATTCCATGTCCATGTTGATGCCTCCTGCATCGCGTTCAGAGCTATTTTAGCACAACCATGATCTGGGGACATTTGTCACCCTATTGCATTTGCAAGTAGGAAGTTATCAAGCGCATAGCGTAATCATATCAAGCGCATAGCGTAATCATACTATTACAGAAAGGGAAGGATTGACTATGGTTTATGCATTGTAGAAATTCTGCCATTATCTGTTAGGAGGCCACTTTAAGATGTTTACTGACCATTATGCACTAAAGTACTTGGTCAATAAGCTTGTGTTGGGGGGAAGATTTGCAGATGGTTGTTGTTGTTTTAGGAGTATGATTTTAAGGTCATTGTGAAACCTGGGAGATTGAATGTTGGGCCAAACCATCTGCTGTGCATTGAAATTGGAGAAGAGCCAACCAGATTGGAAGATGGGTTGCTAGATGCGTAGTTATTTTTTATAAAGGTAGATGATAATAATTTTTCTGATATCATTCATTTCTTGACCACTAGAAGTGCGTCCGCGGAGTATACATTACAACAGAAGAAAGAGATGACCACGTGCACAAATGACTTTACTCTAATTGTCGGTCAGTTGTACAAGATGGGTGCATATGAGTTATTGCAATGATATATATCGGAATTTGAAATACGAGATATCTTAGCTGAAGCTCATGGAGGGGTTGTTGGAGGTCACTATGCAGGGAAAGAAACCATGCAGAAGATCCTACAAGCTGGTATACGGTGGCCCATGCTGCACAGTGATGCATATGTGCATTGCCGCACTTGTGATGTATGAAAAAGAACACAGAAGTCGTCGCGCACAGATGAGATGTCGTTGCACCCACAAATGGCATTGCAAGATTTTGAAAAATGGGCCATTGATTTTGCTGGACCTATTGACCCTCCAAGAAAGAAGGCAAGTGCACGTTACATAATCACTGCGAAAAGTTATGTGACCAGATGGGCTAAAGCTAAGCACATGAAGGATTGTAGTTCAAACACAACTGCACACTTAATCTTTGAAAACATATTGACTCGGTTTGGATGCCCTAAGATTCTGATGAGTGATCGAGGTACGTACTTTGTGAATGAAACTATGGAAGCTTTGGAGGAAGAATTTTTGATTCATCATCAGAAGAGTACTCCATATCACCCACAGGTAAATGGTGCGGTGGAAGTTTTAATAAGATCTTGGAGACTGTGCTCACTAAGGTATGCAATGCTAATTGAAATGATTGTGATGTGTGAATACCTGTGGTTATTTGGGCATATAAAACCACATGCAAGAAGCTGAAAAGAAAGACATCGTTCAGGATGGTGTATGGGCAGGAAGTTGTTATGCCAATGGAGTATATTTTTCCAATTTTGCGCATTACAACATTCAGTAATATGGTAGAGTAGGATATTATGGAAGAACGAATGTCATAGTTGGTCGTGCTAGAAGAGGATCGATTTATTGCAGTTTTCCATGAGTGGGTGTAGAAGGTGTGCGAAAAGGCTTTGCATGATAGGCATATTGGACAGAAGGTCTTTTAGGGAGAGGATTTGGTCTTGCTGTATGATAGCAAGTTTTAACGCCACCCAAGGAATTTTAAAATGCATTGGTTCAGGCCATATGTTGTTAAGGAAATCATGGACGGAGGTGCGGTGTGCCTGGCCACATTGAGCGGAGAAAACCTTCCGGGGTATGTTAATGGAAATCAATTGAAGCCTTATAAGGATGACCCTCTCCCTGCATGCACCAAATGGGAATAGAAGACAAAAGACATAGTTGAGTGACCATTTTTTAATATCGCTATGAAAAAAAATTTGAAGACACAAAATTCACCAAGGAGACACAAATGGAATTCTTTTTCATTCACAAATTAATTTTAAGACTGTGAATAAGGTATCAAGTTGAGATGTTATGAAACATTAAAATGTTAGATAAGTATTGCACGGGATTTAGAGATATTATTAATTTTGAACTTGTTAAAGTAGTTATGAATATTTATAGTAACATAGCCTATTAGGTGGAATACTTATGTGTGAGATGTATCATGTAGTTGAATTTATATTGCATATAATAGATTAATTTCCTTGGAGAGAAAAATGAGTATAATGAAAAATTATATCCTTTTTCCCAAGAAATGGGCATGATATCCTATTATCAAGGTTGACAATATCCAAGTATTCATGGATATTAATGTAAACATGTAATTCCATATGTATATAATGTGATACATTTGCTGCTAGTCATTGGTTTTACATTAGATTGTGATCTAGGTGGCACTCCATGATCACCTTAGAAATGCTCCTAGTATTGAAATTTTTAGAGGCCCTTTCCGTAAAATTTTCAATGGTTTTACATAGTGGCTCATTTCAATCTACTAATTTTATTTCTAGTTCATTATAGAATACCCAAAATGGAGAAAAAAAATAAAAAAATAGATATTAGAAAGGAATTTTTTTAAAACACAGATTCATCTAACTTAGCATCCTTCTTCATGCCTAACTTCATGCTATGGTTGTGATTCTTGAATATTAAGGTGTTGGAATTATTATTAAATGAAGTTTGAGTGTCTTATGATACTTTTGTGAATGATCATAGTCATCACATATGTTCTTAGATAATATAAACTATGGTCATTCTAGCCACTTTATTGCTATGCACATTGTATTTTTTTCACTATCAGGTCATTAATGGAGTTTAATTTACATTGTAATACTATGCTATCAATAGTGTATCTTGTGTTTTATTTGCAATATTCTACATTCATTTTATTTTTTCATCCAAGATGGATTAGGTTGCTAATTCAACAATTATGTGTGATACTATGGAGGTTATAGACAACTCTTGTATTGTTAATATATTACCATTTTTAGTTTTATGGTATTACATGTTAGCCACCTATAAATTTTTGGCATAGAAAACAGGTGGCTAAATATGTTCTAAGTCTTCAAGAGAAACATTTCCCTTGAAAATATTTCATTCTTGAAGCCTCCATGTGTCTTTTGTCCTTTGAAGAAACCTTCACTGATGTGTCCATTAAAAAGCCTCACTGTTAGTGAAAGAAACTGCTTTCAAAACCCCCCATTTCCTCCATTTCATCCTCTCAAAACACCCTCATTTGACATTCTAACCCTCTCAAAAACCTTTTTAAACCTCATATTATCCTTTATCTTGTTTAAAAATTCCTTTTTTTGCCTACTGAAACCTCCCATTTAGCCTTAAAAACTCTGCTTTTGGCCTAAAATACCCTTTTTTACACCATAACAGGTTTAAGCCCCAGAGGGCTTAAAGTCTATAGCCATTTTCTTCATAGAACCCCAGCCCGTAGATAAGCACTAAAATCCCAAAAATGCATTCTCCACTCTTTTGAAATATTAAGTCCCCAAGGGCTTATACTCACTGCTAGCCCCGATCCTTTCTATCCATAGGATCACGTATGGGCACTTAGCACTAAGCCCCTTCCCTTCATCTTTTCTTCTGCAAATGCACATTTCCCTTTGGTTTTTACTTTCCCTTGCGACATGCTCTGGAATGAATATAGACCGTCGATCTTCACCGATCGACGGTCATCGTGCATTATCTCGCCACCCACTTTCACTTTCCCATAACTCTCTGCATCTTCTACAAATCTCAACCGTCGAATTTTTAGATCCAATAGACAAGATCTTCCCGCCAACCATATAGCAGTTCATTACACCTTTGAAACACTGGTGCTCCAGTTTTAGATCACGACCGTCCATTCACGAAGATCCTACGGCTCACAATTAATCCGATGGCTCACTTCTGCCCTGCGCACCTTTCCCCATCGCACTGCCATCTCCACCGTTAGATCTACCCACCCCACATCCAATGGACGAGGAGCTTATCACGTTTTTTCTTTGTCCAGGTGTTAACGTTCCAAAATCGCGCGATAAAGGCGGTATTTTTTTTTCCACGTGTCAGGAGCTGAGTGGAATCGCGCAAATTTTGTGAAAACCATTTCCCGCCTCCGACCCCACGCGAAAACCACTCCGGTTTTCTACCTTACCACCTATCTTCCACAGTGCAATTTCTCGTTCAATCATCGCCATTGAATGTCCTGATCTAACGACTCAGATTTAATATCACCTCGGTTCCTCTCCCGTCCACCTATGCTCCTGAATAACTCTTTCCACCGATCTCCACCATTAAAATCTTTAATCCAATGGTCCAGGTGTGATCTCACATATGCTCATTGCCCATTCATTTGCTCCCTAATCACTCCGATTAAAATGATCTCAGCCGTTGTTTAATGAAATCCAATGGCCACGATATAATCTCACCCCCCATTCATTATTCGTTCATCCATCCACCAAACAATTTAATCGGTGAATCTCGACCGTTGATCACCGTCTATCAGTCTAATCAGATGGTCCAAAACCCGCCTCGCACCAGACCTCCATCAGATCATTTTTACACCATTCTGCCATGATTTTTCTTCCTTTCTTCACTGCATCGATGATTTCCTTCATCGCGCCACCATCCCTTCAGCCCTTGAGAGCAATCCTCCTCCACTCCCACTGGTTTCTTAACATGTTTATTGGTTTTGCAGGTTTTAAAGACTGTGAATGCACTTTGTCTCACAATCACAAATAGGGTTATTTAGAATGCAGAATATCAGTTCCAGGGTTAGAAGTAGCACAGGAAGATGCTTGAGAAGGTTTTTAAAACATGATTTTCATTAAATATTAGGTTATTAACTCTGATTCAAACCCTCCAGCGCCATTAAAACCTACACATGCACCAAAACATTCAGAGAAGCAACAAAGAGTATCAGTGAAGAGAATTAAAGGATTTAAGCCCATTATTGAGGATTTGAATGCTATGATCTAGTGTTCAAAGGATGAGGACACATATGAAGACCATAAAGATGATTAAAAGGCTTAATGAAGCCTAAAACACATGAAACAAGCCATATCTATGATTTAATGTCAGCAGGACATTTTTCTCCAAGAAAGGACTATCTACATGACTTCCTCCATCTTCCATCGAACACCAGATCAATTACTACACTAATAGAGGCCTTAAAGGACTGCTAGAAAAATAGCTATGGAAGTATGGGATACCTAAAGACCCTCTATCCACCTTAATTATTTCAGAAGGAAACACAGAGTACCAACAATCAGAGTACTTCAAGAACATACCTGAAGTTATTACCTATCTGACAAACACCTGTAGACCAGCCTAAAGAGTACAAAACATGTTAATGCAAAGACATTATGTAGAGTGGGCATTCGAATACTTCCTCCACTTTGTCTTAATGAATCAATTAAGTTTACATCTACTACTATTGCTACTCATTCTCCTATAAGAACTCCTGAAGAATACATTGTAAAAGGGGTTGGTTGATAGGGATTTTATTGACTGTTTCGAACTGTTATTGGGGGAAGTAGCTTAGTAGTTTGTAATTTAGTAGGTTGGGAGAAGAATTTTGGAATGTAAAGAGCCACTGGACTCAAAGTATGTGATTGGTTTTTCACATCAATTGAACAAGCAGATTCAGAAGATCCTGGTCTATATTATTGGTGATGTTTTCTTACTGAAATTGTCTCCTTTCATGTTTTTCCATACTGTCCATTATTCTCTAATAAAGAACAACAAGCATATATTAGGATATACTTCTAGAAGTACCTTAAATCTCATTGTAAATATTTATATTTGTGTTTTCCTATGATTGTGTATCTAAGAACAAATTCAGCATAATTTAACCAGTCAAAGATGTTGGTTTTCCAATGCTTACTGATGTATGAATTTATAGTTTGTTTCTTAGATGTTCTTGTTAGGTTTCAGCTGAAAGAATTGGTAAAATAGGGATTTAGAGTTAGCCCTGTCCACTAGGGTCCTTTTCCAACAACTAGCCTCTCTAATATCCCTTTGAGTTGGTGTCAAAGCAGAGAAGGTTAAAAGTTTTTCTCCAATCTATAGACCCTGCTCTGTGTTTAACCTTAAATTTTTTCTACTTTCTGAAACTTGAAAGTGGTTATGAGGATTGCTGGATTGTTTTCCTTTAGAGTATGCTGAAAGCAGGCCTGGATTTAAATGACATCTGACCTGATCTTAAGCTACCCTTTGTGTCTTTATTGAGAGTTTCCTTTGAGTATGTCAAAAGCAGGATAGGTTCAAAGTCCTTACCTGATCTTAGGCTGCACTTTGGTTTCTTTCATTTTAACGCACTTCTCAATGTTCCATCCCACCATCTATCTAAAAAGATCCTTTGGTATAGATGACTTGCCCTATAGAAACCCCTGGATAGTTGTTGTGTAAATTAAACCCTTTCATGACTCCATAGCCCAATGGATTGGCACTCTGTTCCCATGTTGAAACATCCTGCGACTCTGTTCCTTTCTCATCCCACATAACCTTCTCAGTTAATGGTCTCCAACAAAACCAACCAAACAAGCCTAATACCTCAGTTTGAGCTTCAAAGATATATCATTCTTTGCATTTATAGAGAGATCCCTCTCTGGATCAAAGAGGGCTAGATCCTAGGATCCCAAAGTGGTTTGATGTTGTCATGTCTTTTGGCCTTGCCAATCTGGCCAAAACACAGGAACCACAACATTACACATCAATTGAAGTTCAGTGGGTATGGAAATTGGTACTGTAACATGCATGTTATCTGCCATCAATTGTAAACAAAAAGCAACGTAATTTTAGTGGGATTTTTGTTTGACACATTGGTTCCAAATCTAAATCTTTGTGTTCATGTGATGTTGTGGTGATATGATTTTTTTTTGCTATAATTTTATTACATGGGTTGTGTTAATAATGAGGTAATATTGCACGTGCATGCACACACACACACACACCTTCATCATTGAAGAAAAAGATCCTAACCCTATCAATAGTGTGATATACAAATCCAAGCAAACTTGAATGAAAATCAAAGGTGGAAATTTTTGATCACTCCTAGGGAAGTATTAGAATTACCTTTATGTTTTTATAGAGGTGTTACTCCTCTTTCTCACACATATTTTCAATTTACTTTTGCAAACAAAAAAATTAAGCTCTCCTTATTTTTGCACCTACAAGTGGACCAGGTGGTTGAAATGGAAAAGTAAAAGATATATTGAAAGTAGAAGATGATAACCTCATAAATTAAATTAACTAAATTCATTCCATCATATTTATCCTTTCATACAATGATGGAAACACATTTGAATAAATTTCATATATACAAAATAAGATTGATGGCCCATAATTTTAGATAGATTTAAATGATTTCATTCATTCAAAATCATAATACGCATAGGAGAAGCACACATGAGATCCCATGCTCATATAAAGTCTTGAAACCATAGATGTTATGAACTCCTAGAACAATTCTATGTAAGAGTAAATAAAATTACAAATTGAATTCCAGGTTTGAATGAAGTTTGTAACTATTGCATAACACAATGTTCCTAATACTTAAATGATAAAATGAAATGTTTCAATCCAAATGGACTAGAGTGGGGATTCCATGGACCAAATTAACTAATAATAATAATCTCAAAGTAAACTTGGAGAGATGTAGTCAGGGATTTTCTTTATAAATTAACTATACTCTTAATAAACCTCAATGAGCAAAGATTGGGATGAAAGAAGGTAAATTTCTTCAAAAATAAAATACCCTCACAAAATAGAAAATGAATGGTGGATGGAAAGATCTCTCTCTCTCATGTTCAAATATTTTTATAATATTCATTTCTTGTAATTGCTTTATTGTTAGGGTTTTTTTACCTTTTTGCACTAAGTTAAATCTTGAACTTATATATTGATCCTTCAAACTAGGTCCAATTTTAAAAGTTCATAAACTCCTTTTAATAAATAATTTTTCTAGAATAAATCATTTCCAAGATAGAAATAGTTATGACTACTATTTTAATTTTTAAGGCATGATAATTATTGTTTTTTTTCTAAAGAGGACACCATTACACCATTTGTATTACCTCTCTCTCTCTCTCTCTCTCTCTCTCTCTCTCTACATATATATATATATATATATATATATATATATATATATATATATATATATAATTTCTCCTATTGGTTTTCCACTTGGGAAACTAGACCATTAGTATACCAACAAATTTTTTGTGTGAGTAAAAAATTTGAATTTGATGAAAAAACTTGAAATATGATCAAGTATTTTTCTATCTAACATATTACTATAAAAAATATAGCTGACTCTCTCTATAGATGTTATTGGGTTGTATTAATCACTATTAAATGACTAAAATAGTACACATAAATTATCAATCCAGGGACATCTTTTATTTCAATGACAGTTGCACTGTCTATGCCGATACACCCAACTAGCAGCAAATGAAAATAAAGAAAATTGTTGCTGAAGTAAATGCTGGAAGGAAAACACTCATGCAGAAATAAAATGATATACAAGACTGTAATCACACCTTAATTAATCTTTCCTAGCGTGCCACATAACAATTACCTTGCTTGTATCTCTGATCTCATATGGGTAACAACATATAAAATATTGGAATTGAAGCAAATCTATTCAGAGCTGAAACAACAGCAACAACACTTCTACTGAAACATAAACAAAATAAGAAATAGATATATACACATCTACCTTAACTGCTGCAATCCCTGCTAAAGAGGATGGCCCTTCCTCCCTAACAGGGCGCAGGAAGAGAAAGAACTTAATGGAAACCAAATCAAATAACGCATGTAACAACAACACAATATTTTTGTATTATGATGATTGAAAGTTATAGAATCAAGATGATCATCCTCTCCTCTGATTTTTGTCCTTTAAATATACAAGATACAGAAGGGAAATTTCCAACCAATTGATTACAAAATCTAAGAGATCTTTCCACCATGATTTAGCTATAACAAATTGAATTTTATTATTACAATTGAGGAATTTTGGAAAACGGCCACAACAGAAAATATGCGAATATTTCCTTCGAAAAACCTTGTGTTTCTCCCAATGAGGACCGAATTTTAGCAAAAATAAACATATAAAAACTAATATGGTCCATTTTTCACAAAACCCATGTCTCAGATTTTCAATATTCTTCTTCATTTTCCCGAAATGTCCAACGCAAAACTGTCGCTTTTTATTCCAGTGAATTTCTAAGTTGGAATATTAAATTATGAACTGAAGATTAGATTTGCAATCTGAAAGAGACCTTGGACGCTAAAATCATGAGTTATAACAAATTCATTCAATAAACCATCATTTACAAAATAATTCATAATAATATTCAATTTATTAAAAATAAAGGAGAACAAATATTACTTATCTATAAGAGCATAAATAATTATAAAATGGGATTGAATGATAAATTATGATAAATAATGTGATAAAAGAATGGTAGGAATGGATGAAATATATTTTAATATATGTTAATAAGAATGACAATTTAGCGGCCCAACATATCCCCCAAACTAAACATGTTGCATGTCCTCATGCAACCAAATGCCTTTGTATTAACCAAGTTGTAATATAATAATCAAAATGTCACCCCAACACATGATCTTGATGGAAGAGAAGGATTCTTCCCCAAATGCTTCCTTAAAACAATTTTTAAATTTAATTTCAACCATATGTATATGAAGTTGTAACAAAGTATGATACAAGTAAAAGCAAACTTCATTAGAAACCAGATTTTGCTGAAATTTTGTAAGCAAAGTTATACTATATCAATGCTTCTCCAATCCAAAAATCAAATCAATGCAATGAACGGATTTCAATATGTCAGAAAAATGGTTGTTGGTAATAATGCATGATTTTTTTGGAATTTACAAACTTGTTTAGCTTAAAAACATTTCAGGGTTTAATGATACCTCTTTTTTGTCCAAAAAAAATTCACAAGAATCAAGTTGATAGTTTTAAGAATATACATAAATAATTTTTGGGATTTTATACCTTAAATGAGGAAGAAATGGGAAATCATTCGTCATGCATAGAAACCCTTCCTCTCCCCCAAAATGAACGTGTTGCATGTCCTCATGCAACCCTAGAAAAACAATTGAGGCGCTTGCTACAATCATGGCTAAAATATTTGTTTGGTATATAACAACATGGAATAAAGGATATTTTGAGAATGAATAAGGAGATTGATGGTTGGTAAATAATCTTAATGGCATGTTCATGATAATGAAAGTAACACTCCCCCAAAATGAAATATTTTGTGTTTCTGAAAAACGGGAAGTGGTAAAGAAGGGGAAATAATGGTTCAAAAATATGGGTGAATAATGCTCAATGGTTTTTCATGACATTCTCCTAAAATTTTAATAAATAAAAAACTTGTGTTGTTTTAACTCAAGTTTTACCTCTCCAGATGCAGATGACACCCGGGCATTATGGGACGCCTGTCTCACGTCGCATCCCGAGGATGTTGGTGTGGGGTGGCCATGTGGCCTCCCACAAAGGCATTAAAGAGGGCATTCAATTCGCCACCCTGCGAGCCATTAACATAGCTATCTCGAAACGTCGATGCTCAGTGCACCTCACCTGGTTCATTATGGTTCCTGATATGGAGTTCAGTATGTTGTATGGTGAATGCTCTGTTTGTAATCCTATTGCCCTGCGACAAAGCTCTTTCCCGCCCGCCTGCGTTGAGCCAAGCGCTCGAACGCAGACGGGTAGGCGTTGTGCGTTCCTGTGCTTCTTAGAAACTATCACAGAGTTTCATATTTCACATAGCAACTACTGTTTCTCGAATTCCCTGTCCGTTTCTTCCAGCTCCCCTGCGTTGCTTCTCCTCTGCCCATTCCACCAGCATTTTCTTGTTACCATGCCAAGAATGCACCATAGAATGCGTTGTCATCATGGGACCAGCCATGGCCATGCCATTCATTCTCAGTCCTCCCCTAGTTCAGATTCCTCCTCTGAGGAATTCTCCTACAACCACATTCTGGAAATGAAAAACCGCAGAGGTCAACATCACTCCAGTGAACATGCTCACCCCGTTCCGTGTTCTCTACCTCCCCATGTGCTCTCTTCAGCGCCTCAATCCCTCCACTCTGGTGCCCCTCTCGCCCCCCCTCCATCTGCTTCCATTCCCCTGCGACAATCTTCTTAACGAGCGGAGTTCCGATTTGATTATTTGTTTGACAAGCCAGTTATCACTACCTATGTCATGGTTACCATTCGAGAGGAGACAGCTCGCCCTACACCCCCCTCGGTCAACATCCATGGCCCCTCTGTCGTATTCCTTGGCCCCTGTGCTGCTCCTGACCCCACATCTGTAGAAAATGCCAAGGTTTTCTTGGCACAGTTGAACATTGCCTATGATGTTTCTATGCAGGTTCAGACGATGGATGATGAGGACAAAGACAAGGCGACTCCCTCTACTGATGAAGGTGGAAGCAACGATGAGTAAAGATGCAGAATCGTGGAGGAACCGCCTTCTCCAGCCAATGATCAGTAGCCCGGAAGACCCTCAAAGGTTTTCGTTTCTTATGCCCAGGTCTCCTAGGCTAATTTTTTCTTTCCTGTTTAATTTCCCTCTGCTGGTACAGTGGTCTGTCTTTTTACTTATATTTTTGTCAAACGATTTGTCTCAAATGTTGGTTTCCCCTATGAGGGTGGAAAATATTAACTTTCAGGGACTGTTTTCCCCTCTGTGGGCAGTCCAAACTCTTGTTTTTCATGGTTGTCAAGCCCTGCGCTCAGGCTTTCTTAGCTGAGGCAGCAACAATTTTGTACTTTTATGTTACATATTAATAGATTTAGCATTACTTAGAAAAACAAAAACTCAAGTTTTACCTCCGTAAAAATGTGGAATGACATTTATGGATTGACATTTGTTGAAGCTGATGCTAAAAGTGATGCGGAATTTGGAAGCCATGCAAGCTGAAAAAAAAGTAATCAGAAAGTGTAGCAGTGTTTCCTTCCACCAAGCTGATTAGTTTCCACGTCATCTATACAACATCTCATGAGTATCCTTAATCAATAACTCATCACCTTGATTAGCTCATTACATATAAAAGTGACATAATCATATTGTGAATGGCATGGGATAATAATGGATAAGAAGGGAAAAGATGCATTCCCTATACCCATAAGCTTTAGTTGTTATGAGCACAGAAATTATGCTTCTCAAGGTCTGTCCAATTACCTAGGATTCAAAATCAGAATTAGGCCTCTTTATTCCACATCAAAACAGTAGTGGTGTTGTTAAGCTATGAATAAATGGTGACTGATTGGGCAAAGCAACTTTCTTTTGTTAAAGATATGATACTTGCAGAATAAAGGAATGATGGATTAGATGATACAAAATGTCAGCTATCAAATATCCTAAAATTTTCATCCCTCACATGTAAAGTAAATATTTATAACTCAATAATAGATATAAACCATAACCACCATCATCTAAGAACCGATTAAATATTACCCCATGAACCATGAGTTCTGGAAAACCTTGTATATGCAACAGTTAGCTTTATTAGAAATTGGCTTTGAGAAAACAAGGTAACCAAGTAGATTATAGTATTAAATTAACTTCTAAACCATAGGCATAGCCACTACTACTAGTAGGTGCCCATGGCCTCGACAGGGATGCCTTTTGAGATGCCAGTGTCCCATCTAATAGAAATAAGTACATAGTTACAAAAAGCCTTTCAATTTACTTAGATGTCAATTGAAGATAATTGTTCTGGTGTGGTAACCAGTTAATAACAATGCCATTCGTAGGAGTTTACAAAAGTGAAAAATTTGGCTCGTAATGAGACCTCTTGTCCTTCAATTTTATGACTGAAGGCCATTACTGTGGCTTGGTGACTAGTAGTGGTAATGTCACTTTATTAGGACCTATGATCATGATAGGTCAGCTCGTGATGAGACCTCCTCTCCTCTAGTTGACTATTTATGTTTATAATTCAACTATGGTTATTGTTAATCAATAAAATATTACTTAATAGATGGGGTGGCAGGTCAACTCCTTAAGAGCTAGGGATGGCATAAAAGGTTGTATAGCAACTATTTTCAACTTTGATTTTTTTTTCTTCTCAAAAACTAATAACCTTCAAATGACTGCTGATAAATATATTTTTCATTGCTTAGATTGGGGTTGAAGAACAATTCATTAGATAATGGTAGAAAGATTTAAACAATTTTGTGGCCATCATCATAAATTTTACAAGATCGAGTACTTGACCCATTAGGAAAGTTGATAGCTGGAATGATGAAATCATCTTTGTATAATTTTTCCTTAGAAATAAGATCATGTTAATAAATAAACAAAGATAAATTGACTGCCCAATCATTATGTCAAAGAGGGCCTAGACCATTAAAAGTATTTCCCATTCACCAAAGAGAATGACAAATCAAAAAGACCTTCATATGTGGAATTCAATGTGAAAATTGGTCAACAATAATAGTTGTGTTGCGGTAACAACAACCATGACTTAGGTAATAATAGGGGAAAGGAAAAAAAGAATGATGTTAGGAAGGTGACATGAGGAGGATTATTCACTTTACAAAATAATGAGGAATTAAGAGTGAATCATTCCTAATTACCATAATAATCATCCTTATTACTAAATACAAGACCTCCCCCAAACTAAAGTGTGTCTGTCATCAGTCATAGTTGGTCATGTCATAAGTAAAATACCAATGAAATCCACGGAGTCATTCGAGGACGTACTTGACAACTTACCGTGGTGGAGTAACAACACTAGAGGAGTAGCAGCACCAAGTACTTGGAAAAATATCACCATGGAGTAACATCACCCGAGGAGTAACAACATCAGACACTCAAAAAATTTCTTGGAGTAACAACACCAGATACTGGAATTTTTTTTCAAAGTAATAGCACTGGAGAAGTAACAACAGTGATGGAGTAACAGCAATAACGAAGTAACAACATTGACAGTATTACAACAATGATGATGTAACAACACTGACAGTGTAACAACAATGATGGTGTAACAACACTAACAGTGTAACAACAGTGATGGTGTAACAACAGTGACAGAGTCACAATAGTAATGGAGTAACAACACTGACTGTGTAACAGCAGTGATAAAGTCACATCAGTAATGGATTAACAGCACTGACGGTGTAACAACACTGACGGAGTAACATCACTGACGGTGTAACAGCAGTGATAGAGTAATAGCACTAACGATGTGACAGCACTGACGAAGTCACAGCAGTAATGGAGTAACGACATTGCCGGTGTAACAACATCCAACACTTAGAAAAATTTTATCGAGTAACAACATCACAAAACTTAAGAACTCACTTCTTTTATTTTGAGAACAAAACAAAAATGTGACCTTGAAGTGAACAATACCTGAAGCATAAAAACATAAGATAAATCAGAAAATAAACGACTCTTTATTGAAAACCAATAAATAAATAAATAAATTAAGTTACAATGGTTATGAGTATTGTTGCAGCAATGTTGTTTGTGAATGGTGAATGAATGGAAAAATGCTTTTTCGGAAATGACTTGGATCTTCAAATCAAAATCAATTCCTCATTTCTCATGTTATAAATCCGTTAAGTGATGAAAATTTTTCGTTTTTTTTCTCCATGTGAGGAAACATCTTTGAGAATTTTCTCATTTCATTATCATTGTCTTCCAAAATCACTTGTTCATAAATTAATCTCATTTATTCTCCTGGGACCTGCAGAAAAACGGGCATCTACCTGGAATAAAACATAAAATCATGGAAGAAGAGAGATCCCTAGGCTCTCCCAATTTAAGACACATGCAAAAAAAAAAAGAAAAAAATTAGTTACTCTGTAAAAAAAATCCATAGAAAGATAAACAAATAAAAATTAATTACCTGCGAGGGAGGGGTGGCCAACCATACTAACCAATAGTGTTTCAATCATAACGTCTTTTTTTTTCATCCAATTTGAGTGATTCCAAGGCCAAATGAAATTGAATTCATCAATATGTGTCCAATAGAAAAAATTTTTAAAAATTCCATGTAATGGTATGTTAAATATTTTTAGAACAACTTGCATAATAGAGTCATTTTCGATTTTCCCGCTCATACCATCCATTGATTTTTTTAAGCATAAAATTTTCATTTGATGACAGATTGAACTGATTAAAATTGGAGATTTAATTATATTCATGTATCTATCCCCAATAGTAATAGGTTTTTAAGGAAAGAATAATTGATGGGTCAAATACGCTAATGAACAGTCGGGAAAATAGAGTTTCAAGAGTGCTAATTTAAGATAAACAATTAGTATTGTGGTCATAAATTTCTCATAAAATATCAAAAAAAAAATGATTCAAGTTGAATTTTAAACTAGATTCATAGGGGAATATCCCATATAAACAAGTTTCTAAAATATATTCATTTAGGCGTCCAAAAACATACAGTCCCAACTCTGTTCCTGAGCTGCCTACTAGACATCATGTCATTGTTTTGGTCATAAATTTTTCGTTTCAAATCCAAATCGAGTGATTCAAATTGGGTTAGAAATTAGATATAAAGGGCTATGTAGGATAGAAACAGGTCTTGAAAATATACCCATTTTTTCCTTCAAAATATGACTGTCCCGATTGTTTTTCTAGAATTTTCATCAAGCCCACAAGCCATAAGATATGATAATCAAGGAATTTTTCCAAGAAGGTGATCAAAATGAATATGAGTGTTTGTAAAAATTTAATTTTCCAATATAACACATCTACATACATAAATAAATTCGAATATTGATCACCTATGTCAAATTTCATAGTATGTTGCAACAAAAACAATTGTTTTTAGATATAAAGAAATTTATTTATGTATGTCTTCATTTATTCTATTCTCTACACTACACTATTCTACCTTGAAAAATAACATATAAATATGTGTAGGAGTACCTCCAATGAAGCCATTTTCGAAATAGGGCTTCAAGCATGCACATACCCATAATTGAAATTTGTATGCTAATAAGTACTAGGGTATGAGAGACAAACTTCCCTATTAAGGATGGTGCCAAGAATTGCTGAAGTATGGAGTGATGTTGTGAGCAAACAATAGAGTGAAACCAGTCTTCAATATACTCTTGATTTCCCATATTTTTTATATCGTGAAGTTCTTTGACTAAATTCTATTGTGTTGATGCTTTGTTCCTTGACCTTATCCAATGAATTTTGGGGGCTTTTTAGAGTGTGGGGTGTTTGTGGATTGTTCTATCATCCTATCGGCACAAATGGGCCCTATGTATATTAATTCATCCTACAAGTGCTTCAGTTTCTAAAATAGTGAGCCCACCCAAGTTTGTTAGAGCAATGCGTAGGTTCTTACCTCTCGTCTTACTGCTCAACGACTGTATAGCTAAAGACACCCTAAAGAAAACACCAAAAAATTCAAACTTCTAAGTGTCCCAGCAAGACATTGGTGAGCCCACTTAAGTTTTTTATAGCGATGCGTAGGTTCTTACCTCTCATCTTACTGCCCGTCAATTGTGTCATTGGAGACACTCTAAGAAAAAATAAAATGCTCAGAAATTCACTCTCCTAAGTGTCCCATTAATACATTGGTGAGCCCGCTCAAGTTTGTTAGAGCGATGCGTAGGTTCTTACCTCTCGTCTTACTGCCCGAAAATTGTTTCATTGGAGACACACTAAGAAAAAAAAAGAAAATGCTAAAAAATTCAACCTCCTATGTGTCCCAGCAAGACATTGGTGAGCCCGCTCAAGTTTATTTGAGCACTGCGTAGGTTCTTACCTCTCGTCTTACTACCCGACAATTGTGTCGCTAGAGACAGTGTATGAAAACACATGGAAATTGTACTTCTAAGAAACAACTCTGATTGATTGGATCGTCATTGCCATCCCCAACAATGGTGCCAAAATTTTGGGTTGTATTAATCACTATTAAATGACTAAAATAGTACACATAAATTATCAATTCAGGGATGTCTTTTATTTCAATGACAACTGCACTGTTTGTGCTTATACACCTAACCAGAAGCAAATGAAAATAAAGGAAATTGTTGCTAAAGTAAATGTTGGAAAAAAATCACTCATGAGGAAATAAAATGATCTACAAGACTGTAATCACACCTCAATTAATATGTCCTAGCGTGCCACACAACAATTACCCAGTTGGTATCTCTGATCTCATACGTGTAACAACATATAAAATATTGGAATTGAAGCAGATCTATTCATAGCTGAAACAGAAACAACAACATTTCTACTGAAACATAAACAAAATAAGAAATAGATATATACACATCTACCTTAACCACTGCAATACCTGCTAAAGAGGAGGGTCCTTCCTCCCTAGCAGGGTGCAAGAAGAGAAAGAACTTAACGGAAACTAAATCAGATAACGAATGTAACAACAACACAATATTTCTGTATTATGATGATTGAAAGTTACAGAATCAAGATGATCATCCTCTCCTTTGATTTGTATCCTTTAAATATAAAAGATACAAAAGGGAAATTTCCAACCAATTGATTACAAAATATAAGAGATATTCTCACCATGATTTAGCTGTAACAAATTGAATCTGATTATTACAATTGAGAAAATTTGGAAAATGGCCACAACAGAAAATTTGCAAATATGTCCTTCAAAGAACCTTGATTTTCTCCCAATGAAGACCGAATTTTGGAAAACTAGTCATATAAAAACTAACTTGGTCCGTTCTACACAAAACCCATGTCTCGGATTTTCAATATTCTTCTTCATTTCCCCGAAATGTCCAATGCAATATTGTCACTTGTTATTTCAGCGAATTTCTCAGTTGGAATATTTAATTATGAACTGAAGATCATATTTGAAATCTAAAAGAGATCTTGGAGGCTGAAATCATGAGTTATAAGAAATTCATTAAATAAACCATCATTTACAAAATAATTCATAATAATATTCATTTTATTAAAAATAAAGGAGAATAAATATTACTTATCCATAAAAGCATAAATAATTATAAAATGGGATTAAATGATAAATTATGATAAATAATGTGATAAAAGGATGGTAGGAATGGATGAAATATATGTTAAGAAATGGTAATAATAATGACAATTTAGCGGCGCAAAAAATGAAACCTCACTTCTAGCACGTAACAAAAATGAACCTTAAAAGCATACACTTGGATGGGGAATCAACTTGAATGGTATCAAGGAATGAATCCTCCTCTTTACAACTTGAAAAATATATATTTGCAAGCTTCTTAGCTAATATGGATGACTTTTTAGTGTGTTTTGTTATATGCTTTCGCTTCTTCTTGATTCACAATGAGTTCTTCTACTAATTTTCAAAGCACTCCACTAAAAATTTGGCCATGATGATTTTTAATTGATAGTAGATATCAAAGATATGTTTTTTATATTTAAAGTACAATCATAGGATATAGGTGTGAAAAAAGAAAATATTATTAGACTAACTACTTGCAAAACAAGAAATAAGAGGGAATACAAATTATGAGAAATTGACTAATGAACAAAATATATTGTTTGAATAACTAATAGAATATGATGATTCGTCATTTCTAAACAAGAATACAATATATAAGTTTCGTTTGAGGAAAAACACTTCAAATTAGTTTGGGGTTCCATGTGGATGTACTTATTATAACTCAAAATTATTTGCCTTAGTTGCAAACAAGTCAAAATTAGATTAGGAGACCCAAAATTAGCAAAATATCCTAAAATGAGGTGAATTGGAAGTGGAGTTAGAAATCAACTAGAACTAACTAATAACTCTCACATGAAAAACACAAATAAATTAAACTTTAACATAGGGCTAAAAGTCAACAACCAAGGGGAGGATAGACAAATATGGTGATTAGCCACTGCAAAGTAGGGAGGAAGTGTGCACTCACTATAGGAATTCCTATCCATAAGGTAGTACAAATTTATGGAGTAGAAATAACCATGTCATCGTAAAACCATGTTTATTTAGCACCACATGTCATCTTATGTGGCAATCACAGCTAAAAATAGACTTGCTAAAAATAGGAAACCCTAAAAATATAAAATGTTTTGAATGATAAGGAATTTCTAGTAGTGAATGAAAAGTGGTGATATGTGACCCTAATAGTGTATGGAATAGGGTATAATTATGTATATAGTGTAGGTATTTATGAGGTATTGATGGACTATTGAGTGTAATGTACCCCAACATGAAGCCCAACCAGGGCGTATGCTAGTGAATGAGGTCTGGCATTTCTCAGCCACGTTAGGTACTCATGCACAACAAAAAAATAATAATTGTCCTAGAAATTTGTAGCCATGTTATTTTCTCATGAAAAAAATAATGAAGTACAAAATATGAGAACAATGAGAAAAATATGGAAAACCACATTGGAAGAACCACCCCCTGGGTCAAAATACAATGCATACTATGTCAACTATATAGTTTTTATGAAGAAATATGATGTTGATGATAAACCCCATCATGCATATATCCTAATATATGTGTTATAACATCATATGAGATTTTTTATTTTTTTTTATTAAGCCTTTTACCTTCTAACAATAACAATGAGAGGTCGTGGAATACCAATAAAGTGAAAACTATTTCCTTGTGAATTGGAAGTTTCACCCACTAGCTAACTATCTTACTATAGAATATGATTTTCCCTATATATCATTTGATATATATATATATATATATATATATATATATATATATATATATATATATATATATATATATATATATAAAATTGGTTTTTGATGGAATTAAAAATCATATCCTAAAGTTTGATTAAAAATCTAGTCTAAAGAGTGCACATAATCTGCTTGAATATATCCCTCGAAAAGAGGTGTTGGAGAATTTATTGTAGTAGGACCAGTGCAAGTTATCATAGAAGAACTTTGAGGTAGTAATATGATAAGAGAAAAATGAGTCCAAAATCAATTTATTAGATGATGAAACTTAGTAATAAAAACATGATCTATACCTTAATCCTCTAGTGGCTTATCTTCAATCTTCTTCTTGACATTGTCTGGAATATAATCATCTAGATTATGTTGCTAAATTTCCTTGGCCATTAGATCGATTTTCTTCACTGTAAAAAAAATATTTATATGGAACCCCCTGTTGGAGTACGTGTAGCTACACTATTTTATCTCCTTATATTTTCTCCTTTTGGAATATTAGTCTCCTTACTAGATTGTGATATTTCTCCATCTATATGGTCGAGATCCCTTGTTTTATGCTTTCCTCTTTTGTTAGCATCCTTCACTGTAAGCATGTAGGATGTGGAAGGCTTAATAAACCCAATGTGTATGATATTATTTTACCCATGTATCAAGGAATCAATGAAATCATCCAAATATGGAGTCTTTTGATTCTTATCAATGTATTTAGTAGTATGGAAAGGAGAAACAGACATAATTTTGAGAACCTATTTTAGAAACTACCAAAAGGATTGCTTGTTACTCCTTCCTATCTATCCCATATAAAGGAAGAAATGGAAGCCTTGGAAAAGAATGATTCTTGGGATTTGGTGGAGTCAATATCTAGAATACAATCTATTGGCATCAAATGGGTGTTTAAGAAGAAGTTATTTGTAGAAGGGAAATTGGAGAAATACAAATCTTGGTTAGAAGAAAAAGGTTATTCCTATGTGCTAGGAATTTATTTTGGTGATATTTTTTCTCTTTTTGAAAAGGTTGTTTCTATTAGATTACCTTTATATGTTGTGTTTTCTTTTTATTTTGAGTTAGAATAGATGAATGTGAAGACAACATTCCAACATGGGGATTTGGAAGAAGAGATCTACTAAAGCAGACATAGGGCTTTGCAGTGAAAGGTAAGAAATGACTGGTATGCAATCTAAAAAAGTATTTATATGGTTTAAAGCAATAAAAAAGGATGTGGTATAAAAATTGTGATACATATATATTGGTACTTGGATTCACAAGGATAAAAGAGACCATTATGTGCGTTTTAAATTACTTGGTGATCATGTTATTTATTTTTCTCTTGTATGTGGATGATATGTTGTTTATTGGAGATGAAAGAGAAAATATCCAGGATATGAAGACCAAATTGTACTCTAAATTTGACATGAAGAATCTTGGTGCTAGAAACCTTATTTTGGGAACATAAATTAGAGAGACATGATAAAGATAAAACTCCTTTTAAATTAGAGGAAGTATGTTGGGACAACATTGGATAGGCTTAATATGTAGCCAGTGAAGGTTCCTATTCTTATAGGTGTAAATTTATTTGCATAATAGTGTCCCAAGGGACAAGAAGAGGAAGATGGCATGTCTCATGTTCCATATGTGAGTGCATATGGAAGTTTTATGTATGCAATGGTATGTACCAAAATGTTAACACTGAAAAATCATACAAGAAAAAGACATTAGAAAATTTCAAGAAGAAGGTACAAATAAAGATTTATAGGGAAGAAATACATTACAGGAGCTGAAAAAATTAAATTTTCCTAAGGTTAGCAGGAAAATTTTTGGACCCCACACAGGAAGCACTGACCCTTGGAGATATTTGCAGCTTTTTCTTTGATAGTTGCAAAGAACATTGCAGTTACCCCTTGAATAGTCACACAGAACTGAGGATGTGGAAAGTCACCATCCAGGACCACTTGGCACACTTGGAGAAAAATATTCTCACTCAAGCTAGCCAAATACAACCGCCTTGGAGCCACCTTGAGGCTTTCGTGCAACATACAAAGGAATCAAACCCCCCACTCTTCTGTCAACATCCATATTGTACCAAGAGAAGGAGGGAAATTTTGAAATTTGTCTATTAAATCCAACCATGGGAAGAGAAATGGGAGACACACTGTTATGCTGGCCAAATTTCCCCTCAGAAAACAAACTTGTGTTGTTTAGCAACAAGAGGATTGGAAGGATTCAGTTGTTGGCCATCCAAAACCTCAATACAAGAGAGAAGAGTTCACCATGTGTCCGCCAATCTACCATCCTTTGAGAGGGAAGATACCCCCTTGTCTTGGATATTGGAGCTCCAAATCTTGAAGGATCCACTTCAAGAAATTTAGCATTCTATCTTATACTAACACTAGCACCTAATAAAGGGAGAGATCTCTCCATTGTTGATTTATTAGTGTGTTTGATCTATTGAGTGTGTTTCTTGTGCATGTTGTTTTGTTTTTGTTTCTTTGTTTATGTAGCATGCTATGTTTCCATTTAACTTAGCTTATTACATGTTTAATTTGTTCCACTAACATTTGACAAACCAATTTGACCTTTTAATTTCTTGTAGGAAAGAATCCTCCCTACTAAGCACAGTGTATTTCATCCACCCATGTGCCAAATACACTACAACAGGAATGGCGACTCCACTAGATTCTTTATATTGAGCTAATGGTTGTTGATGTAGGTCCTCTCTCCTACTCATACTTGTTGCAAAACAATTCCTACTTCCTCTCAGCACTTTTCAGTCACCCTCAGTGTGAAATTTAGCTCAGAGAAGGCATAATTTTTTACTCACTACCATCCACGCACATTTAGTTTAGACAGACGTGCGGTCTTTGCGCCTATGAGAAGATAATCTTTTCGATAGGAAGAGAGCCCAATTTTCACTTGTTTTTCTAAATTTTTTATAGTTGTAAGGTGTTGGCAACCCATAAGAAATTTTCCATCACTGTGCTCTAGCATTTCATGACTGGTTAGGACACTTATTTTCTAGAGTTTAGCCTAACAACCAAGTTGTTTTAATTTTAGATTTTTTATCATTGAAAATCACAAATAGTTTAAGTAGAGGAAAGTAAGTGGCCTTCAATCCACATATGCTATATGAACAAATGATTTGTTGGTAAAAGATACTTAACACATGGATTAATTAGCAGAAAAGTAAGTGACCAATACATCCTCACATCTTTATCTAATTCTTCTTTTTCATTTTTTGCATTAGATTATTCAATTTCTGCGTTAGGAATCGGGACCAAGACCAAATTGTCAGAAAGAAAGCAAGTAATCTATGCCACCCTTGCGCCTCATAGTGAGCCTAGGTATGCATATGAATGCTTTCTCAAGATAATTTTCCATCTCCTTATCGTGCAAAACTTAGTCTAACTAGGCAAGGTGTAAGCGGCCCATAATATGCACATCGTTTATTTTTCCAAGGAACAATCACACATAGTGTAATTAGAAAAAGATTGTAAAGGATCACCACATATCCACATCTCATAACACTTGTGATTGTACACTCCAAAGCACACACGAAGCATTGATAAGCATTGGAAAAAAAGGCACCTAGTGTGTTGAGACCTTTGTCCTCTTCTTACAGTTACTTCACCAAGGCACACCCTAAGAAAATCGAGACTCTCTAAAATTAATCACTAATAGAACTCACTAAATTCTCCCCATAGGGTCCACAAAAGAAATTATAGTTCTTGTTAGGACTATCGAGGGTAGGCATCCAATAAGCCGTCGTGGTCATTATACATTTTGAAACTTAGATGTTGAATTTTTAGGGAGCTTAAAATCCATCTATCTGCCCACGGAAAAAATACTCGAGCATTACTAGAGACCCATTCAGAGGGGGTTAAGAATAGGCCCAGTGCATGTGGTACTTTTTGGGGCTACCTGGCCCATCTAGTGTTCGGTATTGGTAGCTGAATACCAAGAAGCTCAAGAATCACATGCTCACGTGGGACGATGGTACTTCAATGGAAAAATATAGGGCATCCTTTCTTATAGGTGAGAGTGTAGGGAGCACTAGATCCTCTTACCATTACCTCGGTCGATTATTCGGCCGCTGGAAGGTGTCACTAGTTCTTTCAGGATGTTAGCCCCAGTACCCAGAAGAAGACATCTTCAGAAGGCCCTGTTATGTTTGAAATTGTAAGGATGATTGGGTCTATTTAGGCTTTTGATTATCATATGCAAAAAAACCAAACCATATTTTTGCTGGCTTGATCACATAGCGTTAATCTAAAGGAAAAATTACCTCTTATTTTTTTCTTTGTTTTATGCATGTGATTTTATTTTCTTTGATAAATAATCTTCCTTCTCTTATTAAACCAAAAATATTTCCAATATTAAGCTAGTTGACACCATAACAGACCCAACAAGACCTCGTCGATCTAGGAATTTTTTGTACCTCCTCCCAGTAAAGGGAGGAGTGCGAGATCTTTCACCATTTAGGCGTCAAAGATGACACACTGGCACCATTATCGATTCATCCTTTATCGGGGCATGTTTGGTTAGAAACCCCCAAGGGTCACCCAACACCACACCAGTGGAAACCCCAGTAGGGTCACCAAAATCAACTCCTCCCACAACCCCCAGAGGGAAAAAGAGCACTACCCCTTTGGGGAGTCAGCAGAACATACAATAGGGTACATCACAGGGTAATATTCCCTAGGCACCCCCCATCAACTATTCCACTCAGACACCTGTGTTTCCATAATACACAATGGCAGTCAATACTCAGTTACACTTTTTAGCATCATTAAACCTTCCAGATCTATCAAAGCTAACTAATGACCCCATTGCAAATAGCCTTAATTTTCCTCCCATGCCCATGAATATCCCCTTGGACATACAAAAATTTGAAGGAAAGCAAGCGAGAGACCCTGGAAATCATAATATGAATTTCCACCTATGGTGTTCGTCCAATAATATTATTGATCAAACTATTCGACTGAGACTGTTTCAATGCACCTTAAATGAGCCTGCTATGAAATGGTATGTTTAGCAACCTTTTTCTTTGCATGGAAACTTTAGCACCCTCGCTACCACGTTCCTCACTTATTTTTAGCTACCCATCCACCATGATTCGGGGATGGAATTGATGACTCATTTTAGGCAAATACCAGATGTCCATTTATCAGACCACCTCCACAAATGGAAATGATGTCAAATTTTATGCAAATACAAACTCGACGATAGTGTTTTACTGGAATTGTTTTTGAAAAATATCACAACAAAGATCTCAAAAGATGTGGTGACACAAGGACCTACCTCTGAGGAGGATGCCATTTGCAAATCCTAGCAACTCGAACTCATATACACCCAGTCAGGATATATCTACAATGTCCTGCCAAACGCCTCATGCCTGCAAACTTATAGAGAATTTCTAGGCACGTCAAATACCGCAAACAGCTTGATTGGGTCATTGAACCAAGGTAACATAGGCAGCAGTATCTAGTACCTAGGATATTCGTATGATTCTACCTACAACATGATGCGACATAGCTACCACCAAAGTCAATGTGCACCTTTGATGAATATGACGAATAGGTGTCATCATATCACCAACAGCAGGGAGGATCGTACCCTCCCTCGCATGGGACCCAATATTTAGCTAGGAATGTTGATGGAAGAGATCCCCCCCAACAACCTTACACCAAACAGGTACAGGGAAACCAATATTCCCCTTTTTGTGCAAAAAATCCACCACCACAGAACAATGCGCCAATGAACTTAGTGCAACCTTCCCAAGCTCAATAGCACCAGGCTTATGACTAGGAGAACCACAACAATCCTCTGAACACTACAAAAAATAAGCTTAGGAATAAAAAAAAGGGAGACTATAGACAGGGGGGCAGTAACTAGCAACGCCCCTCACAATCTCAATCTGGGGGCAACCCCAACTAAAATAAAAACCAAGAGCCAAACAACAATTCCAAAGGGAAAAATAAGAGGTCTAGTCTAAGGAAAAACCATTCTTGTGACATATGTGATGAGTACGGCCATTACACTCACCACTGTCTTGAACTAACTAAACTAAAAAAACTCCAAGGTAACCGCAGACAAGGGAGACCTACCCAACAACATGTTGTAATGCAAGAGCCTTTCCCCCAACAAGAAGTGGTTAACACCAAACAACAATAACCACCCCAAAAAAATATCGAGAGTGGTAGCCACAAAATTTACATGATTGGCGAAGAAATGTTCTTCCAGGAAAGGAATAGGAACTATGATGCCCCCCCCCGGACACCAACCCATCAGGTGCGAGCACAAGTGCACCTACTACACTGCTAACCATATCCAAAGTACCTATCGAGCCCATTCCAAAAATGGTTAAGGCGCCAACTAGGCGCATAGGACACCACTCAAAAGCTACCCATAACTACAACATAGTGGATGATTTAGCACAATCACCCATTGTCATGTCAGCCTTAGAAGTCCTACAATTATGCCAAAAACAATGGAAAGCCTTAATTTCCACATTAGGCCCAATCGACCCTTCCGATTCACACCTAATGGATTTTGACCTAGAAAAAGCAAGCCCAAGGCTTTCTTCTTTGGTTGGCTTCCAAATACCAGTGTCAGTCCAGAATATCACCATACATCGATGCATAATTGATGAAGGAGCATCTACATGCATCATATCCAAATATGTTTGGCAGAAATTGGGATCACCTAAACTGAAACCATCTGACATCATGCTTAGAGCATACAATGGTCAAAATTCAGCTCCTGTCGGTCTATATCAGAATGTCCCTATAAACTTGGCCAGAAAGAAGGTACTTATAGACATTGAAGTCTTGGAGGTGCAACTAGACTACAATATACTCCTTGGAAGTTATATATATGCCATGACTACAATAGAATCCTCTATCTTTTGGGTGATGATGTTCCCCCATGAAGATAAAATATTCATCATTGAGAAACTTACATATTATGATAATAAACCCATGATGGTTCTCAGTGTCATTTTACCTTACGTGGACACAACTATAGAATCACTCATGTCATGTCAAGAATTTGTCCCCAACCAATTCAAACCATCATCGATCCTAGGATCATTCCTAGGAGATCCCCCTATCATACCAGAGGTATCCCCAGAGATAACGGGGGCACTGGAGTGCATGATGCTATCATCAAACACTGAGACCAGCCCGAAATTGAAATTGGCAGTACAGATACCGAGGACACTAACACAACTTTCCTACCCTGCGGCATCGCCCAAACCCCATTTTTATACCCCCCACTTGGTTTTGTGTCAAAGAAAGCCTTGGAAACTATTACATTTCCAAACATGGCTTTCACGATACTTGTGTGGTATTTGGTCCCAACAACCATGCTAGGATGTCCTAACATCACTTCTATAGGGATAGCCCCTATCACCCCTTAATAGGCCACAATGGTTAACAAAACTCCCATAGTAGCGCCAGCTAACGCGACCAAGAAAATCAGAAAAAAAAGGGAAGAAAATCAAAAACCCCAAAATAACTAGGGCATTACAACCTTGTGTATTATGTGATATCGTAGGCCATCCTACCAATATTTTCCTGGAGTTAGATGAATTAAAACCTCTTCTAAACACATAAATAAATTTCACAGCATCAAGTTCCCATAAAAAGGAACATGCCACGAAAACTCAAGGGAAAGCATTGCGCACCAACCACGCATGCACCATATGCAACCGTTATGGGAATTACACCCATCAGTGCCCAAAGATGCCACGATATAGGGATGACCTGTAAGCCCTAGAGAAATCATACCAACAAGACTCCTCAGATCCACCCATGCAAATGGATGAGAAAGAGCCTACAACTATACTGTACCTACGAGAGGAGTCTACATCCTGCTCGTACAGAGTCACCCCAATAAACCAAAGATGGTAAACAAAGGCCACTCGCCCAACCCCAGTTTGTGCATTGTACGATGAGTGTCTAATATCCCAAAATGGAATAATGCATTGATAAAAAACACAATAGATGAAAAATAACAAAGAAAACCATTAATCTAAAGACAAAATCAAAAACACAATATATGCAGGTGGATAAACCAGTACAACAATTCTAAAAATATGGGACACTTGAGCTAAAGATATGGCCTAGAATGACCTCGGAATGGTCCCACAAGAGGGACTGCGTAGCTGCTGGACTGCTTGAAGGTAAACTGCGATGTCCCTACTGCAACTTCCAAAAAGATAGAAAGTCATATCTAGGCAGTTTGGGAGCTTCGATGATGCTAAAACTTTAGTTCTGAACTCTATGATGGATACCCAAGATAACCCATAAAGGATTTTCTAGATTTATGAATCTAAGAAAATCACCCTCTTAGGGCTTTTACTATGTAGCTACTGGGTATGCATATGTGCTGCATGAAATAATGATATGATGGCTGCAATGATGCACAATCATCTCTATGCAAGAAGGGTTGATCCCTTCACTAGATCCTTGGGATAAAATCTCAAGATCTAGCTCCTCCAATCTCCTCCACTAACAATAGTTGTTGGATGAACAAAAGCTTCAAAAAAATGCACTGTGAGAGAGGGAGGCTCAATAAATTGCTGCTAAATATGTCAAATCAGCTCCTAAATGATGGGAACAATGAATACAATGTGAGGTGTTGATCCCTCACAGAATTTCCAGCTGAAATGCTGAAAACGTCCTTCCTCCAATAGATCTACGGGACTGAACTGCGCAATCATTGAAGGGATTTTTGTTGCATGGAGGTAAAACCCAGTGGCCTAAATGTCAGATATAGATCTGCTGCTCCTAGAAGACTAGATTTGAAGAACAAAGTGGTAGGATGAATCCTCCACCGGTTTCCTAGCTGAATGCTAGAAACAACCTCCTAAAGATGGCATCAATGCCTGATGAGGAATACAACTCAATAGAAAACCTTCCCAAAGTAGGCACACAAGTCCCTCGTTGGTAAAGGTGGGATTTCCGCTCAGAAACACCTTGTGCTAAACAACACTACAGACTCAGCTAAACATCTCAAGCATGCATATAAATTTCCTATAACAAATCCAAATCTAAACAGATCAAAGAATAATCCAAGTATCCAAATATGCCTTCTATTGTGTCGTCACCTTCATTATATAGAATGTGAGCGTTCCATAGCCTAGGCCCTCTCCATAACTATGTTTTGCATGTGGACATAAGTCTCCATGGTTGACTGCATAGTTTCTCCATTTCCTCCATCATGTCTAGATGTGGTGATCACCTTCTCCATCATGTGTGCATTAAATGCATCACTACCTCCACTAAATTATCATAAGTGCTTTATGATCTTACTTTGAATGCACTATGATCTCAGTTGACCTCTTCAAAATCCTCATTATTTTACATTTAATATCCATGATCTTATTTGACTATTTCATCCTCCATGATCTATCTAATAAATGAGACATGATCTCCACTCCTTTATCATTAATGGAGTTGCTCCACTACTCCAAGATTTAGATCTTGATCTAAAATATCCATATACACACATCAAAAGTGGATTTTATTCATCAATGGGGTTTATGGGTCCCTCCACCCTCTTATTTACTTAATTAATTAAGTTTATTAAGAACTCTAATATTCAAAATAAACATGTGAAAATTTTGGAATATTACAGTCCTCCCCAGAAAAATGTTTCTTGTCCTCAAGCAATTACAAAACTATATGCTAGAGAAATTTGTCCCCATCCAATTGACATCCATACAAGGAAAGTCTCCCCGTTTTCTACAATGAGTTGTGTATGCCCAGCAGCAAAGTTTCCTCTCTATAATGTCTAGAGTGACCTCTAACTGTATAGATATATGTTCCTCATCAATCATGAAGCTCCAAGTGACAACCATAAGATGTCCAAAATCCTCCATAATACATGAGATACATAAATATAGATGGCTACTTCCACAAAAGGAAAGCTCCAACTCACAAAGTATACCTCCATCCCATGCTACATGAAGTAAAGAGAGGCTTTTCATGCCTCCATCCTTAGCCCTGTTGGCCTTGTTGGATCCAAGAATTATCCCAACATTGTGCAAAAGAAGAAGTAGAGACATATGGGTAGAAAAAGAATTCAAACCATATTATCCCAATAGTAACCAATGCAACAATGCTCCCTGCTTCCATACCACACCATAAAAATACCAAGTATGGTGTCCATACTCTCCAAGTAAGAGCCATTGGAGGAATGTCTCTTGCTGCCATCCTCTAACACTATCATGCAAATTAGGGGAGTGTCTAGGACCAAAGTCCCCCAATAAAATCAAAAGCAACAAGATCTCTTGCTACCTCTTCACATTATCATGTGAATCATGGAGCAAAAAAAACATATTGAATGACATATGGAATGTCATTATCAGCCCAATACAAACAAACTCCATCATTACACATCATTAGAGCAATATGCCATATCATAAACAATACATAACAAATAAACATGGGAGATGTCATGTGATGGCCAAACTCTCTCAAACAAAGTGAACATGCCTTCCTTTGCTTCATTCCGTCATTGATACATAAGGCATGAGTCAAATAAATATGATCTATTGGATGGTAACCATACTCACCCAAGAGCAACTAACGTAGCCACGCCTCCTTCTTCATTACATGAGTGTTTAGACATGGATCATGAAAATATGTCTTGTTGGGTAGTAACCATACTCACCCAAGAGCAACCAGCACAACCATGCTTCTTTCTGGCCTATCTCATAGTTCTGCAAGTGGTTTGGAAACCCCTTGATCCACATCATCAACCATTCATCCCAATGTGGATGATGGATCTTATCCTGTAAAAACTTGGTATCCTCCCATTGTAGGACACCAACCTCATCAAACTATTGAAGAACTTTGCACTCCATGATATTTTTAAGTGCACCTGTAATGAGATCTCCCCATAAGATTCTCTTTTCACCAATGGCCCTCCAAAACTAGTGAGGTTATGGATCTACTGCAGGTAGAAGTTTCTCTTTGAGTTGTGAGATGCTCATTGAGAAAGTGTCATTTGGAAAGGAGAAAATATTACTCATCTCTACCATCTATCATCTTTACCTCCATTGCTTAATGAGTGAATATACCTTCAAAATGCTCCAAGAATAATGGGGCCCTCTCGTCATCACTACTACTAAGTGACATCGTTGTAGATCTGCATGGTGATACATATGTTGTCTCATGGAAAGGCACAATGCTGAACTCATAGCCAGCCATTGTACATAGGATCATGCTCATCCCATCTTCTGAAACTATACACTTCAACTCAAAGCGTTGAATGTATCTCAACAATGATGAACTAAGATAGCTCTTCATCTCCTCCTTGATTATATCAAGGGTCCTCTGGATTGTTATATGTTGCTGCTTCAAATCAGCATGTTGTTCTAACCCTTGGTTATGCATTGGACCTGATGGAATGTCCCCATAAGTTTCAATAAGAGGTACTGAAACAATATGAGATGTAAGTGGTTGCATACCTTGGATCAACTGATATGTGGGTACCTCTTGCAAGACCACAAGATTTCCTCCAATCGGGACAATGGTGTCTCTAACTACTGGTAAGAGTGATGGCTTCTCTTCTATTAATGTACCAATGCTAGAATCTACCTCCTCTTCCTCATGCATCTATTGAATGATGCATGGTACTCGATGTGTAAAGAGCTCAAGACTATCTTGCAAAGATGAAAGTGTCTCTCCTCTGCATACAAGTACTTCTGCAGCTGGTGGTGAGTGTAGTGACTCTTTGTCCAGAGTGAAAAGAATGACATCCTCCTTTGTTTCCTTAGGAAATGTCTCTTTGGGACACATATCTGGCTTCCTTTCATCAAAATTCTTTATCAAATTGTGAAAGAAATTTGAATATTTAGTCACCTTTGCATGCTCCATGTGACCAAACCACTAATCATTAGATTCTCCACGAAGGTGAAGTGCTGCAATTTGAAAAGCCTCTTTTTCTGCTACAGGATGTAGCCTGAAAAATGTATTTAACTCTTTCCTCCAAGCCTTAACAGTTCTTGAGGAAGATCCATCAAATGTAGGTAAATAGAATCTATTGTGCCTCTTTCTTGTATTGCTGATATAGGATCCTCTTTCTTCTTTGATTTTGAAAAATTGTTGGAGAGATAGATTCTCCTTGAATGATCTAGAATGCGCTTTTTATTCTTCAAGATATAAACTGAGAGTCTCATGAGTTTTAGGTTCCATGATTCTTCTTAATTCATTGTTTTACCATTCACCTTCTTCAAAGAAAGTGGGCATGGTAGATCTTTGAGGATATCTATGATTCTTCTATCTTCTTTGTTGTTGATAGGAAGTGCTTGGACCTTCCTCATCAAATTGTCTTCTTGGATCCTTCCCTTGCCTTTCCCTCTTCATTTGATTGACCTCCTTGGAGAGATATTGAAAATATATAAAGAGAAGAGTGGAAAAAATACAATCCTCCTTCATGATAAATCTCTTCTATCTGCTTCTTATTTTGATGCAAAAGATGAAGTGTCCACAAGCTGAGCCAAAGATCATGCTCTAATACCACTCTAATATCCCAAAATGGAATAATGCATTGATACAAAACACAATAGTTGAAAAACAACAAAGCCAACCATTAATCTAAAGACAACATCAGAATGCACAGAAATAACTAAGCCATTTTATTATATGGAGGTGGATAAACCAATACAAGTCTGCTCAAAATATGAGATACTTAAGCCAAAGAGATTCCCTAGAATGACCCCATAATGATCTCACAAGAGGGACTGCATAACTACTGGATTGCTAGAAGGTAAACTGTGTGTTGCTGCTGCAACTATTGAGACTGCAACTTACAGAAAGATAGAAAGTCATATCTAGGCAGTTTGGGAGCTCTGATGGTGCTGAAACTTTAGATCCGGGCTCTATGATGGATACCCAAGATAACCCAGAAAGGATTTTCCAGATCTATGAATCTAATAAAATCACCCTCTTAGGGCTTGCACTATGTAGCTGCTGGGTATGCATATCTGTTGCATGAACTAATGATATGATGGATGTAATGATGCACAATTAGCTATATGCAAGAAGGGTTGATACCTTCCCTAGATCCTTGGTCTAAAAGATCAAGATCTAACTCCTCCAATCTCCTCCACTGAAAATAGCTATTGGATGAACAACAGCTTCATAAAACTGCGTCGTGAGAGAGGGAGGCTCAATAGCCTGCTGCTAGAAATGTCAAATCAACGCTTGAATTATGGGAACAATGAATACAACGTGAGGATATGATCCCTCATAGGATTTCTAGTTGAAATGTTGAAAACTTACTTCCTCCAATAGATCTATAGGACTGATTTGTGCAATCCTTGAAGGGACTGCTGCTGCATGGAGGTAAAACCCAATGGAATGAATGCCAGATATAGATCTATTTCTCCTGGAAGACTATATCTAAAAAACAAAGTGGTAGGATGAATCCTCCACCAGTTTCCTAGCTGAATGCTAGAAACAACCTCCTGAAGATGGCACCAATGCTTGATGAGGAATACAAATTAATAGAAAACCTTGCCAGAGTAGGTAGACAAGTCCCCCATGGGTAAGGGTAGGATTTCCACTCGGAAACACCCTGTGCTAAACAACACTACAGACTTAGCTAAACAACTCAAGCATGCATATAAATGTCCTAAGATAAATCCAGATCTAAACATATCAAAGAATAATCCAAGTATCCAAACCTGCCTTCTATTGTGCCTTCACCTTCATTATATAGAATATGAGCCTTCCATAGCTTAAGCCCTCTTCATAACTACACTGTGCATGTCGACATAAGTTTCCATGGTTGATCATTCTATTTCTCCATGTCCTCCATCATGTATAAATGTGGTGATCACCCTCTCCAACATGTGTGCATTAAATGCATCACTACCTCCACTAACTTATCATAAGTGCTTTACGATCTTACTTTGAATGCACTATGATCTCAGTTGACCTCTTCAAATATCCTTGTGATTTTACATGTAAGATCCATGATCATACTTGACTGTTTCATCCTCCATGATCTATCTCATAAATGAGACATGATCTCCACTACTCCATGATTTAGATCTTGATCTAAAATATCAACATACACAGATCAAAAGTGGATTTTATTATTTAATGGGGTTTATGGGTCACTCCACCCTCTTATTTACTTAATTAATTAAGTTTATTAAGAACTCTAATATTCAAAATAAACATGTGAAAATTTTGGAATATTACAAAGCCAAACCACTTAGTCACATAGTGTCCCAAACTAAGGGCATTTAACCGTTGGTACCAAGTCCCTCACATTTCCTGAAGCAACTTATTTTTGCATCGACGACATATGTGTCATATTTTCTGAAGCAACCACCATGTGCACCAATTTCCTCACATCCATCAATTCCAGTCCATGTTGGATTTCATGCGATGCTTCATTGCTATAAACTTCGACTTGGCCAGCAGAGACACATAATCCGCAAAAAATACCACCACCTAAAGGACGGAAACAACAAGGACCATATTATATGTGTTTGAGGAGACAGAGTCACCTGAACAACCACCTCCCCCCCATTATTTCCCTCAAGCTCCTATCCATCTTTGTGCACTCTGTGATGAACAAGACCACTTCATCGATGACTGTGAAACCCTAGAGCTGTTTGAGAGATGGTATCCAGTCAACCCCGTATACTACGACAACTTACTAGTAGTCTAGTATTCATATTGAGTATGTTCAGGTGACCACCCGGTTCGTCGTTCTCCCTATATCCCTCGGTTATGTTCATCGTTAAACAGTTTACTCCATGCCATAATATGCGTCGCCACAACAGACGGATGAAATTCAAAATTCATCGAAAGTTCGACAATGTAAGAAAATGTGGCAACCAAGTCTATTTTCTTCATGTCAGCTGAAAAGCGGTAGACATAGGGGCACATCATCACCCCCAAGCATCATCCATGGAGAAGCCCAACCTATGATTTATGCGACTAGTGGAATCATTTGGTCGCCCAGTACCCAAACTTAAGATCATTTCGAAAGTGGTACCCAATCACCCCAACAGTCCAAAGGAAATGGAGAACCACGGAAAAACAGTCTTGTCTCATTTCTCATGACAACCATCAGATTCGACACTATACTTACATCTCCCAGTTTCAACCTTTGGTAGGCACCATACGCTCATTGGCTACCAAATACCCGGATATAACTGGTCTAGAACCAAGGCATCTTGACACAAGGAAAACCTCCCCAAGGTAGAGTGCCCCCCATCATTACCAATACATTAGGAATAGTAATACGACCCATCATCTTAGCAGGGCCCAAAACTAGCCAAGTATGACATGTGGGTTGTGCGACAGAAATGACCACAAAGTCAATCAATGTCAAGAACTCAAGATGCTCATTTAAAGTGTTTGCATGGTCACCACCATCCCAGTGATCCATCTCTCCAATCAAGATAATATCACATGTTGTTATTGCAGGATTTGCTCAAAATTCCACCATACTATAGATTGTGAGTACCTCCCAAGGCTAAGAGTGGCAAGGGTAGCATTGATTCTAAACTACCTAAAAAATCCAGACCAGCCAAAAACAAAGACTCAGAGATGGTAGAAGTGAAAACATGCCCCAATGCCCAATCATATCCAAGCATCCACTTCAGGTACAAAGAGTAGCGTTGGTTCTCACACCATCTACTCGATAAGCGCCTTGACACTATGCACCATTTTCATAAGTCACAATCATGAAACATAGATATGCCCCTTAATGGAAAAATTTAGGCACCTCTGCACTCAACCCAGCTTCCAAATCCATGAAAGTACGAGTACCCTTATTATGCCATGTGAGGAGCATAAGCTTTCTCTCACACAAGCCACCACAATGTAAATTCCTCCACCATTCAACGTTGATGACACACAAAACCACACATGATTCATCTCATCATGCATAAGAACCATGAATCGTGATTTCTGCTCACCTGTCATTGGTGTTGAGACCGCTACAACTACAATAGTAGTTGTAACATAGACGCTGAAAAATCCAATCTCCACCCTATCAACCTCGTCTATTTACACAACATCAACTATGGAATCATATCTGTGTGTGTCACTATACTATGAGGTAGAAGTTGTCAAAAAAGTACTTAAAACAATGTTATAGTGTATGGTTGACAACCATAAAACAAATTGGCACCATATGGTTTTTTCAGCTCTGTGGGCATACTGCACAGTAGTTAAAAACTTGACAGGATTCACATCTTTCCAACTAGTGTATGGGGTGGAATCCATGATTCCCATCGAACGCGAAATCCCCAACTTACATGTAGCCATTTAACTCCTCAATTATACCCAACCTTTAGAGCAACGGTTGGTATAGTTAGAATTCTTCGATGAAAAACGACGAGAGTCATGCCAACATAATGAGGCATATAAAAAACAGGTAAAAGCATCATTCGACCGCAACATCACACCTCGTTTAATTATTGAGGGAGATTTATTCCTCTGCTATGATGTTGTGCATGAAGCCTTAGGACATGGGAAGTTCAAAATATTATGGGAAGGTCCCTACATTATAAAAATTTCCTCCCCAAGGGGCATGCATCATGTCAGAGCCCGATGGTACATGCCTAGCTAACCCTGTCAATGGGCTCTACCTAAAAAAAATGCACCCATAAGGGCAGGAAGTCTCAACCTTAGAGATAAGATGCATGTAGCATAAATTTTTGATATGATCACAATCATCGAGGACCTGTTCTAAAAAATGATTTGGTGTCACAAACAGATCATCCCCCCATCCACTATTTTGGATTTGCTGATGGAGCCTCACGATGGTCACAAAATCTAACAGTAGTCACCTAGGCCATATACTATCCTGACCGATCACCATTCCTCGCCAACGAAGTATGTATCAGATCAGCTACCAATAATTAAGAAGAATATGATATAGTTGTCGAGTTGTTGAGCGATGCCTCCAACCAAGGCATTCACCATCTACATGTCTACCTTTATTCCCATCTAGTGGTATCACAATTAAACTAAGATTTTGAAGTACGAAATTCAAAACTATTTAGGAAGTATTTTAATGAACGAATATTAATTCATCAGTTTGATCATATTAAATTCACATATATACCAAGAAATAAACATTAGACAGTTGATCGCATAGATAATCACATTCTATACTGGAATGCATCTCATATAAACCATCATCCATAGAAAATAAAAACATGAAAACATAGATATCCATCATAGGTACATAACATCCATCAATAAACACAAAAAAATAGCCATAGAAACATCATCAGATCTGAAAAAAAATATACGTCTCGCATATATACATCAAAAAATATATGGGTCACAGTATACAAGTCATGTCCCTGACCATAATGTCAATCAAAAAATATGTCAAAATGTCATCAAAAAATAGGGAAGCATCCTCATATCGGGCACTTTCCCTGAACATACAAATCTCTCAGGCTGAGCCCCTCCAGGTGGGTCCTCTAGACCCACAACTGCACCTAGTTCCAGTATAGGTGTAGCACCCAAAACTACAAGTGCCACAGGGAGGAAAGTCGGGAGATGTGCTCTCTCTCGAGCCATCAGTGTCGCGAGCCATGTATCGTCCAAATCATCAGCAAAACCCTAGGTCAACCTCTCTAGTTGACTCCATGAGTTAGCTAAATCTATTGCACGAGTGTCCACAGCTTGGACCTGAGCCTCAACAGCAGCTAGATTCTCCTTGAATGTCGTCGCTCAAGCCTTAGCCACCTCAGTGCGAGCAAGAAGTGTTGGGTGTGGAGGCTGCTTATATTGTTTATTTTGTATCACAACGTTGGACCCCTGTACCTTAATGGGGCAGCCATGCCGCCCGTAATTAAACACTGCCTTGGGGGTCCAAGGGGGGGCAGCTGTGACTTTATGGAGCCCCCTCCCCCCCGACGGGGGGTTTCTGGTGCATCGCCTCCAAAGCTAAAAACAGATGTAAAATTTCCTTGTAAAAGTATAGTAATTTATAGTCAATCTGGACCATTCATTAGGGGGATGATCTGACAGTAGAAGTTATGTTTAGTTTAGTGTTTTTTTCCCCTAGAAGGAAACCCCTCACTTATATGAGGGCATTGTATTGCGGCTATGTATTTTATGTGTATTCTTAGAGAAAGAAACATATAGGGAGACTATGACAGAGAAAAAACGATATTACAACAGATATGCTATAGGTTGTGTCTCTTCAATTTACTAGATAATAGAAAGGAAGGACTGGCTATTCAGGGTGGATGTAGCCAAACTGGGTGAACCACGTATATCTTTTTCTCTCTAGTTTTATGTATTTTGTGTTCTTGTGTTTTCCACATATTTTATGTTTCACATTTCTTTGTAATATATAATTTTATAACAACTGGTATCAGAGCCGAAGGTCTATTTGGCTGATAAACTCGCAAGAAAGAAGGGTTTCTTATTCGAGTGGGAGCAATGGCGGAAGATGGTAGGTTTAGGGTCAAGAAATTTAACGGCCAAAACTCCCCACTGTGGAAGATGCAGATGGAAGATTATTTGTATCCAAAAGATCTGTACCTACCATTGAGTGGAAAAAAAATTAGCCGACAGCTATGACAGATGTAGAATGGGAGATTCTCCGTAGAAAGGCACTTAGAACAGTACAGTTGTGCCTCGCGGCGTCGGTAGCCTTCAATATTTTGAAAGGAACAACAACAGAGGGCTTGAGTAAGGTGTTGGAGAAACTGTATGAGAAACCCTCAACCTCAAACATGGTATTTCTTATCAAACATTTATTTAATATGAAGATGTCGGAAGGTGGATCTGTTGCAGACCATTTAAATGATTTTAATACAGTTACCATTCAGTTATGTTCTGTAGGTGTAAAATTTGATGATGAAGTTAGGGCTCTTTTATTTCTGTGATCATTACCAAAAAGCTGGAATGGTTTAGTTATGGCCATTAGTAACTCTTTCTCTGGATCTAGTACTTTAAAGTTTGATGATGTTGTCGGTGCTATCCTTAGTGAAGAAATGCGACGGAAAAGCTCCGGTGAGACAATGGGTAATGCTTTGAGTGCAAAGTCTAGGGGAAGAATAATGGAAAGAGGAAAGAGCTCAGGATATCATAGTAAATCAAGGAAAGGTAGATCCAAGTCTAGATCAAGGATAGTGTGTTGGAAATGTGGAAAGAAAGGACACCTAAAGAAAGATTGTAGATCTCGAGAGGGAAAAGAAGGAGACACACAAATGTGGCAGGTGATGTGTTACAAGATGCTTTGATTATTTCTTTCGAAATTTTTAATGATTCCTGGGCAGTAGATTCAGGGGCCTCATTCCATAACACACCTGGTAAGAAATATTTTCATGACTATGTTCAAGGAGATTTTGGACAAGTTTGTTTGGGTGATGATAAACCCTATAAAATTGTTGGAATGGGTAAGATTCTTGTAAAAAATGAAAATGGAAACCAATGGCTATTAAAGGAGGTAAGGCATGTTCGAGATCTGAAGAAAAATCTGATCTCAATAGGGCAGTTAGGCGGTGAAGGTTGTGTGACAAATTTCACAGATACAACTTGGAAGGTCACCAAAGGAGCCCTGGTAATACCAAAAGGTGAAAAGGTTGGTACATTGTATTTATCAATGGTGTTTCTAACTTTGTTAATGCTTTAACTTCCAAAGGAGCAGATGCAGCATTATGGCATCATAGGCTCGGACACATGAGTGAGAAGGGGATGAATATTCTTCACTCAGGAAATCTGTTGTCGGGTTTGAAGAATGTTGATTTGGATTTCTGTGAGAATTGTATTTATCGAAAACAGAAGAGAGTCAGATTTCTCAGAGTTTGGAAAGAAAAGAAGAGCGAAATTTTAGAGCTTGTGCATATAGATGTATGGGGACCTGCTCAGGTATCATCTCTTGGTGTCTCTCGTTATTATGTTACATTTATTGATGATGCAACTAGAAAAACTTGGACTTAATGTGTTCAGAATAAATCTGATGTATTTGACACTTTCAAGAAATGGAAAGCTTTGGTTGAAATTGAGACAGGAAAGAATTTGAAGTATCTCAGATTAGATAATGGAGGTGAATATTGCAGCAAAGAGTTTTATAGGTACTATTCAGAGCATGGAATTTTCAGAGAGAAGACAGTTCCAAGAACACCACAAGAAAATGGTGTGCCAGAAAGGATGAACAGAACAATCATGGAGCATGCAAGGTTCATGAGATTGCATGTGAGAATGCCTTTACAATTTTGGGCAGATGTTGTAGATATTGTTGTTTATCTAATAAACAGAGGGCCTTCAAGTTCCTTGGATGGTGGTATTCCAGAGGAAGCATGGATAGGTAAAAAGGTAAACTATTTTTTTAAAGCCTTTTGGCTGTGAAGCCTTTTTCCATATTAATAAATAAAACAAAACAAAGCTTGAGGAAAAATCAAAGAAATTTACCTTTATTGGATATGGTGTTAATAATTTTGGTTATCGCTTATATGATTATGAAAATCACAAAATCATTAGGAGTAGAGATGTAATATTAAATGAAAAGGTATTGTATAAGGATCAGTTGCAGAAAAAGAAACAGGAAAAAGAAAACAAAGAATACACAATTCTTGATGAGATCACAGAAAAAGTAAAGGTGCCTGAAAATAATAATAATCAACAAAAACAACCACCACAATAGTAACAGGCACCTCAAACACCTAAAAGTGGTGCTAGAAGATCTACCAGGATAAGTAGACCCCCTGAACGATACTCTCCTTCATTATATTATTTGTTGTTGACTAATTCTGGTGTACCCGAATGTTATGAAGAAGCAATGCAGGTTGAAACCAGGAAGAAGTGGGAGCTAGCCATGGAAGAAGAGATGGAATCCTTAATACATAACCAGACTTGGGACTTAGTCAGGTTGCCTGCAGATAAAACAAAATTGAAAAATAAATGGGTTTACAGGTTGAAGGAAGAACTTGGAGGAAAATAGAGGTACAAAGCTAGACTTGTGGTGTAGGGGTTTTCACAAAAGAAAGGTATTTATTTTGCTGAAATATTTTCTGATGTTGTTAAGATGACTTCAATCAGAACTATTTTATGTATTGTAGTAGCGGAATATTTACATCTTGAACAGTTAGATGTAAAGACAACATTTCTCCATGGATATTTGGAGGAAGAGATATATACGGAGCAACCAAAAGGATATGAGGTCAAAGGGAAAGAAAAATTAGTGTGCAGGTTAAAGAAGAGCTTGTATGGCTTAAAATAGGCTCCAAGGCAGTGGTATCTAAAATTTGACATGTTTATGTCTGAACAACGTTATATTACATGTCACTCTGATCATTGTGTTTATATGAAAAAGAAAAATGATGGCAACTATCTTATATTGTTATTGTATGTAGCTGACATGCTTGTTGTAGGGTCTAACATGCAGGAAATAAATGTGCTCAAAAGAAAATTGGCAAATGAATTTGCAATGAAGGACTTGGGAGCTGCAAAAAAAATCCTTGTTATGAGAATAACTAGAGACAAGAAAAATTTCAAATTAACACTTTCTCAGAAGGACTACATACAAAAGGTGTTAAAAATATTTAATATGCAGAATGCAAAACTAGTTAGTACACCTTTTGCTAGCCATTTAAAAATTAGTAAGGAGATGTGCCCCAAGACTCAAGAAGAAATGGAATATATGTAAAATTTTGATATGCATCAGCAGTTGGAAGCTTAATTTATGCAATGGTCTGTACAAGGCCTGATATTGCACATGCAGTGGGAGTTGTAAGCAGGTGCATGAAAAATCCAAGAAAATAACATTGGATGGAAGTGAAATGGATGCTCAGATATTTGAGAGGTACCACAAATCAAGAATTATGCTTTGGTCGTTCAAACATTGCTCTACAAGGATATGTTGATGCAGATATGGCAGGGGACAGAGATAACAAGAGGAGAACTACAGGATATGTATTTACTGTAGGTGGAAAACTATCAGTTGGGTTTCAAAAATCGAAGGTGTTGTTGCACTTTCAACAACAGAAGAAGAGTATGTTGCTGCTACAGAGGCTAGTAAAGAAATGATTTGGTTACAAACGTTTATGGATGAATTGGGTAAGAAGCATGATACGGGCACGTTATAAATTGATAGAAAAAGTGCCATTCATCTTGCAAAGAACTCATCATTTCATTCCAGGACTAAACACATACAGCTCAAGTACCATTTCATATGGTCAGTATTGGAAGATGGATAGTTGAAGCTTGAAAAGATACACACTAGCGAGAGTCCTACAGATATGATAACAAAAGTTGTAACCAGGGAGAAACTGAGAATATGCTTAGTTTCAATTGGTCTTCAAGGATGACGATGAAGATGAGAAACAACCAGGTCCAAAGAGGAGTCATTTTCCAACAAATGAAGCAGCGGTAGAGTTTCTACAATCAGTCTCCAAGTGGGAGATTTTCGGGTGTGGAGCTTGATTATCTTGTTTATTTTGTATTAGAACATTGGACCCTTGTACCGTAATGGGGCGATAACATCTCCCGTAATTAAACGCTGCCTGAGGGGGGCCCTCCTTAGTCACTGATGCCCCAGCAAGTGGGTAGGAGGATGCCCTGTTGATACCACATATGCAAGAGAAACAAAAATAATGTTAGTGTCACCATAAAAGAAATATAAATATACACATAATGAAATCCTCAAAAAATGTAGAAAAATATAAAAGGTTGTACCTTCGAGCCCCCATGGGTAGCTAGCTGGAAGACCCATATTTGGGTCCCCCCAGAAATCCATCCCTGACTACGGATAGTCTAAAAACATTAGTGGGTTCACCTAGAATCACGCCTCGACGGTCGCATCCCAGTAGCAACCAGCCTCCCCTTCTCCACCACGGGTCATCATGAGCGCTCACCGCCACATTCAAGATCCCTAGGAGGACCTAGAGGCACTGGCACAAAGGGTCTAAGCATCGCCACCCTCTCAAACATGATACTACATAAAACGCTAGCATAGGTGAAGACCTTCGATGCCCCTCAAACCTTCCCTAGTTGTGAGACCAGGCCATCATAAAAATGGCTCGTCCAGTCATAGAAGTCACTGACCTATAGCCGGCACAAGAAACCAATATGAGGACCTGGCGCCCTATTGGGTGATTATGACCCTATCAAGTGAGCTATCATTGCCAGGGGAACCCTCTCAGCTAAATTAGTCACTGAGTCAATACAAATACATCCCTGTGTAAGCGGCTCGCCACCGCAATGATACTCAACCCAACATCGAATAATCACCCTACCAGGAGGGAGTGGGTGTGGAAGCACCTCCCCCTGAGGAAATAAATCAGTCACAAAGTAAAAAAATATCTCTTGACAGATGACGACATCTCTACACTGCAACACAATCACTCACCATCTCCTGTTCCAACAATGGACCAAGAAATGGAGAAGACTATCTTGTGATCTTAGAAGCTTGTTCTCTAGAAATTTCAACAACCCCCATTGAGCCAAAAGCCCCCGAGAATTGGGGTCTTGCACCACAGCTCCGTGAATATCAGTCCAATCACGCTCACGCCACGACATCCTATTACCAAGAAAAACCAAAAATCAATGGCCAAAATAAAAAATCCAAAAAATTAAAAATTTTTTTCCCATCATCATGCCTGTGTAGAAAATAGGTGCAATGACTGCACGTATGTATCAGATACATATGGGCACATCATCTCACAAAATATTCACTAAGCACGATAACATCGTGAGAAGACTTGCTTCTCCACGAGGTCCACACAACTCAGCCTTGATCGCCTACGCAATCGAGGCCAAAAATTGACAGGAAATCCATACAAACCACATTTGTACGGACCCCCTAGAAACAAATCACAAAATTGAAAAGAAGGACGTTCAGGGCCCTACCTGGCACTAACAGTGCGAATCTCGAGTACTTAGGCTGACTGTAATGACAAGAAAGGCTCGGAAGCAAGGGCTCAAATCTGACCTCAGACTTTCAAACAACACAAATGAATTGGAATGAGCCATATTGGCCAATATATTGCCCTTTTCTCATTATTCGAAAGACTATAACTAGATCTCAGAGCACCGAATTACAAAACCACAAAAAACATAGTGACCAACACTTCATCACATTCAAAATAGGCTCCATACATCCATGCCTCATGAAAATTCATTTTTCAGTCACAACAGGTATGCCCTCTCTTATCGCTTTCCATTCAACCTTATTATCAATAATTTGAATAGAAAATATTCTTTTTACTTGGGGAATTGGTTGTAGGTATTAAAAAAACACTGAATCACCCTTCGCCCCAACCACTAAAATTACACTAGCAGGTATAATTCTATCCCTAGCATGATAAACTCCCCATACAAGCTTTGCATATCCTAACATCATTTCTCTAGAAGAGATCAACCACAGGTTCTAATCACCTGACCATGTTTATAATCACCTCACCTTGCACATGGTAAATATTATCGCAGGTCAGTATAACCTCACACTCCATGGAATCCATCACTCATGTAGACCATACACCAAAGTTCTGGAGCCATGGCCATAAAATCCAAGTCCAAGAAGTACTTCATGTTCACTCATCCATCATACATCAAGTCAAGTTTCACCCATATCATGATAACACCCCCCTCCCAGACTACCATTCTCATCAGCAGATCGAATACACCCCACCACATCTCGTACTTGTCCATCACACCCCCATTAGTATAGCCCATCAATGACACTATTCATCCACTTCATCACCCCTGCACCAAGACAAACCAATGGGTCCCCCACCTTGAGTAAAACACCTTCCTCACATCATAGTGACGAATTATTTTCATGTTTATTGCGGTACCCATCTCCATGCTTGTACATCCAAACCCATTATATACTCTTTTGGAAAGTGTACAAATATTTTTTAGGGGAGAAATCCCACCCATCCATCCACATTTCCCACCTAGCAACAATCCCTAATCACCCTTGGTCAAAGCTTCACGTTCTTTTCTAAACCCAGCCATCACACTCATAACAACCACACACCACCCTAGATGTTTTACCGACTCGAGGGATTTCCTCACCATAAAACATTATGACTGTCACCACTTGCATTTACAAGTTCTGACCTCGGGCCACTTAACTATCATCATCATTTATAGCCATTTCATGTCATCATGCCTAAGTTAGCCTATCACACCATGCCCTGCTACATCAGACACCCTAGTCCCTTGCATCAGTACTCCTCTCAGTCGGTTGATTGTTCCTTCTTGTTGACCACAATAGACATTTTCTAGGAAGGAGGTAGTACCCTGGATGATTCCTCAACTCAATAGGGGCATCCCTAGATGGTACTATGGGAATCATCATCACCCATTGATGTCATCGATCCTCTTGACATTCGACTTCAACATAAATTTTCATGTCAAGATGGTATCATACTTCATAACCATTGCACTCTGTTAGAATTCGTCGAAGACTCGTGATATGATAACCATATTTTTAAGAAATTCTTACACAGGAAGGTCCCCAATAGTCAGATACCCATCCGTATAATGAAAAATTGTTCTAAAAACAAACATGCCATACCAATATTATGCATGTGGGCACCACATTCAACCTTCTTTCAAAGAAAAAATTCCCTTGAGGGCATCAACAACCATTGTCATCAACCATCGCCATCAACCAACAGTAGGTCACTACCACAAAAGTGACATAAACATATCATCTATCTATCAGTTAAGCTTAACTAGTCAAAACATCGTGAGCATGGGACATGCCGGCCTTGTAGAAATATTTTATTCATTCTATCTCTTGCAGGGTTCCAACAGAGCACGGTGTCTATTTTACTCATGACAAGGGGTCTCCAACCTTGGTTTTCAAGCAAGATACTCTCTCTCTCTCTCTCTCAAAAGGACTACACATAAAAACAAACTATAATGTATTTCGACTAAATAGTTCTTCTTAGACCTCATACATTAAGGGGAAACTGTTAACACTGAAAAATTTTACAAGAAAAAGACATTAGAAAATATCAAGAAGAAGGTAAAAATAAAGATTTACAGGGAAGAAATACATTACAGGAGCTGAAAATATTAACTTTTCCTAAGGTTAGAAGGCAAATTTTTAGACCGTGCACAAGAGGCATTGACCCTTGGTGATATTTGTGGTTTTTTCTTCGATAGTCGCGAAGAACATAGTGACTATACCTCGAATAGCCATGCGGAATTGAGGATGTGGAAAGTCACCATCCGGGACCATTTGGAGAAAAAGATTCTCACTCAAGCTAGCCAAGTACAACTGCCTTGGACCCACCTTGAGGCTTTAGTGCAACAAACAAAGGAATCAAACCCCCACTCTTGTGTCAACATCGATATTGTACCAAGAGAGGGAGAGAAAATTTGAAATTTTTCTATAAAATACATCCATGTGAAGAGAAATGGGAGACACATTGTTATGCTGGCCAAATTGCTCCTCAGTAATCTAGCTTGTGTTGTCTAGCATCAAGAGGATTGGAAGGATTCATCTGTTGGCCATATAGCACCTCAATCCAAGAGAGAAGAGTTCACCACATGTCCTTCAATCTACCATCCTCTGAGAGGGAAGAAAGGCTTGCTAAAATCTTGAGGGGAAGAGACCTCCTTGTCTTGGTATTGGAGCTCCAAATCTCGAAGGATCCACTACAAGGGATTTAACACTATATCTTATACTACCACCAACACCTAATAAAGGGAGAGAGCTCTCCATTGTTGAGTTATTAGTGTGTTTTCTCTATTGAGCATGTTTCTTGTACATTTTGTTTTGTTATTGTTTATTTGTTTATGTAGAATGTTATGTTTCCAGTTAACTTAGCTTATTACATGTTGAACTTGTTCCACTAACATTTGACAATCCAATTTGACCTGTGACTTTCTTGTAGGAAAGAAGCATCCCAACTAAGCACAGTGTATTTCGTGCGCCCATGTGCCAAATACACTGTAACACATACCAAGAATTGCACATGTAGTGGGAGTATTGAGAAGGTTAATGTCAAAACTAGGGGAATGAGAATTGGAAAACAATAAAGAAGGTTTTTAGGTATCTACATGCCACTAGTGATTATGATTTTTCCTACCAATGAAGACTAGGATTGGAGAGAGTGTTGGACATACGCTTCTTGTTGATGCTATAAATATGGATCACAAAATATCTACAAGTGGGTACGTGTTTAAACTATTTGGAGGAGAAATTAGTTGGATGAGTTGAAAGATACAGTATGTAGTTGCACTTTCAAATACAAAAGTTGAATACATGATAGCCACGTATGAAAGCAAGGAATAAAGTTGGTTACAAATATTGTGTTTAAGTATGGGGTTGGTACAAAAATCTATAAGGATATTTTGTGACAACCAAAGTGCAATTTTATTGGAAAAGAACCTTGCTTGTAATTTTAAGACAAGGCATATTGATGTTCGATATCAGTTTGAGATGGATATCGTTGAAGACAAAAAGGTGTTGTTGGTAAAGGTTGGCACTTTGAATAATGTTGCATATGCATTAACAAAGTCTGTGAGCACTGTAAGTTCTCTTGGTGTAGAGAAATAATGGGTGTTACTACAATATATTGGTGATTGTGTACTCTTTCATCCCCCTATGTGTAAATAAAAAAAAAAGTGTGAGAATGTTGCGTATGTGTTATATTCTTTACATGACTAGCTCCATGTGCAATGTGGATCCATTGGGAGAAACAGTGGGTGATATCACCCTTGCATGAGGTTTGAGGTGGTGCCCAAAATTTTTTTGGCGTTTTGTTGCATCCATTTTTGGGGGGATTACTGTTAATTATTTTTTACTGCATGGTGGTTTTTCCCATGGTTTTGTATGTCTAGTCAAAGGAACTATGATTATATTCTAATACCGGGTTAATGGATTGGGGGGTTATGAATGTTATTACATGTATATAATTCATTGTAGCATTGTATTGGAATATAATGAAATACCAATATGGTTTTCCTAGTTTTGTGTTCTCAGAGAAAAATATTTGTGTATATTTTCTATGATTTCCAGTATATCTTTTTAGTTTTTTTTAAGAATTTTTCTCTAGGTATTATCTATAAAAATTTAAAACCTACATGGTAGCTCAACTTGTAACAATAATTGATACCTTGATCTATCATTGATAACAAATTTAATAGGTTTATAATGAAATTATATGTTTGTGAAGCCAATTGGAAGAGGTAAAATAAGGACGACCTCTAGGACCTCGATCTCCTCCATTAGTCAATTGAATCATCTAGATGACTTTACCTTCTACACATAAACTCTAAAATTTCAATATACTAATTAATGAAATAGAGAAGGAGAATTCCTTTTGGATCAATGATGATAATATTTTGACTTAATTTGAATTTTTCACAATTTTTTCCAAATATTTTGTTTTTTCTTTATAATGTATATAGTTAGAAGTTTTTATGTCCATGTGTGCTCTAAATAGCCTAGCCTCTTACTAAGTTGTTGTAGACTGTGGACAATGTTCAATCATTTTGGTATGTTGTATCTTCCTTATGAACTTAGCTTGTAGATTTTGATCAATAAAATACCCCAAATTTTTTTTTTTTTTTAAATCAATATTGACTCTTTTGGAATTGAAATTCATAATTTTGGAATCAAAATTGACACTTTTGGAATCAAAATTAGCACTTTTGGAACCAAATTCGTACTTTTGGAATTGATATTATTTGAAACTCAGATTTTTGGAATTAAAACTATTCGAAATTAACACTTTCAAAAACCAATATTCATACTTTCATAATCCAAATGTTAGAATTTAAAATTTTTTATTTTTACACTTTCAAAAAATGAAATTCATAATTTTTTAGTCTAGGTTATTACTTATTAGTGAAAATCTGGTAGCATGATTGTGATTTAATGGCATATTCTCAAGTTAGGATTCTACTAAGAAGTTTGTATAGCCACATGTTTAATTCAATTTTCATTCATTCAATGTTCACTCATTCATGTCATTATTAAAAAATTGCATACATATCATATTGGATTTCTTCGTGATGCACTTCTACTTCCCTTTGAAAAAACCACAAAATAAGTTTTGAATAAAAAATATAGAAGATATGAATAAAATTACAATTTTCTTTTGAATACTATATTGTCAACAAGGAATGGAAATTCATATATTTGGGCATTCAAATATACCAATCTTGTGGCTCATGGTAACCATTAAATCTTTGAATTTGAGTGTCCACCATGTTCTCCCTCTCTCTTAAAAAAATTAACCAGAATAAGAATTTTATATAAAAAAATAATGTTGTTAGAATACACAACTGAAGTACATCAGAAACAATAATACAAAGAAATTTTCTTCAATGATTCTAAAAAGCGGAGGGAAAAAAATCATCCTCATCCCAACAAAGGAACAAGTGAGGAATATCCAATACTAGATCTTATGAAACTCGAGCCTATGGCTTCTTATAATAGGAGTATATTCTTACAAATTGATTACACAAGATGGTACAAAATATAAAATTCTAATATTTAATCAAAAGAAAACCCCCACTAGAACCATAGGAAGCTAAAGAATTATGGGCACTAGATTTTGAGGATATATTGCTTCAATATTTTCTATTTCTTGTTAATGGGGAAGAAGATCATTGATTTATTCTTAGAACATCTGAATAGGAAGGAGAATAAGAGGAGAGATTGACTTCCTTCTTTTCCTCCAAACTAGTCTCTTATTCCTTATCTAAAGGGGTGACTCTGTCACTATCCTTAAAAGTAGTCTCTTTTTTAGTGGGCGAATTGATTTTTTTTAGGAAATTAATATGGATCTATATTATCTTATTCAAATTCTTCCTTTGAGGACTTCACATATTCATATCTATTACTGGAGGGCAGATACTAATAAGATTCAAGACTTCTAGAATGAGGCTTTTTAGAGGGATGATTCTTGTGCTTCATTGGAAATGGTTTGGATGCTTCCTGCTCATCATTAGTTTGAGAAGATAGTGGAGGGATAGGAGAGTAGGATGCTAGAGATTTTTAATAGTGTTTTTCAAAGTGCCCATAGTCATGGAAAAAAATCATTTAAAAGGAACATGCTCATAATCAAAATATTGAAAATGGAATCATCCCTCGAAGATGAATTAAATCACCTTAAGGATTCCTTTTTCAAAATCCATTCAACACGAATTCCAACACAAGAGAATTTATTGTCCTTCCCATACGAACTAGTAATGTTATAGAAAAATTTGTCACCAATGGATTTGAAAATACCATAGTAGTATAAAATAAGGGAAATATATGAAAATATAATTCAGACAAGCGTATAAGAGATTTCCATGGTAGGATTAAAATCGAAAATCTAGTGGGTGATCAACATTCCCCTAGAGATCATGAAATAGGGCCCAAATATGTAGATTAGATCCATGTCCTCTTTTCTTTAAAAAATAAAAATAAAAGTGACCATTTCCACAATATAAAGTACCAATGGGTTCATTATTTTCCCATTTTTAGATATCCATTCTAAAACAAATGTATAATTGGGATAAGTATTATGAATTTACCAATCAACCTTATTTCCTTAATGGTATTATCATTCTTCTTCGTAGATGCAACAAACCTCGAATCAAGAGAAGGAATTGTATCTAGTCCTTTTACAAATATACTAGGAGAGAGAGAGCATAGACCATCTATGCCAGGGTTGTAAATACCACTCATTGTACAGGAAATGAACTCAACATAACTGGTTGAGAAAATAGATTAGCCATGCCAATAGCAAGTTGGGGCAGTAGAAAACCATGTCTGAAACCTAGAATCAACAACATAAACTTCTAATCTATCATGAATAATAAAGAACTCTACACATAACCATTGTAAAAAATGAATAGACCCATGGCTGTTGAAAACAAAACCTATTAAGGCTCTATATTACTAGCATAGTCCCTTATTTTTATTAGTGTAGCCCCCTTATTATTATTTTTGTACCCCTGTAGTCCCCATATTGTTATTATTGTGCCCTTAGGTTATTATTGTTAGGTTGGTTAGGATTATATTATGACCCCATGGACTCTTATGTATCGAAAGGAGGTTTTTTCATTTGTGTCATCCAAGAATTTTTCATTTATGTAATGTAAAGGAGGTTCCCCCCTCTAAGTGGCTAATTTATAAGGCGATGATCTCTCTTTTCTTCTATTTTGGGAGCTGGTTTCATAAAATTTGGTATCAGAGATTTGGATTCTAGGGTTTCGCTACTTCAAACAGGTCATTGTGGCATTTTCGCTATAATTTTTTTTACTAAGCTTCAAAAGCTAAAAAAAACCCATTTGAGAAGAAATATTGAGGAACTTCCTGTGCAAATTTCAGACCTTGGTTCACAATAGTTTTGGATATATGATCTATGGAATTTAGGGTTTTTGCAGGCTCCTAAATTTTATATCAAAGAGGTGACCTTGGGAAAATTTTCATAAGTGTCTCTCTGTGTATCAGATTCGAATTATGTAAGATGTGGTCGAAATTAAACGGAGTGAGGTTTCCTGTGTATCGATTGCAGAGCCAAAGGAGGAAACAGTGACACGTGGCATGCCATACAGGTTCTCTCTACTGAACTATTCCATAATTAGGCCATTGTGGGAGTTTGGGCATAACTTTGCCTTGAATAATCCAAATCAAGTTTGACCTATGACATTGGAAAGAAGAATGAGAGGGCTAATAAAAGACTGAAGAAAAAATCTTATGGAACCAAAATGACAGAGGTACATCAGTTTCAATATTGACCTCAAAAGAAAGAAAAATGTGTGTATGATTTTTAAAAATTGCATAAGCCTTGTTTGAAAAATCAGTTTGAAGTGATTCCAAGGGCACATTGAAGCATATATATCAGTATTGGGTTATTAAATGACCCCAAAAAATAATTCAGAACCCATTAAGACCTCATAAGGCTCTACTATGTCTCATGAAGAGAAATAAGTGAAACATGATATATCAAAATTACAAGAACAAGTGAAAAATATTTTGTTGTCGTAACAAGTAACAAAAAATGAAATGGAAGCTAAGATGGATGGTTTGAAGAAAGTCGTGGAAGCTAAGATGGATGGTTTGAATAAAGGCATGGAAGATAAAATGGATGGTTTGAAGAATGACATGGAAGCTAAGATGGATGGCGTGGAAGCTAAGATGGATGGTATAGAAGGCAACATGGATGGTTTGAAGAAAGGCGTGGAGGCTAAGATGGATAGTTTGAAGAAAGGCATGGAATCTAAGATGGATGGTTTGAATAATGGAATAGAAGCTAAGATGGCAAGTGGAAGCTAAGATGGATGGTATAGAAGGTAGCATGGAATATTTGAAGAAATACATGGAAGGTTTGAAGGAAGGTTTGGAAAAGTTGCTACAAGAAAAGCTTCCTCATGGAGAAAAGTTAGTAGAGGAAACTCATGATGAGGAAAAAAGAATTGTTAATCATGATTTCATAGACTCTAATGTTGAATTTCAGACCCACCATATTCCAAAGATATATATGAGGAAGTTTTATGGCAAGGATCCGATAACTTGGATACTACAAATGGAGAAATAATTTGTGCTCCATAATACAAAAAAAAACACAAAAGGCACACATTGAAACTTTATATTTAGAAAAAAATTAGTTTGTATGGTATCGATGGATTTGTTCTCGTAAACCACTAGTTACTTGGTCAAATTTTACGGGGTAAATTATAGCACATTATGAGGATACAAACAGCAACACCTTCTTTAGCCAATTGATAAATCTCAAACGAAAGTGTTCAATGATGGAGCACATTGAGAACTTCCAAAAATTTAATATAAGGGTAAATAATATTCCATAGGAACATAGGATTGATGTCTTCATATGGAATCTAAAGGATAACATCCAACATGAGGTTCACCTTTGGGAACCTGATACATTGGAGAAGGCATTCAAGTTGGAAAGAAAGTTGAAACCAAAATTATGGCAACAAGGAAGCCTACCACTCACAACTATAAATATGGAAGTGTTGCTACTCCTAGACTTCCACAACCTACAAGGTTGACACCACAAAAATTGGAAGAAAAAAGAGAAAAAGGGCTTTGCTATAGTTGTGATATCAAATACACTAAAGGTCATATGTATGTTGAGAAGAAATTATTTTACATAGATTATGAAGAGGAGGAAGAAAAGGAACAAGAAACTTCAAAATAAGAGTATATAAACCAGGAACTAACCCTAGAGGAAGAAGAAATGAATATGACCATATCCTGTAATGCATTGGCAGGAATTACCACTCCTCAAACTCTCAATATAGAAGGACATCTCAAGAAGGAAATGTAATAGTTCTTATTGATTCTGGTAGTACCCATAATTTTCTTCATTGTAAGGTAGCCAAGGAATTGAATTTCTTCCTATACCCAGTGTCACAGTGTCAAGTGATGGTGGCGAATGGAGAAACTATAAATTGCTCTGGAAAGTGCCATAATATCAAGATAACCATGGGGGAATATGTATTGAAAAGTCCTATGTTTTCCATTCCAATGTGTGGGGCTGATGTTGTACTAGGAGTACAATGGTTACAATATTTGGGGACGGTATCTTTTAATTTTCAAAAAAAATTCTTCAAAATATTTTTTGGAAGGAAAGGAAGTTTAATTACGGAGTATCACAGGAAATCTGGGAAATATAAAAAGCTCTAATTTCATGACAAAGCTTCTGAAGAAAGAACAACAAGGCATCATTGCACAATTATGCTCACTAGAAGTTCCAACATAAAAATCATCTATTTCTCCAGATCTCCAAAAGTCCTTGGACAATCATTCAAAGGTGTTTGAAAGTCTCAAAGGACTCCCACCTGTTCATGATCATGATCATGTTATTCATTTGATTCCAGGAAGTGTTCTTCCAAACATCAAGCCTTATAGATATCCTTATGTCCAAAAGAGCGAAATTGAACGTATGATTGCATAAATGCTAGAGGTTGGTATAATTCAACCTAATCAAAGTTCTTTCTCTGTTCCAGAAATATTGATGCATAAGAAGGATGGATCATGGTGCATGCGTCTGGATTATAGGGAGATTCAGATCAATAAGCTCACTATTAAAGATAAATTTCCCGTTCTTGTGATTGATGAATTATTGGATGAATTACATGGAGAAATTTATTTTACCAATTTGGATCACTATTCAGGATATCATAAAATTAGAATGAAGACTGAAGACATTCCGGAAACAAAATTTCAAAGTCATGAGGGTCATTATGAATTTTTGGTCATGCCTTTTGGCCTTACCAATGCACCTTCTACATTTCAAGGGTTGATGAATTCTATTTTTAAACCCTTCCTTAGAAAATTTGTGTTAGAAATTTTTTTTTATATTATAATCTAAAACAAGTCTTGGAAGGATCATGTTCAAAATGTTGAAACGGTGCTCAAACTATTGGAGGAGAAACAATTATATGCAAAAACCTCCAAATGTTTCTTTGGAGTAAAAGATGTGGAATATTTGGGTCATATTGTATCTCAGGAGGGTGTTAAGGTAGACACTAACAAAATTAAAGCCATTAAGGAATGGAAAATCCCCACAACCATAAAGCAATTGCAAGGATTTCTCGGGTTAACAGGGTATTATCGTAAGTTTGTTAAGAATTATGGTAAAATAGCAGCACCTCTAACAACATTATTGAAGAAAGATGCATTTTCACGGACTCCTGAAGCAACTAAGACATTTGAACATCTTAAAGAGGCAATGTGCCAAGCACCGATCTTAGCTACACCATACTTCACAAAAAAAATTATTGTGGAATGTGATGCCCTAGGAAATGGAATTGGTGTTGTTTTAATGCAAGAGGGAATACCAATTTCTTTTGAAAGTCGTCCAATAACAGGAAAGTATTTACAGAAAGCTATTTATGAGAAGGAAATTTTGGAAATACTACATGAACTAAAGAAATGGCGACATTCCCTAATAATAAGACACTTCAAGGTAAAAAATATCATGATAGTCTTAAATACTTTTTGGAACAAAGACTATCTTTAGAAGAGCAACAAAAATGGGTCACAAAGATGTTGGGTTATGAATTTAAAATAATATACAAAAAAGGGAAGGTAAATTTTGTCGCTGATGCACTCTCAAGAAAGGATGAGGATGTGGAAGCATTGCTTTGTGCCATTTATATTATCCAACCAGATTGGATAACTAAAGCAAGGGAGGAATGGATTTCAGAATATCTCATCAAGTGGAACAACTTACCCACTGAATAGTCCACATGGGAGGATGATAATTTTATACATAAGCATCCAAAACTACTCAAGAATTGAGGGCAACACTTTTTTGAAGGATAGGGGCATATTAGGGCCCTATATTACTAGTGTAGTCCCTTATTGTTGTTAGTGTAGCCCCCTTATTGTTATTGTTGTGCCCTTGTAGTCCCCATATTGTTATTATTGTGCCCTTACATTATTATTGTTAGGCCGACTAGGATTATATTGTGACCCCATGGACTCCTATATATAGAAAGGAGGTTTTTTCATTTGTGTCATCCAAAAATTGTTCATTTATGTAATGTAAAGGAGGTTATCCCCTTGAAGTGGATGATTTCTAAGGCATTGATCTCTCTTTTCTTCTACTTTGGGAGCTGGTTTCATAAAAAAACCTCAAATTTGCAACCAAATTTTCCATGATCTTATACAACACTACACAAATTTGTAATAAGCGGGGAGGAGTGATGATGGCTAAAAACCCTAACTGCTTTCTCCCTTAATGGTTTCAACTGCAATTCCACTACCCTCCATGATGTTGTTTAAAAAATGATTGAAAGATGATTTTTAATGTATCATTCTTCAACATATTGAAAGAGAACTACATTAGAGGGTTAATAGATTGTCAAAGCAAAAATGTGATAGACAATTTAGGTCTCTATTAACTATTCAGTGGTGAAATGGGGAAGGACTTTCCTAATTATGAAGATTCATAACGAATAGGTTTTATAGGTTTTTTTTTATTTCTTATATTTCAATATATCATTTAACACTTTAAAAACCTATTATAGGTTTTTCTTTTTTTCTTATATTTTAGTATATCATTTAACACTTTAACAACCTATTACTTTGTGTTTTTATGGTTAGTTTTTTAGTTTTTTTTAAGACCATTTTGATGGTTGAAGAGGTAAGTAAATCATATATGATTTTTTTTTTTCTATTAATTTTAAGAAATGAAAATCATAAATATATATATATATATATATATATATATATATATATATATATATATATATATATATATATTATTTTTTTAAGATAGAGGATTGTTAATAATTTATAATTTTATATTAGTATTAAAAAATAATATGGAAATGTTATACATTATGTTATTAATATTTAGAAGATTTTTATTAATATTTAAATATTACAAATGAAAACTTTTCATTTTTATCCACTTTTCTTTATGAATTATATAGATAGATAGATATAAATAATAATATATATTATATTAATACTTATTTATTTTTATATTAATATTTTAAATTTATCTTATTTTTTAATACCATATTTTTGTTAATAACAAAAATAAATAAATCATAATGATAAAATCTCAACGCATTTCACTATCATAAGAGCATGCTAAAAATATTAGATGAAAAGAAGGAAGGTTCTATTATATATATAGGTGATATCCAGGAAAAAAGGGTGTATATAATGGTGATGTTATGAAAAAGTAGGTATTTGAAAGTTTGTATTTATTTATTTTTGACTGGATAATTAGACCCTTTATTTGGAAACTTCCTTTTCCATAAGAAATACATAATATTGTTGTCAAAATCCCATAAATCAAAATTTGATGCAAAGTTCACCTCACGAAACTTTAAGAATGCTGCAATGATGTTCAGAACACTACATGCTAAGGCCACTTTATTGAAAGATTATTGCAATAATGTAAGAACCGTAGAGCAGTTAAAGAAAGTGGTTAGTGATTTTCTATTTAAAGATAAGAATAACATTGAGTGAACAATAATATACCAAGATAATGCATAATCCATATGTTATGTACAATGATTTTGTATAATGAATATGTTACTTATGATATATATTTTTATTGGATAAATTTTATTTGAATGATTGAATATAAAGAAATGTAAATTATATGAAGGAAAAAATAAATTGTTTAATTCCTTTAAAGATAATTATAGTTTTATTTTAATTTGATATATATATATATATATATATATATATATATATATATATATATATATATATATATATATATATATATATATATATATAAAATAACGTTTTAGAGATCAAATGCTTTAAGATGTAAATTTATTTTTGAGTATAAAATTTAAGGAGAAGTTTTCTATTTTTCTTAACATTTAATAGTTTTAAAAAGATGAATTTATGCTGGTTCTTAATAATATTATTTATGTTTATATAAATTTCATATTTCTATATATAAAAATACTTTTATCTTGAAATTTATTAAAATCTTATTATATATATTTTCTTGGCTTGATTTATAATTTTATAATATGATATGTATATTAGTGAGGATGATATATGATTGATATAGATTATAGCTATATAAATTCCAAAAATATTGAATTTTATATGGTTATTAATTAAATTTAAATTTGAAATTCTGAAATGTAATGGTCATGAATATGAATTATTGTTTTAAATTATATGGTCATATATATATATAAGTTTGCATAGTTATGTGTTTTATTGGAAATGACTAGGAAAAAAAGTGTTTCGAGTCTCTAGGTGATGGGTGACTTAAATTTAATCATTGATCGAACAAACCACATAGTTCGAGTTAACATAATTTGCATGAACACTTTATTGTCAGACAAATTATTGCTAGACAACACCATAGGGTTATTCACAATTATTTTCAACCCATTAGTTTCCATTATTTTTCATGAGCTCAACATGGAAGCAGATGGTCTATCCAAGGACTCCCTCGAAATTCTTGAAATTCTATTTAGCTTGGTTAGTTTCCATGAATTTGCTAATGGTGAGGAGATTGAATTGATGGTAACCAATCTCTCTTTCTAGGCTTCTTATCCTCTTATGTATTTTATTTTTTTTAAGTCGGGAAAAAGTTCTAGGTAATGAAGACGCGAGGTCATTGGGAGAAGCTTGTGAATGTCCCGAACTACTGTGACATGGGAGCATACTAGAGAAGCTACCCAACAATTGAAGGAAGGTGTGTTTGTCATCTGAAAACCAACGTAGGAGATATGTACATGTGGGAAAATAGTATCCACGAAAGTTGCATATGGAGTCATTTCGAAGAACGAAAGAATAAAAGAAAGTATTTTTAACGTCCATGAGGCTAAAAATACCCTATGGGATAGATTGATTTTCCATCTAGATTTTTTATTCAGCCCTTTTCCTATGAAGTTTTACAATAACGACTCCCAAATTCTCGACAAACTCTTCGATGAATAGATTATCCCAAGAACTAGCTACCAGAATACTTGTATAATTTTCCTTGCTGTCTTTGAAGGCCTCACATTCTAAAATGAAATGTTTTTATGTTTCCACTTTTTCGGAAGAGAAAAAAATACATATTATTTCCTCCCACATTTCTTTTGGTGTTGTTATCTGCTTCCTCTTCCTCATGCACCTCCTAAATCATGACTGGGACTCTCAATGTCAAATTCTCAGGACCATCTTGAAAATATGCAAATGATCCCCCCATTGATGCAAGTACCTTTACTACAACTAGTGGTGGTGGTAGTTGCTCTTCTCCCAGAGTATCAGTGCTAACATCTTCTTTTCATTCCTCATAAATCTTGGAAAATGTCTCAATGGAAAGTGCCTTTGGTTTTCTTCTATCAAACCTCTTTACCAATATTTGAGTGAACCCTACATACACAGTCACTCTTGCATGTTTCAATCTGCCGAACCACTAGTCATTTGCTTCACCCTCATGGTGTAGCGCTGCAATCTGAATAGCATCTACTTCCACTATTAGGTGTAGCTAGAATAAATCATCTAACTTCTCCATCAAAGCCTTTGTCATGATTTTGGATGACCTATCGAATGTAGGCAAAAATAATCTATTCTGCATATGCCCTCTTCTTCTATTGTTACTGTGGGGTCTTCGGTTCTCTTTAATCTGGAAAAACTGCTGGAAAGTTAGATTCTCTTTGAATGCTATAGATTGAGATTTCGACTCTGCAAGATAATCATTAAGATTCTCATGCTCCAAATATCCTCCATCTCCATGCCATTCATTTCATTCTAGAGGAAACTGGGCATAATAGGGCATTGTGGAAAATTCTTCCCCACCAGTTACTTATACTTCTGATAGGAAGTCCTTAAACCTTCTCCATTCTGAAACCCTCTTGAGGTTTCCTTTTTCCTTTCCCTCATCATTTCTTTGATCTCCATGGTGAGATCCTACATAGATCTGAAGAGAAGTAGGGCAAAACTCAATCCTTCTGCCATTGAAGACTTATTCTTATTCCTCTGATGTCATGAAATGGCGACAAGCTAAGCCAAATATCATGTTCTAATACCACCGTAATATCCAAAAATGGGAAAGACATGAATAGAACATATCTATAATTCCAAATAAGAATAAAACGTACAAAACTTGAAATATGTCGGAATACATCAGAACATCATACATATGAGCATAAAAAACTGAGCCATATCATGATGTATCAACAAAAATGTAAGCACACTGTGCTCCAAAAGGAATGCACCCAAGCCACAATATGACTGAAATACAATAATGCAAACTAGCACTAGAAATTATAAACTGTTGTTGCTGCTGGGAAGAAGATATATGTGCGAGAGGCTGCTAGAGTGCTCAAAAAGATCTGGGATTTTAACCATGGATTCTACTAAAAAACCCAAAAAACCCCAGAAATGGTTTGGCCATATTTTGAGTTTGGAATTTAGGCCCTATTTGGGTTGCACACTGCACCCCTGTTGGTTGATTTATGCACTCCATGGAGAAAACTGCTAATCTGGGGCTGAAAGAATGATATATCAGCTGATATACCACCCACTAAACTCACTAACTAAAGGGTTGGTCCCTTCTCCCAATTCCAAGCTAAGAAACTTAGTATCTAGCTCCTCCACTGAATATGCAACTGCTAAATGCATAACTGCTGGGTAATATTGTGATGTCTAGGAGGGTTGATGATGTAGCCTACTGATAGATAATACAATGTTGATCTGAGGTTGCTGAAGTGATCCCCAGAGTGAAGGATTAATCCCTCACATGATTCCAAGTTGAGTTTCTTGGAACTTCCTCTTATCCTCAAACCCTCACTGCAGAATTACGCAATTCCTGTAGGAAATGTTGTTGCATAAGAGAATTAGATGGATGGCCTGATGCCAGATATGACAATGAATACTCCAATAATGCTGCAATGGATCCACAGTGTTAAGGGTTGATCTCTCCATAGGCTTCTCAGCTGAAGAACTGAGAATGACCTTCCAACTCTAAAAACCAAGTTCCAAAATGAGTAATTTCTGTAGCTGGAAGTGAAAATGAGAGTGGCTGAAAGTGGAACTACTTTCTAAATGATGAATGCTGCCCAATAAAACCTTCCCAGAGTAGGCACTCAAAGTCCCCCATGGGTAAGGGTGGGATTCCCACTTGGGAACACCATGTGATAAATAGCACATTAGACTTAGCTAAACAGCTGAAGAGTGCAAAGAAATGTCTTACAATGCTCAAAAATAAAAAAAAATCAAGACTCCCCTTTTCTTTTCTGCCCTCATATTCCTTTTATGGTTGTGAGCCTTCTCTAGCCTTGGCCCACCTCATTACTGCATTCCACATGTGGCCACTAGCCTCCATAAAGACTGCGTTGTCTTCCATGATCTCCATCATCTCCGTAATTACTCTCCACTCCCTCCATCATGTGTGCATTTAATGCATCACTTCCTCCATCACTTAATCATTATTTCTCCATTATCTCCATCATCTTCCTCATTATTGCTCCATGACCTCCACTCTTTCTTCATTATTATGTTGCTTCTCTACTCCATAATTCTACTCCATTACTCAACTAACCCACATTCAAAATATAGAAGTGGATTTTATTCATCTACTGGTTTTATGGGTCCCTCCGCCCTTTTATTTACTTAACTAAATAAGAAAAAGTAAGAACTCTAATATTCCAATTAGCTTATGGAAAATTTGGAATATTTCATCCTCTGATCGAAGATCCTCCATGCCTAGAAGGGGATGCTGGTGAGAAGGACTCAGCCTGCACCCTGTATATTTCAGATTTATCAATCATCATCTCATAGGTGTGACAATGCTACTCATCATGCCCTAATTATGAAAAAAACCTACAAAACAAATGCTTTAGGTCAGGTTGATACTTCCCAATCCTTGGACATGAATCTGTGTCATGCAATCCAGCAACTTGAGAGTTTGTACACCAGATAGGGCTCTTCAAGGGTCTTAGACCTCCAGCATTATATTAATTAGTGAAAATAGGACACTGATCCTTATGGTGCCAGGAAGCTTTGCATTTTATACACCATATATTTTTGCATGCTTCCTTGCCCTTATCGTTGTGCAGGATTTGAATTTACAAGTGCATGGATTCCATATGATTCTGTATTTGTTGAGTCCCAAGAAAAACAGTTGTTGGTGTAGCTTCTCATTTCATTACGACCTCTACAACCTCAGCTAATGTGGAAATATTTTATTGTCCTAATGGTTGGCACAGATGGGGGAGAAACATAGCAATAGACCATTTTTATGCTGAGCATAGTCAATTATGAACCCTCCCTCACTGATGAGATGCTTCAACCATTGGTCTACTTCCCATACAGATTCATTAACCTCTTGATGGATATCTTTCATTTCAATTACCAGCTCCGAGTATGATTTAGTATTTTTGAACTGGTCTTTTAGGGTTGTCATTATATGGTGCAATGTAGCATCAGGGTTATCCTGAACATACCTCATATACTAATCCAATTCTCTATCCTAGAAGGCAGTAGCGAGCTACGCTTTCTTGATATCAGTAATGTGAACCTGTTGTGCATGCCACACAGACTTAGTCACAAATCAAAAGTGTTTGGTGTCCTCATTCCCAATACTGTTGAAATTAGGAAGCTTCATTGATGCAACCATTTCTAATTCTAGAAGAGGAGGAGGAGATGGGATGCATAGTGGAGTATGTGGTCTCTGGTGTGATGGCAGAAGTGAATTAGATGGGGTCGGGAACAGACTTAAAATTCTCTGCCGAAAAAAGCTTTCTTTGTCAGAATCACTTGAGTTAGTGGTTTCTGGATCAGGCTCACTATCATATCTAATCTTTAGAGGGCTATAAGGGACTTCTTTAGACTCTTCGCGGTAAATTTTTCCACTGTGCATAATGGAATCCTTCTGATGTCAATAATGTTTTTGCACAGAAAACCCTTTTCACACAATAACATCTTCAATGACAATTTCAATGAGCGCAGGAACTTACCTCTAGGGCCTTTGAAAAATATTATCTCTGCTTTAGAGTAGGACACAAACTAATCAATGGAAAATTTAGTCACAAATATGCCCAAGAGCCAGTTGATCCAATGATATACCACACGAGTGATCTTATTATCAAATCCCTCTACTTCTTGGATCAATTCAAAGGTCCACTCAATGACTAGGTCGTCTCTTATACATCGATGGAATTCAGATAAGCATGAAAACCACTCCTGAAGCTCGTATGCAAAGGAACTAAATAAACTGTCATGAACTTCTATATAAATATATTTTCTGACGCACTATTCAGCAGATGGCTTATTTCTCTTATTCTCTTGAAGCGCAAATTCCAGGATATTTCTATCTAGCCAATATTGTAATTCGTTTTGCGAGGGCTTCCACAACATAAAATCTCCCTCAAACCGATGATCCCAGTCCCGAAAATAGAACCATTTGTTGGCTTGAGGGGTCATGACTCAGGTTCAGAGTTATGGATAAACCAAAAACCCTCCAACTACTCACCCTTTCAGCAGTGATCTTCTTACGCAGACCAAAGTCTCACCCGAAGCAGTATGGGGGGGTGCTGGAACTAGGTTTCCACGCCTTGAGGAAGAAATTAATGAGTGGTCCTTGGTAAAAACCCAAAGCAAAATTATATAGATGCACACATAGAGACTGCGCACAGAATACCACAGAATTGCTATCACTTTGGCATAGACAAACAGAACATAAGCCGATCCAAGTCACAACACATAAAAGACTTAAACAGATCTATTATGTTCAACATTTAATCACAAGTATCCAGGATCTTGTGCAATATATTATAATGGAACACAGAGATAATATCGAATAAATAAGGTTCGCTTTAGCGTAGATAACATATCAGAACCAGATCTCGCTCTTACTTAACATAAGTCAATATTCATTCATAAACGTATCAGTTAGCTCTGCGCATTCATCAGTAAGAAAACAAATAGTGTGATCTCATCAAATCATAATAGTAAGCATAACAACAATTAGACACATAACACAAAACTTTCGCCAAAATTTTTCCTTCTATTAATCCTTCAAGTCTGTCAATACATCAGCTTTTCCTACAAAAACCCTTACAAAACCATTGCTATCCCTTTCACACACACATCCAATGGAGTCCACACACAACCAAGACTAGGTCTCTGCGCACACAGCCAGAAGGATCATTTTACCAAACCCTAACCTGACGAGACTCTTACATACTATTTATGAGCAAAAGTAGAAACTATATTTCACAATCAACAACTGCTTAGCTTAGACATATTCTATATATTTATATGTGCATAGCGGACAGATACTATGGTCTCAAACCATGGTTTGAGGCGCACAGTTTACATTTAAGTCCATTTACACAAAAATATGGGACTTTGACCACCCCAAAGCCCTTTGACTCCCTTTTCGCAGTGCTCACATACAATATTATCCAAAATAGAGCTTTTAAACTTGTGCTTAAGGGGACCTCTCTCCAACAAACAAAATTTTCCTTATGTATCCCTTATCAGGCATCTCTTTAAGTTGAAACTTAAATTCCACCATATTCGGAGTGCTAATATTGTATGATACCTTAGATTATGGTGTTTCTCTTGCTACCAACTCAATAGAAAATTCCACCTCTTTATGAGAAGAAAACTTTAGAATCTTTGTAGGAAACACATCCTGAAACTAATGTAAGACATGATACCTCCTAAGGAATTTATCATTCTCAACATCCTTCCATTTTTCACTAGAAACATAAGCTACAAGAAATACACACCCTTTATTGAAACTATTTTTAGCTTGCATAGTTGTAACCATTCTCAATGATGTAGGCTTCTTCTTTCCCTGCAATATTTTTTTTTCTCTATCATTATCAAGACACTTAATGGCCTTGTCATAGCAATATACCTTTGTCCTATGAGTAAATAGTCAATCAATTCCCAAAAATATGCTATGTGAACCCAAAGGAAGGAAATTTGTATTGTTTCATGTAGTAATACCATTAAGCTCAAATGAAAAATATCTCACCCAATGGTGAACTCTTTTCTTGGTCCCTATAGCCAATTACACCAACCAATATTTTGCGTGCACTTCTTTATTCATACGACATTGATCCATTAGGTCAGGACTAACATAGCTATAATTAGATCCAGGATTAATCAAAATGGAAACAAATTGATCACAAAAATTACCTTCCATTTCAATAATAGAAGCCTAATGCTTTGTCTACCTATTATCAAGGGTTTCATATATCTGATGAATTTTCTGACCAACATCCCTAACTATCTGTTCCTCCTTATCACTATAGATTTTTGGTCTTCCACCTCGGCACAATGGATAATCCTTCTTGCGATGGTTTTTACCATAAATCCAACACTTCAATGGTTCCTTTCCATTTCCTTTATTCTTTTGCTCTCCAGGTTGAGACCCATGTCCTCTCTTAGTTGCATTAAACTTATTATGAGGGGTTGCATTTTATTGCAACATGAGAAAAAATTTCATTAAAATCCAGACCTTCATTTTGAGCATAACCTTTACATACTTACTTTTCCATGTTTCTTACCACTTCTCCATTATCATTTAACTTATTCTTGAAGACCCATTTCATTCCAATGACATTCACTTTTGTTTTTCTAGGAACAGTTCCAATGTATTATTTTTCTCTTTTTGTTCCAATTCTTCATGCATATCTTTTAGCCAATTTTTATCTTTATTGGCTTGTACAACATCCTTTGTTTCCTCCATGGATAGAAGGACTACATGTGCTTGCACAGGGGGATTGAGCAATTTCTTTCTTGTTTGTATACATGTAGTTAAATCACCAACAATCTAGTTAGTTGGGTGATATTTTTATACATACCTTGAAGGATTCTTTTATTTAGGACTGGTGGGCTCTTCATTGTCTTCTTCTAAAAGTGTCTCATGGTCCTCATCATTTTTGTTATCTAATTCATTAGCATTGGCATTTGCTGGTTGTTTGTCTTCGGACTTAAGATAGTCATCCACTTTGACATCAATGCAATCAACAATCCTCTTGGTATTCCTATTATAACATCTCTATCCTTTGTTTTTTTTAGAATATCCAAGAAAAAATCATTTATCATCCCTTGCCTCAAACTTACCAACCTTGTCCTCATTCCTCTTGATGTAATACTTGTTTCTAAAAACTCGATATGCTTGAGATTTGCAGGTCTGCCATACCAAATATCATAGGAATTTTTGTCACTATTTGGTCTGAAATGAGCTTCGTTGAGAATCACTACTATTGTGTGAATATCTTTGGACAAAAATCTCTATTTCACTTTCCTTTCATCCATCATAGCTCTGGCTAGTTTTTGTACAAATCTATTTTCTTTTTTTGCTACACCATTTTGTTGTTGAGTCACTGTTATTATGAATTTCCTTTTGATGCCATGCTTCTTGAAAAAATCGTCAAACTCTTTTGAAGTGAATTCATCTCCATTATTAGATCTTATGCTCTTGATTTTGCATTTAGTTTCATTGTCAGCTATAACTTTGAACTCTTTAAAATTCTCAAAGGGAGAAAAGAAACCCACATCATCCTGCTGAAATCATTAATTATAAGCATGAAATGAAATTTAACTATGAGTGATTGGGTTCATGATGGTCCAAACAAGTCCATGAGTACTAGCTACAGTAGATTTGATGATTAACTTTCCTTTGAATTGAAAGACACTCTAGTTTTCTTTCCTAATTGACAAGATTTGCAAATCGAATTCTCTGGTTTTGAAAGCCTGGGTAAATACTTGAAAACATCTTCTAGCTCATTTTGAATATCTGATCAAATTTTAGATGTCCAAGTATCCTATTCCAAAACCAACTCTCATCAATATTTGATAGGAAACACCTCTCTATTTTCTTGTCTAGAATTTACACATTGTTGTTTGTTGTCATAGATTTAGCTACTATTTCACCTATGCATGTAGACTATATTTGACAATTTTTATCTTTAGAAATCACATCATAGCCCTGATCACACATCTGAGATACACTAAGGAGGTGATTATTCATCCCAATGACTCCCTTCATTATGAGCATACAAAAGAATATCACATTGCATTTTTTTCTCTTTTTTATTCCATACCTTGGGATTTTGTTCAATTTGCTCAATAACGGGTCCATGCATATTTTCTTTAGTTCTCCAATGAACTGCTATATGCCCAAAATTTTGGCACTTAAAACATTAAACTAGATTTTTCAAAGGAGCAAAATAATTTTTGTGGCTAGGTTTATTTTCCCCTATTGTTTTCTTCCTCTCGATTTGAGTTACATGAAGGATAGGTTTACTCTACAATTTGTTTCTTTCTAACCATAATTAATGCAAGTGAAACATTAACCTGGAAAAATATCAGCATACCTGGAATTTTGTCTTCTATGTTGGGCTAATTTTTGAGAATTTGGATTTGATTTATCGATGTTTTTCCTTTGTTGCGAAAAATTTATCCCTTTAATTTGTTGTTGTTGATAAATATTTAACTCATTATTTTGTTGCATGGTATCCTTTTGTTGTTGCAGAGTTCCTTCTCTTATTGCAAGTGAAAAGTTAATTATGTTTTTACCTTTTAATTTTTTTGTTGTGATGGATTTTTCATCAAAGCCTAGACAACTTCGATCTGTGGAGACTCACTGTGATTCCAATATATCATTTAAATTATAAGTTTCTTTTCCAATTTCTTATTGAAGCTTAATTGTGTTTTTTCCTTCTCTCACTCCTTCTTCAACAAACAAAATTCGCCTTCTAGCCTTTCACACACTTAAATATTCTCACTCAAATATTGGTTTAGGGATTCTTGATTCTTATTTACTTATTCTATTTTCAAAATAAATGGTTCAACAACTTCAACTTTTTCTTTGATCAATGACTCCTTCTCATATTTATTTTTCTTTCTTAGTATTTCAATTTCTTCAAGTGCACTTACCAGTTCAACTTCTAGGTCCACTTCAACTTCTTCATCCTCAAAATTAATGGCTTCAACTTGCAGATTCTCTATTCCCATCAACATGAATTATTTTTTATTTTCATCATATTTTCTTCATTCGTGGATTGGCTGACATCACCTTCAGAGGATTTGTCTTTTTGCACATAGAGACCTCTCTTTTTAGTCTTATTTCCATGTTTTTATACTTTCATGAAATTTTCTCTTGTATTTTTTGTCACGATGACAAACACCCTAAAAAATTTGGTCTACACTTGAATTTTGGATCCTATTGTGGATCTTGTGATCGTTCCTTCCATAGTCACTTTATTTTTTATTGATGCTTTGATAATTTTTGTAGTCATGTTCTCATACTGTTAGTGTCATAGTAACTTTCTCACACGTGCTCAGTTTTAAAAACATTCGTGAACACATTAGTTTATGCATGCTTAATAGGAACAACAAAATTCCGTAAATATGGTTCATATGCAATGTTCAACCTATATTGACAGTCAGTTTCATTGAACGTCTCTCACTTTTGGTTGTGATTGTACTTCTTTTTTAGTTAGTTTTTCAAATTGCCGCTTTTGCGCACATTTGCATTTGCAAGTTTCGCTTTCATGTTTACAGCTACCTCTTTTTCTTGTTTTCACTTTAATAAGTTTCTTTCTCATGTTATCTTTGCTCTAGCATGTGTCGATTTCAATGCATTTTTCATTTTGCAATTATTATTTTCATTTTTCCCTTAATGTCGCAAGTGTTGTCTTTTGGGCACGAGAAGTGTCACATATTACATAAGTGGATTTATGGTATGTTTCAAGGGGTATATTTGGTGCTAGTGAGTCTTCTTTATCGTATATACATGTACTAGACCCATTCCCAATGTTTTATGAACTATCACACATGTGTCATCACTATCATCGCAAACTGTATCATAAATGTCACACTTGGAGGAAGTGGTTGTATTGTCGTTGCATTGAATGGATCATGTTGTTCTTGTGTACTAAGTGATAAATGTTGTGTCAAATATTTTTATGAGTGTGTGATAATTTTTAAGTTTTTCCCTTTCTTACTTTCACCTCACTAATCCCACACTTAGTCAAATCCTCGAAATTTTTTTCCTGAGCATTTTAAATTCACTCATCCCTCTGGAATTGTGCACTGTGCAATATCAACTCTCAAAATTATCCCTTTTCTCTTGGAACCATGCTATGCACAATTCCTTCCTCCTAGAATGCACACTATGCAATCTTAGTGCTTAGCCCTAACCCCTTGAGCTCCAGAACTACTCATATTAGCCTCCCACTCAGCCTTCTTCTGCGCACTCTGTAGTGTCAATCCTCACATTTCCAGCTTACCTACCTGAACTGTGCAACTAAGAAATATCAATGGCTTTCCCTCTCAAAAAATTCACATTGGAATACTTTAGGCCTCAATAATTCCTCCTAGATCCCCTCAACTACACAGTCATCCTACCCAGGACTCTTTGAACTACACATTGTGTAGTGTCAAGCCTCAGTATTTGAGCTTGACCCCTGGAACTATGCACTACACAATCACTGAGTTTTCCTCTCATTCCAAATCTAAATCAATATGAATCAGTGATTTCATGAAGCATGTAATACTAGGATTCTATTTGACTGATGTCGTCTCATCATGAGTGGTTTTCAGTTGCGGGTATTATATCTTGTCATGACAGGATGATGATGAAGGTGAGTGAGAAGGATGCCATGTTAGAAGAAACCTTTTAAGATGAAAATATAATCTAATAATTGAGTAATAAGATGAAGGATAACCATATTATAATAGAAGAAGAAATATTAGGACCACATGAAGATTCCATACCATTCAGCCCTTGGAGGGTGTGAAGAAAAAAGAAGGTTTTTCCCGAAGATGAATTACTAAACATATCTCTCATGAATATTGAAGACAAATCATGAAGAGATGTAGCTTGGAATTTCCACTTCATCATGGAGCCCATGTCATCATTTTCAAGTTATGACTTGTACCTGTTCCATCACAATTTCATGTGTATCCATGTGTCTTCCCACATTATTTGTGGATATAATGATGTAATTATCAAAAGGGTAGGACAAAATGTAATGTTTGAAGTCCAAGATTCATATGTGCAATATGAAAATTCACATAGTAATATATGGACCTGAGAGTATTTAGGAGAAGTTCAAAGGCTGCATTAGAATTCTAAGAGTCATGGGGATATGTAAGGTCATTCATCTTGTTATAAATACAACCTCATAAATCAAGAAAAGAGATCTTTTAGAGGCTTAGCCTTTGGAGATATGGTCTTGGCTTCTCTAACTTAGTATATGAGAGAATATCATTCCTTGGAAAAGAAATAAGTGACTTGATGTTCCACTATTGGAGCTACTAGCTCACCATTGTAACAGTGTACTTGGATCTCTCACCTAATAATCAGAATCTCATTGAATCAACACACTTTAATGTGCATGTCATAAATGTTGTAAGACTATTCTTTGAATGTTTGTGATATATGTTGTTCTCATATGTACTAAATAAATTGAACTATTTTGGTGGATTTGATGCTTAGCTTGTTGAATGTATGTTGTATTTTCTTTAATGTTCATTGTTTCTATGTGAACTATTTCTCTCAATAACTAATGAACCTTTTCCTTTCCCTCGTGTGTCTCCATTAATATGGTACAATTAATTTGCTTCTAGAGGGTCAATTTTATTTCCTTCTCGTGAGAGGCTCTGTTTACACATTTCAATTGGTGTTTCACAGTGTCAAATCACTTATTTATTACAAAGGTTATGGTAACTTTTATTTCCTTCTAGAGGGTCACTTTTATTTTCTTCTCATGAGAGTCTTCATTTACACATTGTAATTGGTGTTTCACAGTGTCAAATTACTTGTTGATTCATTGCAGCCAAGGAAAAATTTAGAGTTATGGTAGTCAGGCAGATAACTTGGGTAGGGATCCTACTCCAAACAGTGTGATTCTAGTTATGACTTCACATTGGGGAGACCCCCTTGGTTGACATACTTCTAGCACTATCAAAAAATGGTGATAGAAGGAGGGCCAAATGACAAGTTGTGCCTGTTGAGCCTATTTGAATATCTTATCTTAAATGGTACATCCTAAAATCATAATCTCGGAATATTTGAATAATGTATCCCCTGGTAAAATTTTCATCTCCATGGAACAACTTGATGACTTGTCTCAATTCAATTTTGATGGTGAGGGTGATAGATCCATTGTCAAGCATGCATATTTTTTTCTTGAGTTCTGTGAATACTATGAAATTGATTTTGAAGATGTGGCTTGTGTTATTTTCTTCCTCACACTTGAAGGTTGAGTTAATAGATGGTGTCATACCCTACTACCTACTTCCATTCATTCTTTTGAAAACCTCATCACTGACCTTCATTTCGCCTCCTTCATGATAGATCTCTTCTATCTGCTTCTTATTTTGATGCAAAAGATGAAGTGTCTACAAGCTGAGCCAAGGATCATGCCCTGATACCACTGTAATATCCAAAAATGGAATAATGCATTGATACAAAACACAATAGTTGAACAACAACAAAGCCAACCATTAATCTAAAGACAAAATCAGAATGCATAGAAATAACTAAGCCATTATATTATATGGAGGTGGATAAACTAGTACAACTCTACTCAAAATATGAGACACTTAAGCCAAAGAGATGGCCTAGAATGACCCCGGAATGATCCCACAAGAGGGACTGCGTAATTACTGGACTGCTAGAAGGTAAACTACATTTTCCCTGCTGCAACTGTTGGGACTAGAACTTCCAGAAAGATAGAAAGTCAGATCTAGGTAGTTTGGGAGCTCCAATGGTGTTGAAACTTTAGATCTTGGCTCTATGATGGATACCCAAGATAACCCAGAAACGATTTTCCAGATCTATGAATCTAATAAAATCACCCTCTTAGGGCTTGCACTATGTAGCTACTGGGTATGCAAATCTGCTGCATGAACTGATGATATGATGGCTGTAATGATGCACAATCATCTATATGCAAGAAGGGTTGACCCCTTCACTAGATTCTTGGGCTAAAAGATCAAGATCTAGCTCCTCCAATCTCCTCCACTGAAAATAGTTGTTGGATGAACAACAGCTTTAGAAAACTATGTCGTGAGAGAGGGAGGCTCAATAGGCTGCTGCTAGATATGTCAAATCAACACCTGAATTATGGGAATAATGAATACAATGTGAGGAGATGATCCCTCATAGTATTTCTAGCTAAAATGTTGAAAATTTACTTCCTCCAATAGATCTACAGGACTAATTTGCACAATCCTCGAAGGGAATGTTGCTGCATGGAGGTAAAACCCAATGGCATAAATGCAAGATATATAGTTGTTTCTCTTGGAAGACTGTATCTAAAAAGCAAATTGGTAGGATGAATCCTCCACCGGTTTCCTAGCTGAATGCTAGAAACAACCTCCTGAAGATGGCACCAATGCCTAATGAGGAATACAACTCAATAGAAAACCTTCCCAAAGTAGGCACACAAGTTCCTCATGGGTAAGGGTGGGATTTCCGCTCGGAAACACCCCATGCTAAACAACACTGCAGACTTAGCTAAACAACTCAAGCATGCATATAAATTTCCTAAGATAAATCTAGATCTAAACAAATGAAAGAATAATCCAAGTATCCAAACATGTCTTCTATTGTACCTTCACCTTCATTTTATAGAATATGAGCCTTCCATAGCTTAGGCCCTCTCCATAACTACACTGTGCATGTGGACATAAGTTTCCAAGGTTGATCGCGCTATTTCTCCATGTCCTCCATCATGTGTGCATTAAATGCATCACTACCTCCACTAAATTATCATAAGTGCTTTACGATATTACTTTGAATGCACTATGATCTCAGTTGACCTCTTCAAATATCCTTGTGATTTTACATGTAAGATCCATGATCTTATTTGAATGTTTCATCCTCCACGATCTATCTCATAAATGAGACATGATCTCCACCACTCCATGACTTAGATCTTGATCTAAAATATCCACATACACATATCAAAAGTGGATTTTATTCTTCAATGGGGTTTATGGGTCACTCCACCCTTTAATTTACTTAATTAATTAAGTTTATTAAGAACTCTAATATTCAAAATAAACAAGTGAAAATTTTGGAATATTACAAAGCCAAACCACTTAGTCACACAGTGTCCCAAACTAAGGGCATTTAACCATTGGTACCAAGTCGTTCATGTTTCCCGAAACAACTTATTTTTGCATCGATGACATATGTGTCATATTTTCTGAAGCAACCACCATGTTCACCATTTTCCTCACATCCATCAGTTCCAGTCCACGTTGGATTTTGTGCGACACTTCATTGCTGAAAACTTTGACTTGGCCAGTTGAGGCACATAATCCGCAAACAATACCACCACCTAAAGGATGGAAACAACAAGGACCATATTATATGTGTCCGAGGAGACACAGTCACCTAAAAAACCACTTGCCCCCCGTTATCGCCCTCAAGCTCCTATCCATATTTGTGTACTCTATGATGAACAATACCACTTCATCGATGACTGTGAAACCCTAGATTTGTTTCAGATATGTTATCCAGTCAACCCTGTATACTACGACAACTTACTAGCAGTCCAGTATTCATACTGAGTATGTTCAAGTGACCACCCGGTTTGTTTTTCTCCCTATATCCCTCGATTCTGTTTAGCGTTAAACAGTTTACTCCAAGCCGTAGTATGCATTGCCATAGCAGACGAATCAAATTCAAAATTCATGGAAAGTTCAACAACATAAGAAAATGTGGCAACTAGGTTTATTTTCTTCATGTCAGTTGAAAAGCGGAAGACATAGGGGCACATCATCACCCCGAAGCATCATCCACGGAGAATCCCAACCTGTGATTTATGTGACTCGCAGAACCATTTGGTCGCCTAGTACCCAGACTTAAGATCATTTCACAAATGGCACCCAATCACCCCAACAGTCCAAAGGGAATGGAGAACCAGGGAAAAATAGTCTTGTCTCATTTGTCATGACAACCATCCAATTCGAAACTGTACTTACATCTCCCAATTTCAACCTTTGGTAGACACCATACACTCATTGGCTACCAAATACCTGAATATAACTGGTCTAGAACCAAGGCAGCCTGGCAAAAGGCAAACTTCCTGAAGGTAGAGTGCCCCCCATCATTACCAATACATTAGGAATAGTAATACGACTTGTTATCACTCAGATTTTCCTTGAAGTTGTTAGAAGAGGAAAGGGGTCCGAGGTAACCACAAACCAACCTTTAGATATAGAATCTAGCCAATCTGTATCCAGAGAAGGCTCTCTCTTTATGATTTAGCTTTGTTCGTAGAAAATATTAGGCTAGTTATAGTTTCAAGGGTTTTGTTTGAATTTGAATGGTGGAATTCGCCAACTGAGGGCAAGATTGAGTATTTCAGGCCATTGGGCTATGGAGTTGAAAAGATGGCTTTACTGGATTAAGTTTTTACACAAAATATGGCTTTGCAGGGCAAGATAGCCAAAACAAAGAACAATTTTAGATATTAAAGTGAATGGAACGGATTTTTAAATGGATGAAAGGAAATTAAGAATCTTTCAACATGTTTAAACGAGGGAAAGTGAGTGATTACCAATAAAGAGCAATTAAGAATTCTTTACTAAGTAATCAAAATGCTTAAACCAGAGAAACAAGAGCAATTAAGAATTCATTGTTTATGACTAGTTTAGAAGAAAACATTTAGAATAATAACAATTGAAATCAGAGTACACTTAAGAAATTTCTAATTTAATCCTTTTTGTTAATTATTCAGAAATGAAACACAGTGATATAGTAAACATATATAACACTTAAAACACGGGATAGAAATGACTTATTGAACTGTAGTCTGACACATGAATCCTACAAAAATTCTTGAGCTTCAATTCATCATCCAGCAAGTCACAAAGAAATTTCTCCAAAAGCACTTTATTCTGAAAGTCAATGTTATAGCAAAGTAGTAGAATCCACCCTCGATAAGTCAATTGAGGGCTTATTTATACAAAAAATTATACAAAATATCTCTCAAAAAAATGAGATATAATCTAATATGACTCATAGATAAGTTACAATAAAAATAGAGATAGATGGTCTCATGGATAAGAAAAGAAGTAACCAATGCTGTGTTGTTCCCTCCTTTTGAGGGTGTGCTGGAGGCAGGTGCTATATTGTGGCTCATCGTTGTCTTCTTCAATAATTTTTTTCTGACTGCCTTGATTCACTGATACTGTTTGTTTTTACTGATACACTTTTAACTCAACTGATACTCTTTGACCTTTGTTTGTCCTTTTTATCCTTTATACTGTAGTAAATAAGAAAAATTTCATATAAGGATAAATTTAACAAAAGTTATAACATATCTTCCCACCATTTGTCTTCTGCTATTCTTGTCTGTTGAAGCTTCCTTAATGTTTCATCAGCCTCGGTATATCTGAAGAAATTAGGCTGGTTAGGAAACAAATTCCTTACTTCATGTTCCAGATAAAACAAATTCTCTAATCTGTCATGAAGATTCCTTCCTGTAGGTAATGTTGCTTGTGATGAACTGGCTGAGGAATTGGTTAGATTATGAGCATGTATGTCCAATTTACTAACATAAGTTTCTAGGTCCATTATTTTATCTTCTTGAATCATAGGGCTAGGCAACCCTTTATTCAATAAAACATTAAACCTTTCTCTGAAAGCAATTATTTCTGCCTGCATGTCAAAGCACCTTCGCTCCAAATTTTGCATAAGAGTTCTTTTAGTAAAAACTCTTTTTATTTCTAAGATTGTTGCAGTTCTATCCTGAATACCCACTTCTTCAAGCTGTTGTCTGGTTTGGGTGTTTAGAAACTGTATAAGCCGATTGGCTTCCTCGGGCCTATTTCCTAATTCTGCTCGTGTGTTTTCAACTTCATCCAGAGCTGCTTTGACCAAATCATTCTACTCGTACATTATATGGGTTGAAGGCCAGATATCCTTTATTGACTGGATAATATTATCCCAAAGAATTTCATTTATCTCTCTCAAAGGCTTCTCCAATGTGAGATCCTTTTCTAAGGCTTTAACCAATTTTTCCAATCTCTTGATTTCTCTTGATTTGTCAGCAACACTCATTTTTGAAAGATCATATCTCCGTTCTAAATTGATAAGTTGTAACTTTGTGTGCTGAAGTTCAGTTACTTGAAGTTTCAAGTCATTCATTTGTTTTAATAATTGTTCTGAACTCAAATTTGAAGTGTCTACCTGTGATGACTCTGCTGGCTGCCCTATTGGCTGTGTACCTGTAATTGCCTCTGTTGTAGATGTTGGAAGAGCAGATTGTTTGTCTTTCAATGCTTGCTCCAACTCTTTTTCTGTTTCAATCAGTTGCTCATTCATTTTTAAGAGCAACTCCATCATTTCTTCTTCATAATTCTTCTTTATTATTTCTTCAGTTTGAGGATGTCTGGAGGCTGGAAATTTCAACTGCTTTCTCAAAGCAGCAATGTCATCGTCTTTTTTCTTTATTAATGCTTCTATGCCTTTGACATCCTTTGGATTGTGTCCCAAACCAATTATTATTTCTTCCAATGTTTTTATCCTGTTATCTTTGGCTTGAGAAGAAGCCTTTTCAAGCTGCAATTGTGTATTGGTGTTCTCCAAAGAATCTTGTAACTTGTGAGCTGCCATTGCCTTATCAGTCAAAGTAGAATAGATCATTTCCCCAGTCTGCTTATGCAACTCAATCTGATCTAAAGGATGGATATCCTTTGCCAGGACTTCAAAGTTTGTCCTAATATAATCAGCAGCTGTTTGGGGTTGTTGTACCTTGGGTTTGAAATGGCTCATTAACATTTTGCCTTGTTGGATGTCAAAAGTTGACATCAATATTTCTTGATTCTTTGGAGCCATTTTCAGATATTGATTATATACTTGTATTTTCAGTGGATCATTCCTGGCTTTGATATTGATAAATGTCTTCTTTATATCACCTGTATCTTTAACTGCTATTTTGAAAGAAGATATTTCAAGACTCTGTTGCTTCCGTAATTTTTCTCTTTGCGAGGTAGTGGACGTTTCACTGACTATTCCTGTTTGCTGACTGCCCAATTGTTCTGGTCCTTCACTATCAAGGATTTCATCCATAGATTCTACTTCTGGAGGAGTATTCAATTTCTGTCTCTTGGCCTGAGACTGTTGTGATGATCCAATGAAAGGGGTAGCAGCTTCAGCTTCTCTCCTTTTTCCCTTTTCCACATTTAATGGAGTTTGTAAAATTGACACTTCTATTGGATTTGTTTGAACGTGAGAAATTTGTGCCTGTCCTTGTTCTTTGGATGTCTCTGGTTGTTCTGTCATTGTGAACTTTTCAATTACTTGTATGTCTGGTTCTTTTTCTTTTCCTTTTGATTCTACTGCCACTGCACTGATCTCCTGCAAATGTTGTTGTGAAGTTCCTGCTGAAGAAGGTCCTGCTGTCTGTACCTGCCCAAGAGAGTCCAGGTCAAGTATCTTTTCAAGGTATTTCATTATATTATCAATATTGACCTGCTCACTATCTTGCTCTACCAAAGTTCCTTCCACCCATTCATCTGTATTTGCATATTGTTCAATTTCTGGCATCCTAAAATGAATGTATGGAGATAATTTGTTTTTCACTCTTCTGTCACAAATAAAGCTATATGGATCATAGGGTGCCCAGTATAAACTCTTTTGTAATTTGAGGTAGTCTTCTAAAATCCTTTAGGCTTCTTTCCCAGCCTCCCTAGAATTACAAACAAAGGGACCTAATTGGCTCTTTATCCTGAGTTGCGCCTTCTTCTTGGCATTACAAAAATGAACTATATCTGAATTGTTCATTTGTCTGAAATACTCAAGTGCAAAAAGTCTCATTGGAACATATCTGGGAAACTTGAATGGACACAATTCACATCCATAAATCCTAATTTCAGTATAACTCTGATATAAATACCAATCTCCCACTTTATATTGTTTTGAGAGTTGAAGGGTTCTCTTGATTTCATTACTGACTCTAGGAGGAGAAATTCCAGTTAACAAAGTGGTTGCTGGTTGTACAAACAGATCAATGAACTCATTGTAGGAGTAAGGAGAATCATAAGAATGATGGGTGATAGCAAACCAAAAGATAACTGATCTAGGGTTTCCTTTCGCATCAAGTTTCTGAATATGGAAAGGAAAACTTTTTGACTGATAGTATATCATGAGATGATATATGAAGGAAGAATATTTGAATACTCTCTCATTTCCAAATCTCATCAATTGATCATGGATTTTGTCAGCAATAAAAGATGCAAAATCATATCTAACAGCAGGAGGCTGTCCAGGGGTAAAAATAGACAATAACACTAGGGTCAATTGGTCAACAAACTCACTAGTATTAAAACCCATTATTGAAGATATCATGTTTAAAATGATTCTTCCTTCATCAGTAAAATAGGTGTGGCCATAAGGGGGAGGTCCTTTAGGCTGATGCTGTGGCAGCATGAAAGTCTGACAAAGATGGTTTAACTCTTCATGGGACAATTGTGTAGACTTCTCAAGTAATTCAGCCATGTGCAGAGGGGTGAGGGCTTGACCAGGCTGGAAATGTAGCATTTCATTTATGGATTGAGCAGTTATTCGGAAGAGGACATCTTGATTTGGGGATAATACTGCTCTTTGGTTAGGATCATATTTGGCATGGTAAAGATGGATGATTTTAGGGAAAATACAGACTACTGGGAGAAGATACATGGGCATATTGGACTCCCAGAGTCCAATTATGTCAGAACCATTCAAATAATTGTCTCTGCAGCGACAAAATATTAGAAGGGGATTCTCACTGATACCCAGGTCTTTAATTTGAAAGTCCATATCGACTAAAGGTAAATAATCTAGTTCTTTATGAGGGGCATTCAACGGTGCTACGTTTAAAGCCACAAGAACTTCCATTTTTGGTTCTTGTGGATTCAAAAATGGAAATTCGGGTTTTGACGAGAAAAATAGGTGAAATTGCAAGTTTGGGAATATAATTACACTTTTCAGGATTTAGAACTGAACTAGCAATTAATTTTTAACTCTGTTTTAGTGAAAGAGTATGAAAATCAAGTTTATTACAGAGTTCAGTGGGATTTTCTAGGGTAAATACCTATTTTTCTGAGGATGACATTGGTTTCAAACAGGTACTGGATAGGCGAACGATTTCTTGAATTCTTGACTGCAATTTTCTTCGACAAGACAAAGGTTGGCGGACTTCAGCTTTTGAAATTCGAATTTTTTCACGGAGAGCATATTCGTTTGCTGCGTACGAAATGATGAAAAAGACGTGAATTTTTTGTTTTATTGGAAAATTCAATGGGTGGCGGATTTTTTTATTATTTTATTGGATGAATTCAGCATGCTACAGTGGTCATGTCACGAGCTGAAAGGTGGTAAGTGGTTTTTACCGCACCACTTATGAGGGAAGGCGGTTTTAGGCGGAAGGGCAGCGATGCGATACAATGACTACACGTAGCACAACACTGTTTGAAAACCACTTGGCCATCGCGTGTTATCTTTCGTACGTGGATGGCCATCGAAATGGATGAGAGCCGTTGATATTTGATGGGTCAATCAGACGATTTACGGGACAGGGAGATGGTGGGGAATTAACAGCGCAGGCCCAATGTGATTAACTATTAATTAAACTCATCGGGCAGTGTTTGATTGGCGGGTTGGATTATTAATTAATCGTGGGAATTAATTAATCTCTTTGTATGGTCGGAGATGAAAAATGCACGGGGTTGGGCTATTTTTAAAGTTTGGTTTTAATTAAACTTTGGATTTATTTGTTGTTTTAAACATATATACATATGTTTAAATGTTTTTCATATATTTTTTATTATACGATAATTGAATTAAATTAATCCAATTACCATAAGGGCGGGAATAGAACTAAAGATATATTTTTAGCCAAAAGGGGGTATATTGTGGGCTTTTGATTTGAATAAATAGGAATTAAATACTTTTGGCCAAAAATTCATAATATAAGAGTTTTGGGGATATTATTATAAAAGGATTTATATATACTAGGACAAGGTGATTTTCATAGGGAGTTAATATATAAATTAGAGTTAATATGACAAAGGGACAATGTAAACTCAAAATACTTAAATATAACCAAGAAAGTGAAGATTTCAAAAGTAAATGGAATTATTATACTTTCATCACTTACACTTAGAACAAAAGTGATTTTGAGGGCTTTTCATGAAATATTGAAGGATTTCCTAAGTAAAATGGGATTTTACTTAGGAAATGATTTTTGAGTGGTGAATGAATGTGATAATGGATGATTTCAAGTACTTAGGTCTTTTCAATTATTAGGCCGAGGGTCCGGTCCCTCCAAAAGTCAAGGAAATGCCTTGAGCCCCTCTAATCTTCAAATACCTTAGCACTTAGGGGAAATTAGTGAAATGTTTAGGGAAAATGAGAGGGGAAGTTAATAATTTGACTTTGTTTTGCTGTGAACTTTTCCAATGTAGTATCTACCTTTGCACTTGTGATGAAAGAAAAATTGAACACATTTAGAATCATCATTCATAACTTTGTAATTCTGCAACATCTACCTACCCTACTTGCTTACTCTACCATTTTCTCTTCTTTATTAGGGTGCACTTAGACTGGCAAACCCTTATCAATCTTCTTTTTCTTTTACATGGCAAACCTATCTAAGTCTACACTTATTACATCCAAGGGCTCATATTAAACTGTTGAGCACCTTTTATTAACTCTACCTATCTACGTATCTGCCAAGATTAAACTGTTTGGTCAGATATTTATTCTCTATTCTATAACATGAAATTGAAAAAAGAATGAGTCAATTTTAAACAGTTTGACTCTTCATAAATTGTGGCAAAAGTTTGACAAGCTGCACACAATTTTGCTTATTACAAAAAATGAAATAGTAGTGGCATTTAGACTTGCACACTTTCCTGGTCTATTTTTGTTTGGGGTTCATTTCTTTCACTTTTTTGACCATTTTATTCTTTTCACCCTTTGATTTCTCTTTTAGGGTATACCCCCTTTACATTTTTTTAAATTTTTTGATTTTTTGATTTTTTAAGAATATGGAACACCTTTGCACAAGAAAAAGGTTTGAACATATTGCATATTTCACCAAGCCAATCATGAAAAATGACACCTATTGGTATAGGATTTTAACACGACCCATCATCCTAGTAGGGCCCAATACCAGCCAAGTACGACATGTGGGTTGTGCGACAGAAATGACCACAAAGTCAATCAATGTCAGGAACACAAGAAGCTCATTTAAAGTCTTCGCATGCTCACCACCATCCCAATGATCCATCTCTCCAATCAAGATAATATCACATGTTGTTATTGCAGGATTTGGTCAAAATTCCACCATACTATAGATTGTGAGTACCTCTCAAGGCTAAGAGTGGCAAGGACAGTGTTGATTCTAAAGTCCCTAAAAGATCCAGACCAGCCAAAACCAAGGACTCAAAGATGGTAGAAGTGCAAACATGCCCCAATTCCAAATCATATCCAAGCATCCACTTCGAGTGCAAAGAGTAGCGTTGATTCTCACACCATCTACTCGATAAGTATGTTGACACTATGCACCATTTTCACAAGTCACAATTGTTAGCCAGCTATAAAATTTGTTATATCAAATTCTAACTAAAACATTTTTGGAATCTTCAAGAAACAAGTTTTTATTGCTAAAAATATGTTATCTCTTAAATACTCTTGAAGGCCTCATGCCTTTGTCCAAATATTCACTGCTGTTCCCATTCTATACTCAGAAATTCCGCTAATTTCATGAGAAAAGACTGCTGCAAAATCATCATTTTACCCTTCCCCCACTCAAAAATAACCTCATTTTTTCCCCTTTGTTCTCCATAAAAATCCTTCATTTTCATATTTTCCCCTCATCCCTTCCATCAAAACCCCTTTGATAAGGTTTAAGACTCTTTCTTTGCCTTATCAAAACCCTCAAAGTCCTTTGAAAACCATTGAAAATCTATTAAAAAACCATTTTTGTATTAAAAACTTAAGCCCCCTTGGGTTAAGTCCTAAACCACTTCCCCTCCATATGCCCTAGCGCTAGAACCAAGTGCTAGGGTCCTAAGCGCATATCGCGTTGGAGCAACTCATGGAGCGCATTTGTTTGTGTTTGAACAAAACTCCAATGTCAATTGGCCCTTTTTTCATAACCCCCGGTCACATTATCACTTCATAAACCCAAGTTTTCGCAGTCGGGCGCTAAAAAAATTGTATAAATCATTCCCAGTTGCCTATTTCCTTTGTATATCCAAAAAACCCACTTACCCAAAGTTTTGGTCTAACACGCCGGAGTTATGCTTTTTAATGAAAAATGGGTTGATTGAAAGATCCGCATCAAACTTTCCGATGCGATTGGGTCCCATATGTATAAACCCCCCCCCTCCATTTTACACTCCATATAACTTTCACCTGGGACCAAATGTTAAAGATCCCAAGGCGCTAATCGCATCACAAAATATCAAATGGTTATATTGAAAATCCCGAAGGCCCGACCTTCCGATTGTGATTAGCCCTTTATTATATACACCCTGGGTGTATTGTATTTCATATAGACCATGGCCTCGCAACTGGGCACCAAGCCTTATATATATCCCGCACCCAAAGCATAAAACCTTTGTATTATATTAAATTTTTGGGTTTTTCGTGTTATAAAGTTTTTCTGCCGGTGCGAAGTCTTCAAACGTTATTGACCGTTGATCTTAGTTCGATCAACGATCACCGCCAAGTCACATCGCAAGTTTTCTCCAGGTGCCTTTTTATATGTTTTCCCCCCATCTCTGATTGCGATGCCCTGATCGCATAATTTCACCAGCCTTCCCCGATCACATAATCGCATCACCCCACCTCTGATCACTGATTGCAACCTCCTGACGCATCTCCCACCGTCGATTTGATCTGCAGATCGATGGTCTTCATCTAATCGCATTGGATCTTTCCATCATATGTGTTTTAAATTTTGTTTCTCCCCCTTCTAATTGCGATCTTCAGATTGAATCTGGGCCGTCCACGTGTCCAGATCGGACGGTCTCAAATCATTCCCACATTACTTCATCGCCCTCCACCCTCGCTAAAGGTTTACAACTTAGTTTTTCGCATTCTCTTATTTAAATCCAAATAATGTGAATCCTTCACATTATTAGTCCACTGCTTATCCCGATCGTTGATCTTCTTGATCACTCATCAAGCAACGACTTTGACTTAATTATCCCTTAGTTCTCCTTTTTAACCTCTTTTATGCAATTCTCCACCGTTGGATGATGCCATCCAATAGCCACGCTCCTCCCCACAGCCTCCGAAGAAGTTAAACCTAATAACGCAGGATTTTATTAATCTTTTGGTTTTTGTAGGTGTTTGATGGTTTGTTCATTATATTCAAGAGAAGCCGAAGGCTGGGAATGGCGATTCCCATGCTTTTGATCCATAAGGAAGAAACCATTCATAGGGCTCTACTCCACGTCTCGTCAATGTTTCATGAGGCATTGATACCATATGAGCCCTGCATGGCCTGCACATCAACAAGACACGGTGTTAAAACTAAAAGAGTATCAGTGTCAAAGATTAAAACCTACTAGAGTAGAAGATTGAAGAAAAATTTGGGGATTACGGCTACGATTGATTATCAAAAGCCTAATCCTCCAAATTAAAACACAGTTAAGGAAAATCAAAAGTGTTCATCAGACAAAAAAGCCTCCACCACCACATTAGAGGCAAATTTATTCCTCCCAGCTACCACAAAGCCACCTGTGCCTCAAGGCATTCAAACAGAGGCCGAAGTTGTTGATCAAGATAAGATATTTGCCTCAAACACAGCCGAACAATTAATTTTTCCAAATGAGTTTAATGACAAAATATCAGCAGAGTTATTACATCCTGAACAGAGCCTTAAAATTCAAAAAAATCTCCCACCGAGCTTCAATCTCAAATGTAAATCAATTAATACAGTGAGAATATCTGTAAGCTTCTCCATTGAGCCCCTCAAAGTCTGAGAAGTCATTAGTCTGTATTAATTTCCCTAGGATATCTTTTATCAGATCTCACCTTCTCATTCTTCTATAAATACTTCCGTAAACGATGAGAAAAGGTTGGTTGAGTTGGTTGTTGAACTTTGAAATGTAATTGAGCTTGAGACTTCTACTTGTAAATAGTGTTCACTGGCTCTTGGAGCTCTGCTTGTGATAGATAATTTAGTCTGGGAAGTGTAGATGATTTCTAAGCTAAAGCATTGGATTTAGAGCTATAACTAGTTCAGAGCATCAATAGAAGCTGATTTATGGGATCCTTTTCTATGTTGACGGTGATGTTTTTCTCATTGTAACTCATTATTTTGTTTCTGTTTTCACTGTGTTCATCTTCTCTTATAAATAACAACATGCATAGAGTTAGGACCTACTATATATTAGTACCCTTCTCTGACTGAAAATATTTATCTACATGTTTTCTTCCAATTTGTGTTATTTAGGAATGATTTAATTCAGTTTAAGCATAGCAATGTTGGCGTTCCCTCATCCTGTTGCCTTAGATAGTTGTTATTCTTAAATTTTATTTTTAGTATATGTTCAGTAGTGATGAACTAAGGAAGATATGGTGTGCACTGGTCCTAGTTTTATCCCCAAAGACTATCTAAATGTTTCCCTTGGAATGTGTTGAAAGCTGGCTAGTGTTGAAACGCTTACTAGATCTTAGGCCATTCTTTGATATCTTTGTGTTTGTCTTGAAAGTTACCAAGTAGAGCAGAGCTAGGAGAGGATTTGTGATCAGCCCTTCCCACTAGTTTCTTCTCCAATAGTGGCCTTCAATTTTCCCTTTGTTTTAAAGTGTTTTTCTATTGAAAGTGCATCAAAAGAAGGCTAGTTTAGAAGTACTTACCTGATCTTAGGCTACTCTTTGTTCTTCATCTGTTTAATTCCCCTTCTTTTGTCCCATTTCATTCCATAAATCAAATTTTAAAGAGATCCTTAGACATAGATGACTTACCCCATGGACCACTCTTGCCTCTTGTTGTTTCAATTGAACCCTATTATGACTCCATAGCCCAATGGACTAAAACCTGCAATTATCTATCTTCTTGGCCAAAGATTGTTCTATTCACTTGCAACTTCTCACCTTTGAAACTCTTTGCATTTAGAACTTTACACCTCAAACAGTAATCATTCTCAACCATCCAAAAACAAAACAAAACGCCCGACCTTCATAACTAGCCTAACATAATTACCTTAAAAATTCAAAGACAAATCCTTCTTTGCACTTATTGGAGAGATCCCTCTCTGGATTCAGGAGGGCTAGATCCTAGAATCCCAAAGTGGTTGAAACAATTTTCTCCCTGCAGTTGGACTTTTTCCAATCTTGCTGATTACAGGGTGCTAGCATTTCTGGTGACTCCGTTGGGGAACTAAGTTGAATTTTCATCTTAGGTTCCCTTAAAATTTTTCATAAAACCTTGTGAGTAAAAAGAAACCTTTTCAAGCACTACCATGAAATGGTAATCATGATGAAACTTGTTTGAATCAGTGACAAGCTAGGCAAACCCTAGGATTATCATAAGAATTTATCTAACCTTGAAAGATCAGCTGGCTTAGCCATAAGAGTAGACTTTCTTTGTCTCATAACCATAGCTAAGTTTTGAAACAGAGTTAGGACATTCTTAGAAACCACACAACTGAAAAATAACTCAGAAAACACCAAAATATTTCAGATTGGTATCCAATAAACATGGTGGTGGACCATAAAACCTTTTACCTCCAAAAGAGCTAAAAAATTCCACTTGGCAACTCCACAATCCTTAACACACCTTACGACTCCATTGGGAAGAACCCTTATCATTATAATATCATTCAAACTCAGTCAGAGATCTGTAGGATTAAAATCTATGTAAACAGAATTAGTTGACCTTTTAAAAATTGTCATACCTCGTTGAACTTTTCTTGTTTGTTTGGGTCTGAAAAAGACAGCATAGTGGCTCCTAGAAAGATTCATACTAGAGCCTCTCCTGACCCTGATCCACTTGAGATAGTTTATAACCCAGAAATTATCCTTAGGAAGTCTCCTAAGATTAATTTTTCAACTGTTTTCAGATCACCCTGAGAGCTAATTCAGTTCCTGAAAATCATGCAGCTCTACAAGAGTCATCCTGAAAATCATGCAGCTCTACAAGAGTCATATGATGGTGGAACCATAAAACATTTTACCTCCTTACGAGCTAAAAATTTTCCACCTGGCGACTCCACACTCTGAAACTCCCAAAAAACCAAATGACTCCACTGATATAAGACCCTGAACTGATTGACCAGACACAGTGACCTCTTTCTCGATTTACAAAATGATTCCAAGGATACAATGAAGATATGCTCCAATGAGTAGATATCATACCCCTGGGTTTGCACATACGATGTCCCAGATGAATTGGGATAACAACTTGCCTGTTTTTCAAGGTGAAATGCTTGATGACCCTCTATTACATCTCATCAAATTTCATATACATGTATGGAGGTTGAAAGTTGAATGACATGAAGAGTGCCTAATGAAAATGTTCATGTTAACATTAGAAGGGAAAGCTAGGGATTGGTATGAATTCTTGAGATCTAGTAGTTTGTTTTCTTTAAGGGACTTTGAATATATGTTTTATGAGAACTATAAAGAAAACACTACATCATTATCATGGGGTGCAATATATTATGATCCATCACAAAACATCACCAAACACATTATGGATAATGATGAAGCTTTGGAACAAATGCATCCTCAAGATAGTTTAACATCCATTCATGAGTTTAATATCTTATTGAAAAATTATAAGAATATAGATGAATCACTTGAGGAAGAAAACAACCAAGAAATAAAGGATATTCCTCAAGTTATCCCTAAAAACCCAAATAATGATTCATCATCCCTTATAGATGAGGCTCAAAATGACATTCAGCCTCAAAATCAGTCTTCACAAGAGACAGAGAATTGTTGTACTCCTGTTCAAAGGAACATAGAAACCTCTTCCCCTTTGACAGAAAAAGAGATAGATCAGACTATTTATAAACAGCTAGTCTTCGAAACTTTTTTTAAAACAAACAATCTTGCCCAATCACATAGAGAACTTTGTTGTACATATTTAGAAAGTTCTTTTGTAGATCAGAATGAAGAAGGACCTACTGATAACCCAATATGTTTGATTGGTAGTATTACTTATATTCGTGATTCTCCTAACTTTGATCTATCTAGTGATGATGCTTCCCAAACAGAAGTTAAGTTTGTAGGATCCTCATTAGAAGATTTATGGGAGGAAGATGAGTTACTTCAAATAAGTAATGAACCAGTGCAGACTATTTATGATACTGATGATGAGAGTTTTCAAAGCCTATAAGTGAGTGAAGATTCATTGGATCTTTTCTATGCTTCATTTCAGATCATCAGTAATAGTTTCCTTGTGATTGGGACTCAGCAAAATTTCAACTCAAAGGATGAGGAGGAAAGAAACAAAGAAATTTTTGAGCAGGTTGTAACCAAAGAGCCTTCTCTTTAAAAACAGGAAGCAATTGAACATACCCCTGCTCAAGAATATAATAACCTCCTCACAGAGTACAGTTCGCTAAACCAGAGCTTACTAGGACTACAAGAGGGCAGCCCTGCAATATATCATGAGTCCTCTAGTTCAGATAATAATGAAGATGAGGAAGTTTTTCTTCCTCAAAATAATCTTTGCCTTGATCTAGTGGAGAAAGAAGAGATGATCCTGGTTGAAACACATCTTCCAAATACACTTAACCAGGCATTATTTCAAGATCCCTATGTTGATTTCCTGAAGACATCTGAGGAAGGGATAGAAGTTGCAGACAACAGTATATCACCAAGTGCAAAAAATTTTAAAACTGTTGTCAAGAAACAGAAAGCATGGGAGTGGCCCTACCTATCCAGCATGCTCAAAGAAATGAGCAGATACCAGTCATGGAATCATTTGATTGATTGGATGTATTGGAAGAGAGAGTTTGTAAGTTAAAAATGTAAATATTCCAAGTTAGAATAGGTTAGATAGGAATGTCAATAAAGCTCAACCTTTGAGAATTTAGTTAGTTGTTGTTTTCTGCTTTGAAGAATACAAAAGGGAAAATACAAAAACAATGAAAGACAGAAAAGAGGGCGGATTTTAAAAACAATAAATTTATATCCCCATACCAAAAAAGAGAAACAAATTCTGAAAGTGTGCAAGCTTAAATGCCACTACTAAAAAACACACTTATAGTTAGTCAAACAACCTAATCTTGACTAATTAGTTTTAAATTTTCTGCTGATAGGATAGTGAATTTGATTTGCCGAACTGTTTAATCTTGGCTTATTATTAGATAATTTAGGTTAGAAATTAAAGGTTCAAACATGCTCAAAATCTGAACCAGTCAGACAAAGAAGAACAGCTCAAAAAAGAGGCAAAAAACAGAGTTGTAAAAAAGAGAAGGCAGTTCTTTGAACTTTCAGATCTTAAGCCTGCCATTTTTTATTTAATTTTCTGCAAAATAATGTCTATGTGTAGCTTGTTTTTTATGCGATAGATCAGCAACAAGTTAGACTATTTAATCCTAACTTGTTTGCTTTTAAATTTCTGTTTTAGAAATTAGTGAATAAAATCTGTTGGAAAGTTTAATCCCAACATATTGATAGATTAGGTATAGAATCATATGGACTCAACTGTTTAATGTGAGTTCATGGAGAGATAAGGAGTAGAAATAGATTATATTTCCTACTTTCAAAAGAATAAAATGTTGTGAAAATAGTTTGCCAATCCAAGTGCACTCTAAAGAAGAAAAAATGTTAGATCAGTAGGATTGGGTAGCTAGAAAGCTTGTTGATGAAAGAACCATTATTTTTGTGGCTACTAATATGTTTTTAGAGCAAGATCATCCCAGCAAAGGAAGGGCAGCCCAATGGATGAGGCACAGGTCAGCCCCCAGAGAATCCAATGGATGAGGCACAGATCAGCCTCCCAGAGAATGCATGTCTGAAGTTCTTGATGCCTTCAAGAAGGCACCATCCCCAAGTGGAGCCATTGATAGCCAGCTATAAAATTTGTTATATCAAATGCTGGCTAAAACATTTTTGGAGTCTTCAAGAAACAAGTTTTTATTGCTAAAAAGATGTTATCTCTTAAATACTCTTGAAGGCCTCATTCCTTTGTCCAAATCTTCACTGTTGTTCCCATTCTATACTCAGAAATTCTGTTGATTTCATGAGAAAATACTGCTGCAAAATCATTACTTTTCCCCTTCCCCCACTCAAAACTAACCTTATTTTTTCCCCTTTGTTCTCCATAAAAATCCTTCATTTTCATATTTTCCCCTCATCCCTTCCATCAAAACCCCTTTAATAAGGTTTAAGACTCTTTATTTTCCTTATCGAAACCCTCAAAGTCCTTTGAAAACCATTGAAAATATATAAAAAACCCATTTTTGTATTACAGAATTAAGGCCCCTTGGGCTAAGTCCTAAACCACTTCCCCTCCATATGCCCTAGCGCTAGAACCAAGTGCTAGGGTCTTGAGTGCTTATCGCGTCAGAGCAACTCATGGAGTGCATTTGTTTGTGTTTGAACAAAACTCCAATGCTGATTGGCCCTTTGTTCACAACCCCCGATCACATTATCACTTCATAAACCCAAGTGCCCGCAGTCAGGCACTAATAACATTGTATAAATCATTCTCGGTTGCCTATTTCCTTTGTATATCCAAAAAACCCACTTACCCAAAGTTTTGGTCTAACGCACCGGAGTTATGCTTTTTAATGAAAAATGGGTTGATTGAAAGACCCGCATCAAACTTTCTGATGCGATTGGGTCCCATATGTATAACCCCCCCCCCCTCCGTTTTATACTCCATATAACTTTCACCTGGGACCAAATGTTAAAGATCCCAAGGCGCTAATCGCATCTCAAAATATCAAATGGTTAGACTGAAAATCCTGAAGGCCCGAACTTTCGATTGTGATTAGCCCTTTATTATATACGCCCCGGGCGTATTGTATTTCATATAGACCATGGCCCCGCAACCGGGCGCCAAGCCTTATATATATCCCGCCCCCAAAGCATAAAACCTTTGTATTATATTAAATTTTTGGGTTTTCCGTGTTATAAAGTTTTTCTGCCGGTGCAAAGTCTTCAAATGTTATTGACTGTTGATCTTGGTCCGATCAACGATCACCGCCAAGTCACATCACAAGTTTTTACTGGGTGCCTTTTTATATGTTTTTCCCCCATCTCTGATTGCGATGCCCTGATTGCATAATTCCATCGGCCTTCCCCGATCACATAATCACATCACCCCACCTCCGATCGCCGATTGCGATCTCCTGACGCATCTCCCACCATCAATCTAATCTGCAGATCGACGGTCTTTATCTAATCGCATTGGATCTTTCCATCGGATGCATTTTTTACTTTTGTTTCTCCCCCTGCCGATTGCGATCTTTCGATTGGATTTGGGTTGTCCACGTGTCCAAATCGAACGGTCCCAGATCATTCCCACATTACTTCATCGCCCTCCACCCTCACCAAAGGTTTAAACCTTAGTTTTTCACACTCTTATTTAAATCCGAATAATGTGAATCCTTCACTTTATTAGTCCGCCACTTATCCTGACCGTTGATCTTCTTGATCACTCATCAATCAATGAATTTGACTTAATTATCTCTCCACTCTCCTTTTTAACCTCTTCTACGCAATTCTCTACCGTTGGATGATGCCATCCAACGGCCACGCTCCTCCCCGTAGCCTCTGAAGAAGTTAAACCTAATAACGCAAGATTTTATTAATCTTTTGGTTTTTGCAGGTGTTTGATGGTTTGTTCATTATATTCAAGAGAAGCCTAAGGTTGGGAATGACGATTCCCATGCCTTTGAACCATAAGGAAGAAAACATTCATGGGGCTCTACTCCATGTATCGTCAATGTTTCATGAGGCATTGATGCCATATGAGCCCTGCGCGGCCTGCACATCAACAAGACACGGTGTTAAAAATAAAAGAGTATCACTGTCAAAGATTAAAACCTACCAGAGCAGAAGATTGAAGAAAAATTTTGGGATTATGGCTAAGATTGATTATCAAAAGCCTAATCCTCCAAATTAAAACACAGTTAAAGAAAATCACAAGTGTTCATCAGACAGAAAATCCTCCACCGCTACATCAGAGGCAAATTGATTAATCCCAGCTACCACAAAGCCACCTGTGCCTCAAAGCATTCAAACAGAGGCTGAAGTTATTGATCAAGATCATATATTTTCCTCAAATGCAGCCGAACATTTAATTCTTCCAAATGAGTTTAATGACAAAATATCATCAGAGTTATTACATCCTGAATAGAGCCTTAAAAGTCAACAAAAGCTCCCACCGAGCTTTAATCTTAAATGTAAATAAATTAATACAGTGAGAATATCTGTACGCTTCTCCATTGATCCCCTCAAAGGCCGAGAAGTCATTAGTCTATATTAATTTCCCTGGGAGATATTTTATCAGATCTCACCTCCTCATTCTTCTATAAATGCTTCCGTAGAAGATGAGAAAAGGTTGGTTGAGTTGGTTGCTAAACTTTGAAATGTAATTGAGTTTGAGACTTCTACTTGTAACTAGTGTTCACTGGCTCTTGGAGCTCTGCTTGTGATAGATATGTTAGTCTGGGAAATGTAGATGATTTCTAAGCTAAAGCATTGGACTTAGAGCTATAACTGGTTTGGAGCATCAATACAAGCTTATTTATGGGATCCTAGTCTATGTTGACAGTGGTGTTTTTCTCATTGTAACTCGTTATTTTGTTTCTGTTTTCATTGTGTTCATCTCCTATTATAAAGAACAGCATGCATAGAGTTAGGACCTACTATATATCAGTACCCTTCTCTGACTGAAAATATTTATCTACTTGTTTTCTTCCAATTAAATGTGTTATTTAGGAACGATTTAATTCAGTTTAAGCATAGGAATGCTGGCATTCCCTCGTCCTGTTTCCTTAGCTAGTTGTTATTCTTAAATTTTATTTTTAGTATATGTTAAGTAGTGATGAACTAAGGAAGATATGGTGTGCCCTGGTCCTATTTTTATCCCCAAAGACTATCTGAATGTTTCCCTTGGAATGTGTTGAAAGTTGGCTAGTGTTGAAACTCTTGCCGGATCTTAGGCCATTCTTTTTTATCTTTGTGTTTGTCTTGAAAGTTACCAAGTAGAGCAGAGCTAGGAGAGGATTTTTGGTGAGCGCGACCCGCTAGTTTCTTCTCCAACAATGGCCTTCAATTTTCCCTTTGTTTCAAAGTGTTTTTCTATTGAAAGTGCATCAAAAGCAGGCTAGTTTAGAAGTACTTACCTGATCTTAGATTACTTTTATGTCTTCTTAAGTGTATGTCAAAAGCAGGCTAGTTTAGAAGTACTTACCTGATCTTAGGCTGCTCTTTCTTCTTCATCCGTTTAATTACCCTTCTTTTGTCCCATTTCATTCCATAAATCAAACTTTAAAGAGATCATTAGACATAGATGACTTGCCCCATGGACCACTCTTGCTTCTTGTTGTTTCAATTAAACCCTATTATGAATCCATAGCCCAATGGACTAAAACCTGCAATTATATATCTTCTTGGCCAAAGCTTTTTCTATTCGCTTGCAAATTCTCACCTTTGAAACTCTTTGCATTTAGAACTTTCCACCTCAAACAATAATCATGCTCAACCATCCAAAAACAAAACAAAACCCTCGACCTTCATAACTAGCCTAACATCATTACCATAAAACTTCAAAGATAAATCCATATTTTCACATATTGTAGAGATCCCTCTCCGGATTGAGGAGGGCTAGATCCTAGAATCCCAAAGTGGTTGAAACGATGTTCTCCCTGCAGACGGAATTTTGCCAACCTTGCTGATTACAGGGTGCTAACATTTCTGGTGACTCCGCTGGGGAACTGAGTCAAATTTTCATCTTAGGTTCCCTTAAAAAATTTCATAAAACCTTGTGAGTAAAAAGCAACCTTTTCAAGCACTACCAAGAAATGGTAATCATGATGAACCTTGTTTGAATCAGTGACAAGCTAGGCAAACCCTAGGATTCTCATAAGACTTTATCTAACCTTGAAAGATCAGCTAGCTTAGCCATAATAGTAGACTTTCTTTGTCTCATAACCATAGCTAAGTTTTGAAACAGAGTTAGGACATTCTTAGAAACCACACAACTGAAAAATAACTCAAAAAAAACCAAAATATTTCAGATTGGTATCCAATAAACATGGTGGTGGACCATAAAACCTTTTACCTCCAAAAGAGCTAAAAACGTCCACTTGGTGACTCCACAATCCTTAACAGACCTTAAGACTCCATTGGGAAGAACCCTTATCATTATAATATCATTCAAACTTAGTTAGAGATCTGTAGGATTAAAATATATGTCAATAGAATTAGTTGACCTTTTAAAAACTGTCATACCTGGTTGAACTTTTCTTGTTTGTTTGGGTCTGAAAAACATAGCATAGTGGCTCCTAGAAAGAATCATACTAGAGCCTCTCCTGACCCTGATCCACTTGAGATAGTTGATAACCCAAAAAGTATCCTTAGGAAGTCTCCTAAGATTAAATTTTCAACTGTTTTCAGATCACCCTGAGAGCTAATTCAGTTCCTGAAAATCTTGGAGCTCTACAAGAGTCATATGGTGGTGGAACCATAAAACATTTTACGTCCTTACGAGCTAAAAATTTTCCACCTGGAAACTCCACACTCTGAAACTCCCAAAAAACCAAATGAATCCACTGATAGAAGACCCTGAGCTGATTGACTAGACACATTGACCTCTTTCTCGATTTACAAAATGATTCCAAGGATACAACAAAGATATGCCCCAATGAGTAGAGATCATATCCCTGGGTTTCCACATAAGATGTCCCAAGTGAATTGGGATAACAACCTGCCTGTTTTTCAAGGTGAAATGCTTGATGACCCTCTATTACATCTCATCAAATTTCATATACATGTATGGAGGTTGAAAGTTGAATGGCATGAAGATTGCCTAATGAAAATGTTCATGTTAACATTAGAAGGGAAAGCTAGGGATTGGTATGAATGCTTGAGATCTAGTAGTTTGTTTTCTTTAAGGGAATTTGAATATATGTTTTATGAGAACTATAAAGAAAACACTACATCATTATCATGGGGTGCAATATATTATGATCCATCACCAAACACATTATGGATAATTATGAAGCTTTGGAACAAATGCATCCTCAAGATCTTTTAACAACCATTCATGAGTTTAATATCTTATTGAAAAATTATAAGAATATAGATGAATCAATTGAGGAAGAAAACAACCAAGAAATAAAGGATATTCCTCAATTTATCCCTGAAATCCCAAATAATGATTCATCATCCCTTATAGCTGAGGCTCAAAATGACATCCAACCTCAAAATCAGTCTTCACAAGAGACAGAGAACTATTGTACTCCTATTCAAAGGAACACAGAAATATCTTCCCCTTTGATAGAAAAAGAGATAGATCAAACTATTTATAAACAGCCAGTCTCTGAAACTTTTTGCAAAACAAACACTCTTGCCCATTCACATAGAGAACTTTGTTGTACAGATTTAGAAAGTTCTTTTGTAGATCAAAATGAAGAAGGACCTGCTGATAACCCAATATGTTTTATTGGTAGTATTACTTATATTCGTGATTCTCCTAAATTTTATCTATCTAGTGATGATGCTTCCCAAACAAAAGTTAATTTTGCAGGATTTTCATTAGCAGATTTATGGGAGGAAGATCAGTTCCTTCAAAGAAGTAATGAACCAGTGCAGACTATTTATGATATTGATGATGAGAGTTTTCAAACCCTAGAAGTGAGTGAAGATTCATTGGATCTTTGCTCTGCTTCATTTCAGATCATCAGTAATAGTTTCCCTATGATTGGAACTCAACAGACTTTCAACTCAAAGGATGAGGAGGAAAGAAACAAAGAATTTTTTGAGCAGGTTGTAACCAAACAGCCTTCTCTTGAAAAAGAGGAAGCAATTGAACATACCCCTGCTCAAGAATATAATAACCTCCTCACAGATTACAGTTCGCTAAACTAGAGCTTGCCAGGACTACAGGAGGATAGCCCTGCAATATATGATGAGTCCTCCAGTTCAGATAATAATGAAGATGAGGAATTTTGTCTTCCTCAAAAGAATCTTTGCCTTGATCCAATGGAGAAAGAAGAGATGATCCTGGTTGAAAGATATCTTCCAAATACTCTTAACCAAGCATTATTTCAAGATCCCTATGTTGATTTCCTGAAGACATCTGAGGAAGGGATAGAAGTTGCAGACAACAGTATATCACCAAGTGAAAAAAAATTCAAAACTGCTGTCAAGAAACAGAAAGCATGGGAGTGGCCCTACCTATCCAACATGCTCAAAGAAATGAGCAGAGACCATTCATGGAATCATTTGATTGACTAGATGTATTGGAAGAGAGAGTTTTTAAGTTAAAAATGTAAATATTCCAAGTTAGAATAGGTTAGATAGGAATGTCATTAAAGCTCAACCTTTGAGCGTTTAGTTAGTTGTTGTTTTCTGCTTTGAAGAATACAAAAAAGGAAAATAAAAAAACAATGAAAGACAGAAAAGAGGGTAGATTGTAAAAACAATAAAGGTACATCCCCATACCAAAAAAGAGAAACAAATTCTGAAAGTGTGCAAGATTAAATGCCACTCCTGAAAAACACACTTCTAGTTAGTCAAACAACCTAATTTTGACTAATTAGTTTTAAATTTTATGTTGATAGGATAGTGAATTCGATTTTTCGAACTGTTTAATCTTGGCTTATTAGTAGATAATTTAGGTTAGAAATTAAAGGTTCAAACATGCTCAAAATCTGAACCTAAGTTTCCAAAGAGAATGACTCAAATCTGCTTCAAATTCTGAGTCAAAACAGAGGTAAATATGGTTCTAATTAGCTCAAAATTTGAACTAGTCAGACAAAGAAGAACAACTCAAAAAAGAGGCAAAAAAAAGAGCTGTAAAAAAGAGAAGATAGTGCTTTGAAATTTCAAATCTTAAGCCTCCCATTTTTTATTTAGTTTTCTGCAAAATAATGTCTCTGTGCAGCTTTTTTTTTTATGCCATAGATCAACAACAAGTTAGACTGTTTAATCTTGACTTGTTTACTTTTAAATTTCTATTTTAGAAATTAGTGAATAAAATATGTTGGAAAGTTTAATCCCAACAGATTGATAGATTAGGTAGAGAATCATATGGACTCAACTATTTAATCTGAGTTCATGGAGAGATAAGGAGTAGAAATAGATTATATTTTCTGCTTTCAAAAGAATAAAATGTTGTGAAAAGAGTTTGCCAATCCAAGTGCACTCTAAAGAAGAAAAAATGTTAGATCAGTAGGATTGGGTAGTTATAAAGCTTGTTGATGAAAGATCCATTGTTTTTATGACTGCTAATATGTTTTTAGAGCAAGATCATCCCAACAAAGGAAGGGCAGCCCAATGGATGAGGCACAGGTCAGCCCTTAGAGAATGCAATGGATGAGGCACAGGTCAGCCTCCCAAAGAATGCATGTCTGAAGTTCTTGATTCCTTAAAGAAGGCACCATCCCCAAGTGGAGCCACTGTTAGCTAGCTATAAAATTTGTTATATCAAATCATCAGCAAAACCCTGGGTCAACCTCTCTAGCTGACTCCATGATTCAGCTAAATCTGTTGCATGAGTGTCCACAGCCTGACCCTAAGCCTCAATAGTAGCTAGATTCTCCTTGACTGTCATTTCTCGAGCCTTAGGCTTCTTAGTGTGAATAAGAAGTGTTGGGTATGGAGCCTGATTATCTTGTTTATTTTGTATCACAGTGTTGGACCCATATACCTTAATGGGGCGGCAATACTGCCCGTAATTAAATGCTTCCTGGGGGGTCCAAGGGGGGCCGCTATGACTTTATGGAGCCCCCACTTGGCGGGAGGTTTCGGGTGCAGCACCCCTGAAGCTAAAAACAGATGTAAAATTGCCTTGTAAAGTATAGTAATTTCTATTCAATCTAGGTCATTCATTAGGCGGATGATCTGATGATAGAAGTTATGTTTTGTTTAGGGTTTTTTTCCTTAGAAGGCACCCTCGCTTGTATGAGGGAATTGTATTACGGCTGTGTATTTTATGTGTATTCTCAGAGCGAGAAACATATAGGGAGACTATGAGAGAGAAGAGAGGATATTACAGTGGATCTACTATAGGTTGTGTCTCTTTTGCTGGATAATAGAAAGGAAGGACTGGTTGTTCGGGGTGGACGTAGTGCAAAATGGGTGAACCACGTATATCTGTGTCTCTCTGGTTTTATGGGTTTTTTGTGCTTGTGTTTTCCGCATATTTTATGTTTCGCATTGCTCTGTAATATATAATTTTCTAACAACTGGTATCAAAGTTGAAGGTCTATTTAGCTATTAAACTCGTAGGAAAGGAGGAGTGGGAGAAATGGTGGAAGATGGTAGGTTTAGGGTAGAGAAATTTAACGACCAAACTTCCCTCTGTGGAAGATGTAGATGGAAGATTATTTGTATCAGAAATATCTTTACCTACCATTGAGTGGAAAAACAAAGAAGCCGACGACTATGACAGATGCAGAATGGGAGATTCTCGATAGAAATGCACTCGGAACAATACGATTGTGCATCGTGGCATCGATAGCCTTCAATATTTGGAAGGAAACAAAAATAGAGGGTTTGATTAAGGCGTTGGCGAAACTATATGAAAAACCCTCGGCCTCAAACATGGTATTTATTATGAAACATTTATTTAATATGAAGATGTCGAAAGGTGGATCTGTTGCAGACCATTTAAATGATTTTAATACAGTTACCGATCAGTTAAGTTCTGTAGGGGTAAAATTTGATGATGAAGTTAGGGCTCTTTTATTTCTGTGCTCATTTCCAGAAAGCTAGAATGGTTTAGTTATAGCCATTAGTAACTCTATCTCTAGATCTAGTACTTTAAAGTTTGATGATGTTGTCAGTGCTATCCTTAGCGAGGAAATGCGAGTAAAAAGCTCTGGTGAGACATCGGGTAATGCTTTGAGTGAAGAGTCTAGGGGAAGAATAATGGAAAGAGGAAAGATCTCGGGATATCGCAGTAAATCAAGGAAAGGCAGATCCAAGTCCAAATCGGGGATAGTGTGTTGGAAATGCGGAAAGAAAGGACACGTAAAGAAAGACTGTAGATCTCAAAAGGGAAAAGAAGGAGATGCACAACAAGAAAACAATCATGAAGCAAATGTGACAGGTGATGTGTTACAAGATGCTTTGATTCTTTCTTTCGAAAATTTTACTGATTCCTGGGTAGTAGATTCAGGGGCCTCATTCCATGCCACACCTGATAAGAAATATTTTCAGACTATGTTCAAGGATATTTTGGACAAGTCCGTTTGGGTGATGATAAACCCTGTAAAATTTTTGGAATGGGTAAGGTTCTTGTAAAACAAGAAAATGGAAACCAATGGCTATCTTAGGAGGTAAGGCATGTTCCATATTTGAAGAAAAATCTGATTTCAATAGGGCAGTTAGGCGGTGAAGGTTGTGTGACAGCTATCACAGATAAAACTTGGAAGGTCACCAAAGGAGCCCTGGTAATAGCAAAAGGTGAAAAGGTTGGTACATTGTATTTATCAATGGTATTTATAACTCTGTTAATGCTTCAACTTCCAAAGGAGTAGATGCAGCATTATGGCATCATAGGCCCGGATACATGAGTGAGAAGGGGATGAAGATTCTTCACTCAAGAAATTTGTTGTCGAGTTTGAAGAATGTTGATTTGGATTTCTGTGAGAATTGTATTTATGGAAAAAAGAAGAGAGTCATATTTCTCAGACTTCGGAAAGAAAAGAAGAGAAAAAAATTAGAGCTTGTGCATATAGACGTATGGGGACATGCTTAGGTATCATCTCTCGGTGGCTCTCATTATTATGTTACATTTATTGATGATGCAACTAGAAAAACTTGGACTTATTGTATTCAGAATAAATCTAATGTATTTGATACTTTCAAGAAATGGAAAGCTTTGGTTGAAATTGAGACAGGAAAGAAGTTGAAGTGTCTCAGATCAGATAATAGAGGTGAATATTGCAGCAAAGAGTTTGATAGGTACTGTTTAGAGCATGGAATTCACAGAGAGAAGACAGTTCCTAGAACACCACAAGAAAATGGTGTGTTAGAAAGGATGAACAAAACAATCATGGAGTGTGCAAAGTGCATGAGATTGCATGCAGGTCTGCCTTTACAATTTTGGGTAGATGTTGTAGATACTACTGTTTATCTAGTAAATAGAGGGCCTTCAATTTCATTGGATGGTGGTATTCTATAGGAAGCATGGATAGGTAAAAATGTAAACTACTCTTTTTTAAATCCTTTTGGCTGTGAAGCCTTTGTCCATATTAATAAAGAAAATAGAACAAAGCTTGAGGCAAAATCAAAGAAATGTACCTTTATTGGATATGGTGTTAATGATTTTGGTTATTGCTTATATGATTATGAAAGTCACAAAATCATGAGCAGAGATGTAATATTCAATGAAAAGGTATTGTATAAGGATCAGTTGCAGAAAAAGAAATAGGAAAAAGAAAACAAAGAATACACAGTTCTTGATGAGATCATAGAAAAAGTAAAGGTGCCTGAAAATAATAATAATCAACAACAACAACAACAACAACAACCACCAAAACAACAACACACAACTCAAACACCTGAAAGTTGTGTTAGAAGATCTATCAGGATAAGTAGACCCCCTGAACGATACTCTCCTTCATTATATTATTTATTTTTGATTGATTCTAGTGAACCCGAATGTTATGAAGAAGCAATGCAGGTTGAAACCAAAAAGAAGTGGGAGCTAGCCATGGAAGAAGAGATGGAATCCTTAATACATAACTAGACTTGGGACTAAGTCAGGTTGCCTGCAGGTAAAACAACATTGCAAAATAAATGGGTTTATAGGCTGAAAGAAGAAGATGAAGGAAAACAAAGGTACAAAGCTAGACTTGTGGTGAAGGGGTTTGCATAAAAGAAAGGTATTGATTTTGATGAAATATTTTCTCCTATTGTTAAGATGACTTCAATCATAACTATTTTAAGTCTTGTAGTAGCGAAATATTTACGTTTTGAACAGTTAGCTGTAAAGACAACATTTCTCCATGGATATTTGGAGGAAGAGATCTATATGGAGCAACCAGAAGGATATGAGGTCAAAGGGAAAGAAAAATTAGTGTGCAGGTTAAAGAAGAGCTTGTATGGCTTAAAATAGGCTCCAAGGCAATGGTATCTAAAATTTGACAGGTTTATGTATGAACAAGGTTATACTAGATTTTACTCTGATCATTGTGTTTATATGAAAAAGAAAAATGATGGCAGCTATATTATATTGTTATTGTATGTAGATGACATGCTTGTTGCAGGGTCTAGCATGCAGGAAATAAATGTGCTCAAAATAAAATTGGAACATTAATTTGCAATGAAGGACTTGGGGGCTACAAAACAAATCCTTGGTATGAGAATAATTAGAGACAAGAAAAATCACAAATTAACACTGTCTCAAAATGAGTACATACAAAAGGTGTTGAAAAGATTTAATATGCAGAATGAAAAACCAGGTAGTACACCTTTTTATAGCCATTTCAAACTTAGTAAGGAGATGTGCCCCAAGACCCAAGAAGAAATGGACTATATGTCTAAAGTTCCATATGCATCAGCAGTTGGAAGCTTAATGTATGCAATGGTTTGCACAAGGCCTAATATTGCACATGCAGTGGGGGTTGTAAGCAGGTACATGAACAATCCAGGAAAAGAACATTGGATGGCAGTGAAACAGATTCTCAGATATTTGAGAGGTACCACAAATCAAGAATTATGCTTTGGTGGTTCAAAAATTTCTCTACAGGGATATGTTGATGCAGATATGGTAGGTGACAGAGATAACAGGAGGAGAAATATAGGATATGTATTTACTATAGGTGGAACAACTGTCAGTTGGGTTTCAAAAATCCAAAGTGTTGTTGCACTTTCAACAACAGAAGTAGATTATGTTGTTGCTATAGAGGCTAGTAAAGAAATGATTTGGTTACAAAGGTTTATGGATGAATTGGGTAAGAAGCATGATATGGGCACATTATACAGTGATAGAAAAAGTGTCGTTCATCTTGCAAAGATCTCAACATTTCATTCCAGGACTAAACACATACATCTCAAGTACCATTTCATATGGTCAGTATTGGAAGATGGACAGTTGAAGTTGGAAAAGATACACACAAGCCAGAATCCTGCAGATATGCTAAAAAAAGTTGTAACCAGGGAGAAACTGGGAATATGTTCAGTTTCAATTGGTCTTCAAGGATGATGATGAAGATGAGAAACAACCAGGTCCAAAGAGGAGTCATTTTCTAGCAATTGAAGCAGCGGTGGAGTTACTACAACCAGTCTCCAAGTGGGAGATTGTTGGGTGTGGAGCCTGATTATCTTGTTTATTCTGTCTCACAATGTTGGACCTCTGTACCTTAATCGGGTGACAATGCCACCCGTAATTAAACACTGCCTTGGGGGCCCCTCCTTAGTCACTGATGTCCCACCAAGTGGGCAAGAGGACACCCTGTCGATCCCACATCTACAAGAGAAACAAAAATAATGTCAGTGTCACCATAAAAGAAATATAAATATACACATAATTAAATCCTCAAAAAATGCAAAAAAATATCAAAGGTTTTACCTCCGGGCCCCCATGGGTAGCCAGCTGGAAGACCCATATCCGGGTCCCCCCAGAAATCCATCCCCAAGTACGGATAGTCTAAAAACATTTGTGGGTTTGCTTGGAACCATGCCTCGACGGTCACATCCCATTAGCAACCAGCCTCCCCTCCTCCACCACGGGGAATCATGAGCACCCACCACCACATTCGAGGATCTATAGGAGGACCTAGGGGCACTGGCACAAAGGGTCTAAGCATCACCACCCTCTCAAAAATGATACTACATAAAATGATAGCATACGTGAAGGCCTTCGACACCCCTCAAACCTTCGCTAGTTGTGACACCGAGCCATCATAAAAATGGCACATCCCGTCATAGAAGTGACCAGCCTGTAGCCGTCGCAAGACACCAATATGAGGACCTGATGCCATATTGGGAAATGATGACCCTACCAGGTGAGCTATCATCACTAGGGGAACCCTCTCAGCTAAATCAGTCACTGAGTCAATACGAACACATCCCTGTGTAAGCAGCTCACCACCACAATGATGCTCAACCCAACGTCGAATGCTCACCCTACCAGGAGGGAGTGGGTGTGGAAGTGCCTCCCCCTGAGGCAATAAACCAGTCAAAAAGTAAAAAAATATCTCTCTACGGATGACGATGTCTCTATTCCACAACACCATCACTCACTGTCTCTTGTTCCAACAATGGACAGGAAATGGAGAAGACTATCATGTGATCTCAAAAGCTTGTTCTCTAGAAATTTCAACAACCCCCATTGAGCCACAAGCCCCCTAGAATTGGGGTCTTGTGCCATAGCTGCGTGAAGATCAGTCCAATAACGCTTGCACCACAACATCCTATTACCAGGAAAAACCAAAAATCAGTGGCCAAAATTAAAAAATCCAAAAAATTAAAAGTTTTTTCCCATCATTGTGCCTATGTAGAAAACAGGCGCAATGACCGCACGTATGTATCATATACAAGTGGGCGCATCATCACACAAAATCATCACCAAGAATGATAACATCGCGGGAAGACGTGCTTCTCCACAGGGTCCACACAACTCAGCCTTGATCACCTGCGCGATCGAGGCCAAAAATTGATAGGAAATCCGTACAAACCACATTTGTATGGACCCCCTAGAAAAAAATGACAAAATTGAAAAGAAGGATGTTCAAGGCCCTACCTAGCACTGACGGCGTGAATCCCGGGTACTCAGGCTGACCACAATGACAAGAAAGGCTCAGAAGCAAGGGCTCAAATCTGACCTCAGACTGTCAAACAACACAAATGAATTGAAATGAGCCATATCGGCCAATATATTTCCCTTTTCTCATTATTTGAGAGACTATAACTGGATCTCAGAGCACCCAATTACAAAACTGCAAGAAACATAGTGACCAACACTTCATCACGTTCAAAATAGGCTCCATACATCCATGCCTCATGAAAAGTCATTTTTCAGTCACAAAAAGTATGCCCTCTCTTATTGCTTTCCATTCAACGTTATTATCAATATGTTTGAATAGAAAATATTCTTTTTACTTGGGGCATTGGTTGCAGGTACTACAAAAACACTGAATCACACTTCGCCCCAACCACTAAAGGTACACGAGCAGGTATAATTATATCCCTAGCATGATAGAATCCCCAAAGAATCTTTGCATATCCTAACATCGTTTCTATAGAAGATATCAACCACAGGTTCTAATCACCTGACCATGTTTATCATCACCTCACCTTGCACATGGTAAATATTCTCGCAGGTTGGTAGAACCTCACCCTCCATGGCATCCATCACTCATGTAGACCATACACAAAAGTTTTGGAGCCATGGCCATAAAATCCAAGTCCGAGAAGTCCTTCATGTTCACTCATCCATCATACATCAAGTCAAGTTTCACCCATATCATGATAACACCCCCCTCTCAGACTACCATTCTCAACAACAGATCGAATACACTGCACCACATCTCTCACTTGTCCATCACACTCCCATTATCATAGCCCATTAGCGACATTTTTCATCCGCTTCATCACCCCTGCACTGAGACAAACCAATGGGGCCCCCACCCTGAGTAAAACACCTTCCTCACATCATGGTGATGAATTATTTTCATGTTTGTTGGGGTACCTGTCTCCATGCTTGTAAATGCAAACCCATTATATATTCTTTTGGCAAGTGTACAAATATTTTTTAGGAGAGAAATCCCACCCACCCGTCCACATTTCCCATCTAGAAATAGTCCCTAATCACCCTTGGTCGAAGCTTCACATTCTTTTCTAAAGCCCGCCATAACACTCATAACAACCACACACCACCCTAGATGTCCTAGTGACTCCAGGGATTTCCTCACCAGAAATCATTATGACTGTCACCACTTGCATTTACAAGTTCCTACCTTAGGCCACTTAATTACCATCATCATTTATAGCCATTTCATGTCATCACGCCTTAGTTAGCCTATCACACCACGCCCTACTACATCATACACCCTAGTCCCTTGCATAAGTACTCATATCGGTTGGTTGATGGTTCCTTAGTGTTGACCACAATAGACATTTTCTAGGAATGAGGTAGTACCTTGGATGATTCCCCTCCTTAATAGGGGCATCCTTGGATGGTACTATGGGAATCATCATTTCCCATTGATGTCATTGATCCTCTTGACATTCGACTTCAACATAAATTTTCATGTCAAGATGGTATCGTACTTCATAACCATTGCACTCTATTAGAATTCGTCGAAGAATCATGATATGATAAGCATCTCTTTAAGAAATTCTTACACGGGAAGGTCCCCAGTCAGATACCCATGCATACAATGAAAATTTGTTCTAAAAACAAACATGCCATACTAAGATTATGCATATGGGCACCACATTCAACCTTCTTTCAAAGAAAAAATTCCCCTAAGGGTGTCAACAACCATTGCCATCAACCAGCAGCAGGTCACTACCACAAAAGTGACATAAACAGATCATCTATCTGTCAAATAAGTTTAACTAGTCAACACATCACGAGCATGGGACATGCCCGCCTTGTAGAAATATTTTATTCATTCTATCTCTTGCAGGGTTCCAACAAAGCACAATGTCTCTTTTTACTCACGACAAGGGGTCTCTAACCTTGGTTTTCAAGAAATTTACTCTCTCTCTCTCTCTCAAAAGGAATACACAGAAAAATAAACCATAATGTATTTTGACTATATAGTTCTTCCTAGACCTCATACATTAAGGGGAAACTATTAACATTGAAAATTTGTACAAGAAAAAGACATTAGAAAATGTCAAGTAGAAGGTAAAAATAAATATTTATAGGGAAGAAATACATTAGAGGAGCTGAAAATTTTAACTTTTCCTAAGGTTAGAAGGAAAATTTTTAGACCGTGCACAAGAAGCATTGACCCTTGGTGATATTTGCGGATTTTTCTTCGGTAGCCACGAAGAACATAGTGACTATACCTCGAATAGTTGTGCGGACTTGAGGATGCGGAAAGTCACCATCTGGGACCACTTGGAGAAAAAGATTCTCACTCAAGCTAGCCAAGTACAACTGCCTTGGACCCACCTTGAGGCTTTTGTGCAACACAGAAAGGAATAAAACCTCCACTCTTGTGTCAACATCCATATTGTACCAAGAGAGGGAGAGAAAATTTGAAATTTCTCTATAAAATACATCCATGGGAAGAGAAATGAGAGACACATTGTTATGCTGGCCAAATTGCTCCTCAGCAATCCAGCTTGTGTTGTCTAGCATCAAGAGGATTGGAAGGATTCAGTTGTTGGCCATCCAACACCTCAATCCAAGAGAGAAGATTTCACCACATGTCCTTTGATCTACCATCCTTTGAGAGGGAAGAAAGGCTTGGTAAAATATTGAGGGGAGGGAGACCCCCTTGTCTTGGATATTGGAGCTCCAAATCTTGAAGGATCCACTACAAGGGATTTAACATTCTATCTTATACTACCACTAGCACCTAATAAAGGGAGAGAGCTCTCCATTGTTGAGTTATTAGTGTGTTTTTTCTATTGAGTGTGTTTCTTGTACATGTTGTTTTGTTATTGTTTATTTGTTTATGTAGAATGTTATATTTCCATTTAACTTAGCTTATTACATGTTGAACTTGTTCCACTAATGTTTGACAAACCAATTTTACCTGTGAATTTCTTGTAGGAAGCAGCCTCCCTACTAAGCACAGTGTATTTCGTGCACCCATGTGCCAAATATACTACAACACATACCAATAATTTCACATGCAGTGGGAGTATTGAGAAATTTAATGTCAAAACTAGAGGAATGAGAATTGGAAAACAATAAAGCAGGTTTTTAGGTATCTGCATGCCACTAGTGATTATGAATTTTTCTACCAATGAACACTAGGATTGGAGAGTGTTGGACATATGCTTCTTGTCGATGCTAGAAATATGGATCACAAAATATCTACAAGTGGGTACGTGTTTAAACTATTTGGAGGAGAAATTAGTTGGATGAGTTGAAAGAGACAATATGTAGTTGCACTTTCAAATACAAAAGTTCAATACATGATAGCCACACATGCAAGCAAGGAATAAATTTGGTTACAAATATTGTGTTCAAGTATGGGGTTGGTACAACAAGCTATAAGGATAGTTTGTGACAACCAAAGTGTAATTTTATTGGAAAAGAACCTTGCTTATAATTTTAGGACAAGGCATATTGATGTTTGATATCAGTTTGAGATGGATATCGTTGAAGACAAAAAAGTGTTATTGGTAAAGGTTGGCACTTTTAATAATGTTGTATATGCATTAAAAAAGTATGTGAGCACTGTAAGTTCTCTTGGTGTAGAGAAATAATGGGTGTTACTACAATATATTGGTGATTGTGTATTCTTGCATCCCCTTATGTGTAAAGAAAAAAACAAGTGCAAGAATGTTGTGTATGTGTTATATTCTTTACATGACTAGCTCCATGTGCAATGTGGATGTGTTGGGAGAAGCAGTGGGTGATATCACCCTTGCATGAGGTTTGAGGTGGTGCCCAAAAATTTTTTGGTGATTTTTTGCTTCCATTTTTGGTGGTTTTACTGTTAACGATTTTTTACTGCATGGTGGTTTTTCACATGGTTTTGTACATCTAGTCAAAGGAAGTATGATTATATTCTAATCCCAGGTTAATGTATTCGGGGGTTATGAATGTTATTACATGTATATAATTCATTGTAGCATTGTATTGGAATATAATGAAATACCAATTTGGTTTTCCTAGTTTTTTGTTCTCAGAGAAAAATATTTGTGTATATTTTCTGTGATTTCCATTATATATTTTTAGTTTTTTTGAAGAATTTTTTCCAGGTATTATCTGTACAAATTTAAAACCTACATGGTAGCTCAACTTGTAACAATCATGGCTATCTTGATCTATCATTGATAAAAAATTTAATAGGTTTATAATGAAGTTATATGTTTGTGAAGCCAATTGGAAGAGGTAAAATAAGGACGACCTCTATGTTATAGCATCATTTCTCACCTTGACATGATTCATGATTGCTTCATGGCTTTATGGGCACCCATTCCTACAGACTTGGACAAATTCACTTAAAAATAGTGGAAAATCCTCCATACGCGACTATGCCCGTGTTTTTCGGCGTGTATACGCGAGTACAGCTAGACTTTTCCGCGTATGCCATTTTAATGATTAAAAAATATATAAAAATCCCTAATTTCGCGCTGGGTTGATGGTTACTCAGGTAGTTTAACTACCCCAGCCCGTGGCCAACTGTTTCCAACTGCTGAAACTACTTGGAAGGACTATAAAAAGACCTCATATGTATGGCCTAAGGGGGAGAGAGAATTATTATTATTATACTCTGTTGGTTCCCTATCCAAGTCTGATTCCCCGTGCCTCCTGCACTTTCCCAGTTCATTTCAGGAAACCCTTGTTTCCTTGAGATACACATCCCTTTATATGTTATCTCGTATGCACACATTTGGAAGGAGTCTTAGCGAGGCAAGGGCTGGACGGATCCGGACGACGGTCTGCGAAGGCCTTGGAAGGATCAGGTGATCTCTCCACTTACTTTTGTACGTATTATTTTTATAATACAGAAGTATCATGCTGTTCCCGAAGTAAACGTGTTAGTGTATGCTTTAATGTATGAAGAATATTTGTTATACAAGCATTCATGATGATTTATTTAATGTTTTATATGAATCTCACTAACATATAGAGTAGAGATATACTGTACAACTTGTCCTTTGTGCTGGTTTCTTCTTGTATTTCAGGTGAAAGAGGAAGGACGGTTGCAGGGAGTTTGAACTCCACGTGGATCTACTTCAAACGTAGGACCAACGGGTAAACCTCTCATTCTACTCGATTTCGTTTTTATGAATGTGCATGATCGTGTGAGTCTTTGTTAAGTAGTACGCCCCTGCTCTGTGGAGGTTGAATCCCAACCAACCTCTAGGGTGTTAAATCCCCGAAACAGAACTGGCGACTCCGCTGGGGATCACATTTTTGTGATTCTCCTGTTGGGTTGTTTCAGCTGTTTGGTAGGTTACCAACAGTTTTTTCTGTCTTTTACAGTCCAGTTTGCTTTCTTGCAGTCAGTCTGAAGTCTTGATATCTTTCCCAGGCTTGTACTTTTTATTTTTCATTATCTTTCTTTGTATACGCAGTTTTGTTTGCACACAGTCACGTATACCCGCGAGTTTGTGTAGAAGGAACCGCGTATACGCGGGTTTCCCTCAACACAGACGCGTATACACGCTTGTTGCATAACTGCAAGGTCGTGTATACCTAGGCTGAGTTTGAAATTTTAAGATTCTGGTGTTTTTGGTCTTTTTTGGCTATGGAGGCCTGTGTCTGCAGAGTCTCTGTACTTACTAGAGTGTGACAGAAGTGGTTTCAAGTCTTGGTTCTCTTTCGTTTGTCCGAAAACTGATCTTTTTGGCGAAGTGTTCTTGTTGGTGCTAGCACTCCTGGATTGAGTTCCAAGATCGCTTTCTGAGCGTTCTTGGCTGTTCTGCTTTACCAGAACAGAGAGCTTCTGCTCACTGACTCGCTCCTATATTTGTGTTGTGCTTTGCATTGCGTTCTTTGCTTTGTTTTCGATTGGTTTTCTTGAGTTTCATAAGCTAGGGTTTTGTTGCAATTTTCGAAGAACTTTTCTTGTTTCTTTGGAGTTTTGTGTTGCAACGAATTTGCACTATTTCTCTAGGCTGTTTGATTGAGTTTTTGGTCTTCCATTGCTCTTATTGATCTTGCTATCATTAGCTTTATAAGGTTTGGGGGCATAGTTGAAGTTTATGCTTGAAATTCGGTCTCGTTTTGGCTTGGATTGGGATAGTTGTTCTTGGTTTTTTTTGAAGCTCTTGTTTTATAAAACTAAAAATCCCAAAAAACATTTGTTTTGCTTTTTGTTTTTGCATATCAAAAACTCAAAAAACATTGTTTCTTGTTTTTGTTTTTGTGGTTGCCTTTTTCATTTTCGTTTGGCTTTATCTTTTGAGACTTTAGTGAAGTTTCTTGCTTCTAGTTTTTAGCTTGATTTTGAGGAGAGGTTGTCTTTTGGTTTCTTCTTCTTCTTGTTGAGTATTTTGGTGTCTTATACTAAGAGTTCTTGTTTTCAAGAATTTGCTTTCTGGACGTCAAAAGATGAGTTAAAACTGAAGGAGCCTTTTTGGGAAATTTCACCTTGTTTCAAGGGGCTTTTTTCATCTTAGAATTTACATGCTAGTGGTCATTTGCATTAGGTGCATTGAATCATTTAGTTAGCTTCTTAATTTTTGTGCGTGTGAGTTTGTAATTCGAAAAGAAAAATACATTTTTTAGTCTCGTAGAACTTACATAGAAATTTCTCTTCATCGAAAGACAAAGAACTGCATGTGCATGTAGTCAGGTTTTTATTAATTTCTTTCGCGTCAGAACATCATTGGTTTCAACTCCATATCCTTGTGACTTAATACAACAGCCCTTAAAATAAGCGATTTAATCTAAAATCAACTAGCCAGTTTTATTAAGTGTCAATCACCAACTAGCTAGGTTGTAGGGCCTTGGAATAGGAGAGAGGAGAGTTAACTCTCCAAGGCCGCTCAAACAAACATAGAAGTTTATTAATTGAGCGAAATCCAACTCCGTGAGGTGGACTGGGAAAGCTCTCATCCGAGAGTCAAGCGCGAGGGGAAGAGAAGGTTAAGAAGAGGGATACCCCCCCTCCGATTAGCTGAATCTGACCTCAAGACCGTTCCGCCCAGCTTCTGATACGGATTGGTGTCCATAGTTGTTGTTCCTAGGTTCCACACAGGTGACTGCGGGGGGGAATACCGTGGTACCTGAGGCAGACGTCGCATCACTTTCAGCAGTACTTCTGGGGGGTGCCCTTGCGAAGCTTGGGTGCTTGAGCCGGCAAAGGCTGTCGTTAGGAGGTCGGCGTAACTGTTTCTGATACCTTCGCTAGTTGTTCTGGGCCCTAATCATCCCAGACTGCTTTCGGAAGGCCCTATACTTCGCTTTCTTGTATTTTGGTGTCCGGTCCTCATCACCCGGAGCGGAAATACTTGGAGGCTGTTTGCTTGTTGTTTCTCAGGGATTTTGATTTTAGTGAGTGCTCTTTGCTCCTAGCTTGCCTAACTTTTCACTTTTCTTGAGTCTAATATAATAAATCTGTAAAAGTGGCTGATCAAGCGCCTCGACGTTCGAGGAGAGTCCGGGGGTTATCTCCCGAGAGTGCAGAGCCTTCTTCGAGAAGGCGTAGGAGCGATTTAGCAGGTGGTTTTCACCCTGTAGAGTCTGACGCTATGGAGAGAGATCCTCCACTAAGGTCTGAAGGTTTCGTTTCTGATTCCGGTGTCGGTCCCGAGAGGAGCGTTCCGCTCACCTCGAGAGTATTGTTTCCTCAGGAGGAATATTTTCAGATAGAAGATATACCTGAGCCTGCAGCTACAGGTCCATCTCCTCTTCCTCTTGATCATCCGTTTGTTATTCAGTGCGTCGGACTGGAGTCTGAGAGACCGCCGGATCTTCCATATCTTTCTTATCTTTCGATGGCCACGACTGAGAACGCGACTTCTATCGTGAGTGCTGCGGGCATTCAGACCCCTGCTTCTGTCGAGGCAGGGGGCACTCTTGCTCTATCTTCGAGTGTTTCTAGCACTGCTATGCTTGGCTCTGGGTTCACCCAAGCATATGCTTCTCAATCTGGTCCCTTCGTTTCAGGGATGTCCATTGCTGGAAATCCCTCTTTTTCTTTTACCGCCGGTGCAACTGGATCTACGCCCATGTCTAACATGGCAAGTGGATCGGCTTCGTTTCAGGGTTTCCCCTTTGGGACTGGGCATATTCCCAGTCCCAATCCTTCTTTAGGGTCGTTTCCTTTCACGTCCCAGACCCAGAGTTTCAACCCTTGGGCTCAGGGACCGAGTTCGACCGCTTTTATGGGATGGAATCCTATGTTTGCAACGTCTGGGGCAGGGAATCAGTTCATCGCGAGTCATCCAGGGAATGCTTCTTTCCCTGCATCGAGTGCTTATCAGTCTTTTTATCCTCTGTCTAATGCGTGGAACCCCTATCAGGGGCTTTCCTCTTCAGTCAATACTTCAGCGGGGGGAACTAGCCTGGGTTATGGTAACTCGGCGTGGGGAGGAGGTTCTTCTCCGTTTTCTACGGGCCCTTTTTGGCAGCCTGGTGCCTCATCAAATCCAGGCTATTCTTTTCAGAATGTTTGGAATCCATCCCATCAAGGATGGAATTCTCAGGCTCCGCCGCGATTACCATTTCTGGCAACGTTAAACTTGCCAGACTTGGCGAAGTTAACTAATGACCCGATTCGGTATAGTCCGGGGTGGCCTCCGGTTCCAACCAAACTTCCTTCAGACATTCCTAAGTTTGAATGTAAGAATGGTGAAGATCCAGCAGACCACATCACCACATTCCATTTATGGTGCTCTTCCAACTCTCTGATCGACGACTCGATTAGATTGAGATTATTTCAGCGCACCTTAACTGGGAATGCAGCTAAGTGGTATATAGAGCTCACTGGGGGCAGTTTCGCCACATTTGGAGAACTGGTTGTCACTTTTCTTAACCATTTCCAGTTTCCTGTCAGATATGAGGCTGGGACCGAACTCCTGGCTAATTTTAAGCAGGATGAGGCAACTCACATTTCTGATCATATTCAGGAATGGAGGAGAAGGAAGAGGCTTATCAAAGCCCATATTCGAGGTGAGTTCCTTCTCGAGTGGTTTTTGAAATCGCTTCAGTCAGATATTTCAAAGGATGTATCCATGTCAGGGGTATATTCCGAGGAGCAGGCCATCTTTAGGGCCCAGCGGTTAGAGTTGATCTATTCTCAGTCTGGCATGCTTTACAAGTATTTGCCTAATGCTCCTCGCTCCAAATTGGATCTATCGAAACCTAAACCTGGTCCGCATGATGACGGACTTGTCGGATCGGTCAGTAGTAGTGCAGCCAGCCTGCTTTCTCAATTGCAGCAGTTGTCTTTACAATCTGCTTCTTCTGGTCAGGCTGTGCCTGCTGATTCTTCACCTTCCCAGTCTTTGTCCGTGTCTTGTCCAATCTTGAACCAAAGGAAATCAACAATCCGATGGGAAGAAGAAGGGACGAAATAACAAGAAGAAGGGCAAGAATGGGAAGAGCAATGCAAATAAAACCAACGAGCGTGTTGGTGAGGGTCAAAAGGAGAAAAAGAAAGTGAAGTTTCCATGCAAGCTTTGTGCTGGAGACCATCTCACACACCTTTGCCCAAAAATTCAGGATGCTCAGCGCCTGTTATCTCAGCAGGGTTCTTCTAGTTCCCAGGCTGTCCTAACAAACCCTTTTCCCCAAGGGCAGCAATTAATTGCTGGCGCGAACCAAAATCCTGGGGCTTCCTCTGGAGGTCCTCAGGAAGGGGAAATTCCATCGAATATATTTATGATGAGTGCTCACGTGGATGTCGCTACGAGATCCCGTGATTATGGCGGAGAGGAATCTTCGAAAGCTAAGGAAGTTCCTGATGCTACTGAGCCGCTTCATATCACGAAGCCAACTATCGAGTCTATGCCTCGGATACCGAAGGCATCCTCTAAGCGGTCAACGATTAATCCGAACATGAGGGCTGCCCAGAACTACTCGATTGTAGAAGATCTGGCGCAGAGTCCTTGCGCTATGTCAGCTTTAGAGGTACTCCAGTCTTGTCCGGCTCAGCGCAGTGCTTTGCTCACTGCCATTGGAGCTATAGATCCGAAAAATTCTCTTCTGATTACCTTTGATATGAAGAATTTTAAGAAGAGACTTCCTCATCATATGGCCTTCCATGTTAAATCATCGTACCGGAAGACTAATATCTTTCGCACGGTCGTTGATGAGGGTGCTTCTACTTGCGTGATGTCTCTCGCATGCTGGAAGACACTAGGATCTCCCAAAGCTGTTCCATCTAGCACTATCCTTACTGCATTCGATGGCCATTCTCATAGGCCCCATGGTATTGTCCCGGCTTTGCCCATCTGTGTTGGGGGCAAAACCGTTAACATAGAGGTTGAGGTAGTAGATGTAGCCTTGGACTACAACCTTCTGTTGGGGAGGAACTGGATATATGATATGGATGCCATTGCATCTTCACTATTTCGGATAGTATGTTTCCCCCACGAAGGGAGGATAGTTACGGTGGATCAATTGGACTGTCCTCCTGTAGACCTGGATGCGCCTCCTGACTCATCTGTCCCTAAGTTGGACAATACTAAGGCACCTATCGAGAATCTGGGAGTTGGAATGTATTCTCCCCTGATGGGATCTTTTGATCTTCCTCCTCCTAAGGTGTCTATCAATGCTATTTCATCCTCCAAGGCTCCCCTTCGAAGAGAGTTCTTTCGAACTCATTATTTTTCGGACCCTTGGACCTTACCGTCCCCAACTGCCACTTTGGAGGAAGGGAAAGTGGGTGGAATGGCATTCCCGATTTCTGCAGCTGAGATTGCATATCAGTCTGTTGTTGACACTGCAGAGTCTGATCCAGCTCCTCTTTCGCCGGAAGAGTTGGATGGTGATGTGGCTCCGACTTGGACGCTTACTTCTTCTTCTGCCCAGGATTGTCTAGATACAACTCTTCCATCTGAAGAGGCCATCCTGGAAGCAATGACAGGTATAGAGAGACCGTGGGATGACTTGCATCATCGGTCTTACTTCCTACCTGACTTGAGCGAAGTCGAAGCTAGTTTTCCAAGTCCTCAGTCTCCTGGACCTGTTCACCCAGGCTTGAGCCCCTTAGCACCAGCACAGGTTTATGCTGAAGGGAACATGGCTGTGATTTCTCCGACTATCCCGGTGAACATCTCCAGGAATCCCAACGTTATCGAGAACGTTTTCATTGGAGCTGAATGTTCCCATGAAGAAGTTAAAATCTATACCGAGCTCTTCAAAGAGTATAGGGATGTTTTTTCTTGGTCTTATGAGGAAATGCCTGGCATAGACCCATCTATCGTCCAGCATGAGATCAAGACGTATGAAAACGCTAAGCCTGTCAGGAAAAAACTTCGTCCGGTTAATCCTAGGAAGGCAGCAGCTATCAAAGCTGAAGTTGAAAAGTTGCTTAAGGCGGGATTCATTTTCCCAGTTCCTCTGACTGAATGGGTTTCAAACCCCGTTCCGGTAGATAAAAAGCAAGGAACGATTCGAGTGTGCATCGATTTCAGAGACCTGAATAAGGTGTGTCCTAAAGATAATTACCCCACACCTTTCATCGATCAGATTATTGACGAGTGTGCCGGTAACGAGATTTTTTCCTTCATGGACGGTTTCTCTGGTTATAATAAAATTACTATCCGTCCAGAAGATCAACATAAGACCGCATTTATTTGTCCCTAGGGTACGTTTGCATATAAGAAAATGCCTTTTGGTCTTAAAAATGCTGGAGCTACTTTTCAGCGGGCCATGTCTTACGCCTTCCACGACATCAAGAAAATCATCGAGGCAGACTTAGATGATCTAGCTGCTCATTCTCGAAAGAGGATGGATCATCCAGGTCACCTCCGGCAAGTATTTGAAAGATGTCGTTTTTATAAAATTCGTTTGAATCCGAACAAGTGCGTTTTCGCGGTAACATCCGGTCGGCTGTTGGGATTTATCGTGTCTAGTGAAGGGATAAGGGTAGATCCCTTCAAGGTTGAGGCAATACTTCGGTTGCCTCCCCCGTCTTCAATCTGTCAACTTCAAAGTCTCCAAGGGAAGTCTAACTTTCTTCGGAGGTTTATCGTTAACTATGCTGAGATTACAAAGGGATATATGAGACTGTTGAAGAAAGAAGTCCCTTTTCTTTGGGACGACTATGCTCAACGCTCATTCGATGCCTTGAAAAAGGCATTGACCTCTGCTCCTTTACTGAGTCCACCCGATTATAGCAGAGATTTTCTTTTGTATCTGGCTACAGCAGAATCTACCATTGGTATGGTTCTGGTTCGGGAGGATGATGCTCTGGCTGAGCATGTTATTTACTACCTTAGTCGAGGACTGGTAGGACCTGAACTGCGATACACCCCGATAGAAAAATTAGCCTTGGCAGCAGTTCATGCTGTACAGCGACTCCGGCATTATATTATTCTTCGCAAAACTTATGTCTTGGCAGCTGCCAATCCATTTCAGTTTGTCCTCAGCAGGCGAGTGATTGGGGGCACATATAATAGATGGATTGTGATATTACAGGAATTCGATCTAGAGTTCATGTCTGCCAAATCCAAGAAGTCATTAGTCTTTGCGGAATTGATCTCCGAGTTGCCTTGTGGAGAGGAGATGATATATGATGAGTCCTTTCCGGACGAACACTTGTTTTTGATCTCTCCACAAGATCCTTGGTATGGGGATATCATCGTGTATCTCCAGACTGCGAAGTTTCCCTCTTCTTTTTCGAAAGATGAGCGTCGTAAGCTGCGTCACTTAGCGAAAAGTTATCTGATTATTGGTGATGCTTTGTACCGTCGAGGGGTTGATTCAATCCTAAGAAGCTGCTTAACTTTCGAAGAAGCCGAGGCTGTGCTCAATGAGTCTCACGGTGGAGCTTGTGGGGGTCATTTATCAGGGCTTGCTACAGCCCAAAATATTTTGCGTGCTGGCTACTTCTGGCCCTCGATTTTCAAAGATTGTATTGAATCGGTCAAGAAGTGTCATCCTTGTCAAGTGTATACTCGAAAAATGCGCGCTCATCCAGCTCCGCTTTTTCCAGTCGCTACTGTCGGCCCCTTTACAAAGTGGGGTATGGATTATACTACTTGTAACCCGCCTTCGGCAAAAGGTCACAAGTACATTATCGTAGCAGTAGACTACTTTACGAAGTGGGTTGAAGCTATGCCTACTTTTGGGAACGATGGTGAGACTGCAGCTCTTTTCTTCTTCAACCAAGTCATTGCTCGTTTCGGTATACCTAGAGAGATTGTCACTGACCATGGCAGTCACTTTTAGAACAGTATGATGGCTGAGTTGGCTCTTAAATTGGGTTTCCGGCAGGAGCATTCATCTCCATATTATCCTCAGGCCAATGGCCAGGTGGAAGCCGTGAATAAGTCCTTGAAGACAATTCTTCAACGGACGATTAATAAACATAGATCCAATTGGCACATTATGCTATATCCTGCACTCTGGGCATACAGGACGTCAGTTAAAACTGCAACTGGCTTTACTCCGTTTCAGTTAGTCCACGGGGTGGAATCCGTATTTCCCATTGAATGCGAGTTTCCTTCCCTTAAATTAGCTGTTGAGCTTCTTCCTGACACTTCTAGTCTGGCAGAGCGGCTTCTTCATCTGGAACATCTTGATGAGCAGCGTCGAGATGCCGCCACGTTGAACGAAGCCCATAAAAACCGAGTCAAAGTTCAGTACGATAAGGCGGTTAAGCCTAGGGTCTTTTCCGAAGGCGACCTTGTTTTGGTCTATGCCCAAGAAAAAGATGCCTTGGGGGCAGGAAAGTTTAAGTCGATGTGGTATGGCCCCTATATCGTCAAGAAGGTCCTTAAGAAAGGAGTGTATACCTTGGTTGACTTCGAAGGGAACGAGTTGCCGGAGCCCCGAAATGGGCTCTATTTGAAGAAGTACTATGCCTAGGCTTTGGCCTGGCATTTTGCTTTGTATATAGTAGTTTTTTGTCTTGTACATATCTGTTTTGATTTTCGATTTTTGATGAGATGGTGATGTTTTTTGATCTGCTTTGGCAGGTTGTGTTGATGTCATGAGTCATTTTGGTTTCGCCGATGGTGCTAGTAGACACACCCAGAACTTAGCTTCCACGGCTTGGGTTCTTCACTATCCTTCCGGTCAGCTGTTGGTATCAAGAGGGGTCTGCATTGGTCCTGCTTCCAATAACGTAGCAGAATACACTGCAGTCATTCATCTACTCTCGGAGGCAATATCTTTGGGTGTTGATTCGTTGGTAGTATTCTTGGACTCCCAGCTGGTGGTGTCGCAGTTGAACAACACTTATCGGGTACGAGATCCAATTTTATTACGATTGTTCTTGAGGGTACGTTTGTTACAAGGGTCATTTCAATTTTTAACATTCATTCATATTCCTCGAGCTGACAATTGGTTTGCTGACTCATTGGCTAATCAAGCTTTAGATTGGCATATTAATCATTCAATACAATAAAATCTAATCATCAAAAACATCATACATTTGATACATTTATCACATCACATCAAATATCGCTGTATATCATCGGTATGTCAAAAAAATTTACAAAATTTTGGATCCAAAAATGCCGTACAAAACTTGGGCTTATGCCCCATCATGTTCAGTCTCAAAAAATATATAGTCATCTAATATGTAAAATCTGTCTACTCCTGAGGACCCTGCCTAGAAGTTGCGTTCCTATAGAACATCACTGCAGTGGCCACACGGCGGAATAGTCTAACCCAGTCCCGGGGTACTCCTACAACCCGTCTCTGGACGGCTTCTGGCAAGTCCTCCACAGCAGCCAGAGGGATTTGGCGGGTCATTCCCTCCAAGTTTCTCTGCACGGCCTGGAGGGTCCTATCAGAATCTGCTGTCTCTGCTTCACCTCTGCGGCGTTTGTGACGTGCTAGGCCCTCAGGACAAACTGGTCCAACATCTGAAACATGATCATTTTTTCATTTGTCAGTCATTATGAATCCAATCCAAAAACATGTTTGTTTTTCATTTTCATACATATTTGAAAATCCAAAAAATCATATAAGTTAAAATTTTTGAAAAAACTTACCGACTGCTCCCCATGCTGCACCGGGTGGAAGTACTAGATCTGGATCTCCTCGGAAATCCATCCCGGCATAGGGATAGTCATCCACTGCGATGATTTGTTCTCTCCACCATAAGAAGAACTCATCATCCCAGGTGGTGCGGGGTACCTCGCTGCCCCCCAGTCTCTTCATCATGTCTGCCCAATGGGCGATTCTTGGGTCCCGAGGGCTGCTAATAGTTGAGATGACTTTGGGTCTCAAAGATGGAACTCTCTCGAAGAAGAATGTAGTCAAAATGGTTCCATAGCCAAAGTGTTTTGTTCTTGTTTGGCGAATGGAGGTCGGTTGTTGTTTCATGTTCTGTAGCAGGGCAGTGCACCAATCATACACATGAATTAAGCACTCTACAACTATGCTCATGTGCGTCCTGGACGCCTGATGCAGTGAGGCAGATCCTGCCACTCTGCCGATGGTGAATAGGAGGATCTTTATGTGCAAATCCCTGATATCTCTGATTGCAATCTGTGTGCCAACTTTCTTGGAATTATCTACGCAATAGATTTGGACATAGTCCTCCACGGTCAACCCTCCCACGGGCTTTCCGTGCAGATCCACTGGGTCTCCCCTCCTGGAGAGTCCAGTGATGAAGTATATATCTTCCACTTCTATGCGTAGTGGCATTTGATCAATGATGAAGCAATCCTGATCTGGTTCCCAATAATTTACAATCATTTCAAGCAATCTCACATTACTTTTCATATTGGGCATTTTGAAAAATTTGAATAATCCACAGTTTCGGAGGACATTTTGTGCCGCGCGATCCTACATGACCTCTTGGTCTATTGCGCTGTGCTCACGTTCCCTCCAAGAGATAGTCATCCTGAAAAATTTCATTAGAATTTGCATTAGAAACTTCTTTTTGAGTTATGGACCTGCGCATACGCGACTTTTCCTGTGCACAGTCGCGTGTATACGCGGCTCCACTTCATTGAACTCGCGTATGCGCATATACGCATTTTTTAAGAAGGGTTTCTAGGCAAAAATTCACTTAATTTTAATTTTTAAATGGACAAAATGATTAAACATGATGAATAAGGAGCCTACCTGAAGTTTCGCTGAATTCCGACGGTCGGTTGTTCCTGATTTGACGAAACAAGTTTTTAGCTCCAGAGCTCTTTTTCCAAATCAGCTATGCAATAATGAACCAATTGAGAGGTAATTTGTGTATTTATGGCTAAAAAATTGAAAATTTTTGCAAAAATTTCCTTATGCTTATTTTTTCGATCTGTCTTATGCTGTATAACTTGATTGCTTGGAAGTACCTAGTTTGGTATGTTTCAGGTACATTTTGACGATTTCGAGACTTTTCCCGGTTTTTGACCCATGTGTTCAGACTCTTCACGGCAGGTATATGATCTTCACTGGCATATAGGTTAGGGAATCACTTTCCGTTGCATCTTGCATTCTAGCCTCCATACTGATCACTTGCCTTAGGGTCGATCCCATCAGGTCATGAGCATTACACCCATTTCACTCGCCGATTTTTTTTAAATCATGACTTGATGGTAGAGCCTTCCTTTACATGGGCTTCCTAGTTAGTTCCTTGCTATCACTTGTTGCCCATGCTGCTTTTTATGTAGGCTCGGGAGTCCTCTTTAGTCCCGCCATGTCTTTTGTGTTGAAGCTTCATTCTTCTCCTTCATCACTTATCTTTTTCTGGCTTATACCCTAGAGGCTCCCTGGTGTCGTTAAGTTGTATTACTGCATTGCATATTGGCTGCTTGTTTATCCTGGCCTTTAGCCGGCTTCATTTGGACTCGATGTTTAAGCCAACTTTTGACCTTGAATTTCTGTACAAGTTAACCATTGCATGCACTTAGCTATCACGACTTGACACCTTTTGTACCCTTGGATGGAACGTTCCTCTGAGTATCACTGATCAGTTTTCGCCACCTTGCATTGAGCATAGGATTGTTCCAATCCCAGGAACTAGTGCATCTGCTTTCTTGATACTCGTTCTATCCATTGTACCATAGCATTCTTTTATTCTTTTTCAGGCTTATTATATGAAAAAGACAAAAAAATCAAATATAACAAAAAGAGCAGGAACGGGATGTATCTTCGTTATTTTGATGGCAGTACAGAGTCAGTTTGTCGCCCTTGAACAAAGCACATATACTTATATATATTTCCTTCATTTGGGATGGTTCTAGTTTGACCTAGGTTCAGCCTTTACCATGTTTCACTTGTCAGTTCTCCCCGGTTGGTTATCTCTTCCAATCATATGGAGAGTTTGTTTTGCCTCCTGCAAGACAGACTTATACAGTGTCACTTTTTACTGCCATGGTCATCACAGAGTCGTGCTTTTGTTCAAGGGAAGTCTAGCCTGAGTCGGCCATTCTGCGGTGTCTCTTGACTCATTATTCAGTCGGCCTTCCCGGTCTTGTTGGTATCATGTTCTATCACATCAGATGTTTTGGTCTTCTGCTCGTGCTGGTTTGAGAAGGTCCCCATTGACTTCTTGCCGGCGGGTTTGTCTCTTATCGACTACGACACATTGCTCTGAGAGCAAACCTAGAGCCGCACCTTGGGCCTATTTCCATCATTGATAGGTGACCTCGTGCTCGGCATTTGATCATCATCATGGGTCTTTGACTGAGTGGTTTCCCCTGTGTTCGACGTCAGCACACATTATCACACTTGGGATTCGTACAGTACCTGGATTTCCATTTGACCCTATCGGTGGATTTCTCGCCTCTGTGTCAGTTTTCATTATTGGTTGGTTCAGAGGGTTTCTTCCGTGCGCTAGCTTCATCTTGTGCACGTCGAAAACGTACTTCGGTTTTGGTTCCATCACTCTCCTTCGTCCGATTCCTTCCAAATCTTGGCCTGCGGGTTACACTCGCGCTGGACTGATGTGGGATGCCTTAATGCCTTCCTTCCAGCAGATCTTTTCCCATTGACTCCGACTCATTGCTCTGGGAACAAGATCTAGAGTCTTTTTGTCAGTACCTTAGGGTTTGCAGTCATCAGTGGCAGACTCTTCGCTATCGACGGTGGGGATTCATCATTGCCTCCTGATTGGTAGATTCTTTCAAGTGTTCGACTTCAACTCATTCATTCGCACTTGTCAGATTGTACTGGGGCACCTTGACACTCATTATCATTATCGGTGGGTTGTCTCGCGTTGGTTAACGAGAAACATCATTGCCCGGTAATCCAACGATTTCTCACATGGTCGACTTCAGCTCATTTATTCCTAGTGTGTAGAATTGTGCCGTTGTGATCGGTGAAGACCTCGGGTTGCATCAGCATTTCTCGGTTCACTGTTGACAGTCCTTTCAGTTTCTGCCAGTGTTGCCGTCCACCCTTATATGTTGCGGTTCAGCACAGCAGCATCTTATATGTTGATCCCCGAGTTGCGTGATTGTACCGTTTGATCCGCCTCTTATGATCCGGTACTTGGAGATTCAGTTACTTGATCGGACATCCAGTTGCACTATCTTTGATCAGCTTTCTATATGTGATACTTGGACATTGATACAGACTTGTATTTCCGGGCCCTGCTCAGATGATTCACTATGTACTTTCAGTTCAGTTATACTTGTATACATGTTGGATCTATTCAATACTTTCTATATATATGATGTATTTTTGACTGAGCATGGGTATGCCCGCCTCAGCATGTGTTGACTCTCTGGTTTCTTTCATTGGTTTTTGGCAGGCTGAAATCTGGTGAAGTCCTCTCTTGTTCTTGCGAAGTTCTTTCTATGTGCATAATACATTTCGGCCATCATGTACCCCTTCTGACCTCATATATTAGGGGGCATCTGTTATAGCATCATTTCTCACCTTGACATGATTCATGATTGCTACATGGCTTTATGGGCACCATTCCTACAGACTTGGATAAATTCACTTAAAACAGTGTAAAATCCCCCATACGCGACTATGCCCGTGTTTTTCCGCGTGTATACGCGAGTACAGCTAGACTTTTCTGCGTATGCCATTAAAATGATTAAAAAATATATAAAAAATCCCTAATTTCGCGCCGGGTTGATGGTTACTCAGGTAGTTCAACCACCCCAGCCCGTGGCCAACTGTTTCCAACTGCTGAAACTACTTGGAGGGACTATAAAAAGACCTCATGTGTATGGCCTAAGGGAGAGAGAGAATTATTGATATTATACTCTGTTGGTATTCCCTATCCAAGTCCGATTCCCCGTGCCTCCTGCACTTTCCCAGTTCATTATAGGAAACCCTTGTTTCCTTGAGATACACATCCCTTTATATGTTATCTCGTATGCACCAGTTTGGAAGGAGTCTTAGCGAGGCAAGGGCTGGACGGATCCGGACGACGGTCTGCGAAGGCCTTGGAAGGATCGGGTGATCTCTCCACGATTACTTTTGTACGTACTATTTATAATACAGAAGTATCATGCTGTTCCCGAAATAAACGTGTTAGTGTATGCTTTAATGTATGAAGAATATTTGTTATACATGCATTCATTATGATTTATTTAATGTTTTATATGAATCTCCCTAACATATAGAGTAGAAATATACTGTACAACTTGTCCTTTGTGCTGGTTTCTTCTTGTATTTCAGGTTAAGGAGGAAGGACGGTTGCAGGGAGTTTGAACTCCACGTGGATCTACTTCAAACGTAGGACCAACGGGTAAACCTCTCATTCTACTCGATTTCGTTTTTATGAATGTGCATGATCGTGTGAGTCTCTGTTAAGTAGTACGCCCCTGCTCTGTGGAGGTTGAATCCCAGCCAACCTCTAGGGTGTTAATTCCCCGAAACACTCTAGGACCTCAATCTCCTCCTTTAGTCAATTAAATCATCTAGATGAATTTACCTTCTACACATAAACTATAAAATTGCAATGTACTTGTTAATGAAATAGAGGAGGAGAATTTCTTTTGGATCAATGATGATAATATTTTGACTTAATTTGAATTTTTCACAATTTTTTCCAAATATTTTGTTTTTTCTTTAGAATGTATATATTTAGAAGTTTTTATGTCTATGTGTGCTCTAAATAGCCTAGACTCTTACGAAGTTTTTGTAGACTCTGGAAAATGTTCAATCATTTTGGTATGTTGTATCTTCCTTATAAACTTAGCTTGTAGATTTTGATCAATAAAATACACCAATTTTTTTTTTTTTTTAAAATCAATATTGGCTCTTTTGGATTTGAAATTCATAATTTTGGAATCAAAATTGACACTTTTGGAATCAAAATTAGCACTTTTGGAACCAAATTCGTACTTTTGGAATTGATATTATTTGAAACTCAGATTTTTGGAATTAAAACTATTTGAAATTAACACTTTCAAAAACCAATATTCATACTTTCATAATCCAATATTTCACTTTAGAAAATTTGATTTTTACACTTTCAAAAAATGAAATTCATAATTTTTTAGTCTATGTTCTTACTTATTAGTGCAAATCTAGTAGCATGATTGTTGATTTAATGGCATATTCTCAAGTTAGGATTCCACTAAGAAGTTTGTATAGCCACATGTTTAATTCAATTTTCATTCATTCAATGTTCACTCATTCATTTCATTATTAAAAAATTGCATACATATCATATTGGATTTCTTCTTGATGCACTTCTACTTCCCTTTGAAAAAACCACAAAATAAGTTGAGAATAAAAAATATTGAAGATATGAATAAAATTACAATTTTCTTTTGAATACTATATTGTCAACAAGGAATGGTGAAATTCATATATTTGGGCATTCAAATATACCAATCTTGTAGCTCATGGGAACCATTAAATCTTTGAATTTGAGCATCCACCCTATTCTCCCTCTCTCTTAAAAAAATTAACCAGAATAAGAATTTTATATCAAAAAAAAAATGTTGTTAGAATACACAACTAAAGTACATCAGTAACAATAATACAAAGAAACTTTCTTCAATGATTCTAAAAAGCGGAGGGAAAAAAATTATCCTCATCCCAACAAAGGAACAAGTGAGGAAGATCCAATACTAGACCTTGTGAAACTCAAGCCTATTGCTTCTCATAATAGGAGTAGATTCTTACAAATTGATTACACAAGATGGTATAAAAATATAAAATTCTAATATTTAATCAAAACCAAACCCCCACTAGAACCATAGGAAGTTAAAGAATTATGGGCACTAGATTTTGAGGATTTATTGCTTCAATATTTTCTATTTCTTGTTAATGGGGAAGAAGATCATTGATTTATTTTTAGAACATCTGAATAGGAAGGAGAATAAGAGGAGAGAGTGACTTCCCTCTTTTCCTCCAAACTAGTCTCTTATTCCTTATCTAAAGGAGTGGCTTTGTCACTATCCTCAGAAGTAGTCTCTTTTTAAGTGGGTGAATTGATTTTTTTTTAGGAAATTAATATAGATCTATATTATCTTATTCAAATTCTTCCTTTGAGGACTTCACATATTCATATCTATTACTGGAGGGGAGATACTAATAAGATTCAAGCCTTCTAGAATGATGCTTTTTAGAGGGATGATTCTTGTGCTTCATTGGAACTGGTTTGGATACTTCCTGCTCATCATTAGTTTGAGAAGATAGTGGAGGGATAGGAGAGTAGGATGCTAGACATTTTTAATAGTGTTTTTCAAAGTTCCCATAGTCATGGAAAAAAATCATTTAAAAGGAATATGCTCATAATCCAAATCTTGAAAATGGAATCATCCCTCGAAAACGAATTAAATTTCCTTAGGGATTCCTTTTTCAAAATCCATTCAACACGAATTCCAACACAGGAGAATTTATTGTTCTTGCCATACGAACTAATAATGTTATAGAAAAATTTGTCACCAATGGATTTGAGAATACCATAGTAGTATAAAATAAGGGAAATATATGAAAATATAATTCAGACAAGCGTATAAGAGATTTCCATGGTAGGATTAAAATCTAAACTATAGTGGGTGATCAACATTCCCCTAGAGATCATGAAATAGGGCCCAAATATGTAGATTAGATCCCTGTCCTGTTTTCTTTAAAAATAAAAGTAAAAGTGACCATTTCCACAATATAAAGTACCAATGGGTTCATTATGTTCCTGTTTTTAGAATATCCATTCTAAAAAACACGTATAATTGGGACAAATATTATGAATTTACCAATCAACCTTATTTCCTTAACGGTATTATCATTCTTCTTCGTAGATGCAACAAACCTCGAATCATGAGAAGGAATTGTATTTAATCCTTTTACAAATATACTAGGAGACAGAGAGCATTGACCATCTATGCCAGGGTTATAAATACTTGTACAAGAAATGAACTCAACATAACTGGTTGAGAAAATATATTAGTCATGCCAATAGCAATTTGGGGAAGTAGAAAACCACATTTGAAACCTAGAATCAACAACATAAACTTCTAATCTATCATGAATGCTAAAGCACTCTACACATAACCACTGTAAAAAATGAATCGACCCATGGCTATTGAAAACAAAACTTGTTATGGCTATATATAACTAGTGTAGTCCCTTATTGTTATTAGTGTAGCCCCCTTATTATTATTTTTGTACCCCTGTAGTCTGCATATTGTTATTATTATGCCCTTAGGTTATTATTGTTAGTTCGGCTAGGATTATATTGTGACCCCATGGACTCTGATGTATGGAAAGGAGGTTTTTTCATTTGTGTCATCCAAGAATTGTTCATTTATGTAATGTAAAGGAGGTTTCCCTCTCTAAGTGGCTGATTTATAAGGTGATGATCTCTCTTTTCTTCTATTTTGGGAGCTGGTTTCATAACATTTGGTATCAGAGATTTGGATTCTAGGGTTTCACTACTTCAAATAGGTCATCATGGCATTTTTTCTATAATTTTTTTTTTCTAAGCTTCAAAAGCTAAAAAAAAACCATTTGAGAAGAAATCTTGAGGAACTTCCTGTACAAATTTCAGATCTTGGTTCAAAATAGTTTTGGAGATATGATCTATGGAAGTTAGGGTTTTTGCAGGCACCTAAATTTCATATCAAAGAGGTGACCTCAGGAAAATCATCATAAGTCTCTTGTTGGGGCCCTTGTTTTGAAATTAAACAGCTTTTGAGTTGCGATTAATGCGTGGCAGGATGCAACCACAGTAGGTAGAGAGATGTCAAAGTTGTAAAGGAGTAGAGGACAGGTGGCATGACTATTGCGGGAGCAAAAACAGATGGTGGAAGAGCATGGCAGGAAACAAGCAATATAACTCCCGACTAATAGAAAGAAACAGAAGACAGTCGAGCGAAAAGAAAGGAAGAACTGTCAGTCGCGCTAGGATCAGAACAAATAGGCAGCCGACCAACGGAAAGAAAATTTGGCTCAGACGGGATCAGGGAACAGGAGCTGTAGGAGAGCTCTGTTCGTGTTGTTCTATTCTCTACCCTTCTGTATCTCTGTGTTTCTCTTTTTCCAGTAGGACCACCTTGTATTATTTTATGTTCGAGCTCATGTTGAGGAGCCTTGTAATAGCTTGTCGCTAATAGTTGATTCATAATATAATTAGAGTTTTCTGTTTTGGATATATGTTGTAGTCTGGAATGAATGGTTTCACTAGTAATTTTAAATTTTATCTATTGTAAGTCTGAATGCATTCCCGAGAGATATCTTTCATGGAATTTTGCGTTTGTTTAGACCTTTTTCATAGCTCTGATTTATCCATACCAATTATTTTAGGCTGATACCGATCTATTCCCTACCTTAGTAAGGTCGCAGCACGCCTCAGGTGAGATTCTCGGCTCTTTAAAGTAGGGTGAAAACGTTGGCGTGGTGATAGACTATAGCAGAAAACCTTGTTGGCCCTTAACCTGAACTTGGGTCTTATCTGCGAGACTTATTTTCTCGCCAACAAATGATTCCGCAGGCCCAATCCATAAAATTTATTGCCAGTGGAGAGCCACTTCATGCACGGTTGCCAGATCAAGGTACCTCCGGTGTAGAGAGCATGGAAACATGGGGGACAACCCAAATGTACCACTTTATTCAAAGAGAAACATAGCAAGCTGAGAGTCTTCATTCGGAGCTCCAGCAAATATGTGAGCAACAAAAACTATAGATCAGCACGCTTACTGAAGAGCATGAATAGCTAAAGACAGAAAAGGGGAATGTGCCGGAACAACTGGACCTAGTAACCAGAATATTTCAGGATATTTGGCCCACTGTAACGGAGCACACTGACTAGATACCCGAAGGAGTAGACGAAAATGACATATTTTAGCGATCGGTCCACCTAAGGGTTCCCTGTAGCAACCTCCACAATGAGAATAAGGAGCTCAAATATGCAATGGCTGCCTGACCAACATTACCCGACCCAAATATTGTGTACTCAACAAAGATATCAGAGAGACAGAGCCAAGTCATGAAAATGCAGGAAGTTCTGAGTACTATAGCAAAAGAGGCATATGACCTACTGAGGGGTCTACAGGAATAATTAGCAATGCTCACTCTGAAGTCACAACTAGCCTCACTGTAGCTACAACAAATATCAAAAGAGATCTAGGAGGCCATGGACCTGACGAGACTCAACCAACTTTATGCACAAGTGGACGTTTTGGAAGTCCAAATACAACAGATAGAAGAAAACTCAATGGTGGCCAAGCAAGCCCTCTGGGAGCTCTGACAGCCAGTGAAAATCAGTGCCCAGACAATGTAACAATTGGCCTCAGAGGCCAATACTCAAATCAACACCGTGTTTGGTGACTTGCCGCCTGATGCAGGGGCAGAAGTTGTCGCGAAAATCACAGTTGAAACTGATGCGCTAATGCAAGGATGGCAACAGGCCATGAAAACCTTTCAGGAACTCAAGGTATCAGCTCTAACTAAGGTCCCAGAGTTGGGGCCCTTGTTTGGATAGCTGGGAGAAAGGAGGCATAGCAGGACACAGGGCCGAGCGAACCAATGGATGTGGAAATAGTGCAGAATGATTAACTCAGGGCGAGTCAATAGGATGTGGTCGGGACCTATTGGGGCCCTTGTTTTAAAATTAAATAGCTTTTGAGTTGTGGTTAATGTGTGGCAGGATGCAACCATGGTAGGCAGAGAGATGTCAAGGTCACGAAGGAGTAAAGGACATGTGGCATGGCTGTTGTGAGAGCAAGAACAGATGGTGGAAGAGCGTGGCAATAAACAAGCAGTAGAACTCCCGACTAACAAAAATAAACAGAAGACAGCCAAGCGAGAAGAAAGGAAGAACTGCCAGTCGTGTTGGTAGTAGAACAAATAGGTAGCCGACTAGCAGAAAGAAAATTTGGCTCAGACGGGACCAGGGAATAGGAGCCGTAGGAGAGCTCTGTTCATGTTGTTTTGTTCTCTACCCTTTTGTATCTCCGTGTTTCTCTCCATCCAATAGGACCACCTTGTATTTTGTTCTGTTCGAGCTCATGTTGAGGAGCCTTGTAATAGATTTTCGTTGATAGTTGATTCATAATATAATCAGAATTTTTTGTTTTGGATATATTTTGTGGTCTGGAATGAATGGTTTCACTATTAATTTTAAATTTTATCTATTGTAAGTCTGAATGCATTCCCGAGAGATATCTTTCATGGAATATTGCATTTGTTTAGACCATTTTCATAGCTCTGATTTATCCATACCAATGTTTTTAGGCTGATACCGATCTATTCCCTACCTTAGTAAGGTCGTGGCACACCTTGGGTGAGACTCTCGGCTCTTCAGAGAAGGGTGAAAATGCTAGCATGGTGCTAGACTATAGTAGAAAACCTTGTTGGCCCTTAACCTGAACCCGGGTCTTATCTGTGAGACCTGTTTTCTTGCCAACATCTCTCTTTGTGTATCAGATTGGAATTCTGTAAGATGTGGCCAAAATTAAATGAACTGAGGTTTCCTATGTATTGATTACAAATCCAAAGGAGGAAACAGTGACATGTGGCATGCTGTACAGGTTCTCTCTACTGAACCATTCCATAATTAGGCCATTGTGGGAGTTTGGGCATAACTTTGCCTTAAAGAATCCAAATCAAGTTTGACCTATGGCATTGGAAAGAAGAATGAGAGGGCTAATAAAATACCGAAGAAAAAATCTTGTGGAACCAAAATGGAGATACATCAGTTTCAATATTGACCTCAAAAGAAAGAAAAATGTGTGTATGCTTTTTAAAAATTGCATAAGCCTTGTTTGAAAAATTAGTTTGAAGTGATTCCAAGGGCACATTGAAGCACATATATTAGTATTGGGTTATCAAATGACCCCTAAAAATAATTCAACACCCATTAAGACCTCATAAGGCTCTACTATGTCTCATGAAGATAAATAAGTGAAACATGATATGCCAAAATTACAAGAACAAGTGAAAAACATTTTTCTCTCACAACGAGTAACAAAAAATGAAATGGAAGCTAAGATGGATGGTGTGGAAGCTAATATGGATAGTATAGAAGGCAACATGGATGGTTTGAAGAAAGGTGTCGAAGCTAAGATGGATAGTTTGAAGAAATGCATGGAATCTAAGATGGATGGTTTGAATAATGGAATAGAAGCTAAGATGGATGGTGTGGAAGCTAAAATGGATGGTATAGAAGGCACCATGGAATATTTGAAGAAATACATGGAAGGTTTGAAGGAAGGTTTGGAAAATTTGCCACAAGAAAAGGTTCCTAATAGAGAAAAGGTAGTAGAGGAAACTAATGATGAGAAAAAAAGAAATGTTAATCATGATTTCATAGACTCTAATGTTGGATTTAAGACCCACTATATTCCAATGATATATATGAGGAAGTTTTATTGCAAGGATACGATAACTTGGATACTACAAATGGAGTAATAATTTGTGCTCCATAATACGGAAAAAACACAAAAGGTACACATTGAAACTTTATATTTAGAACAAAATTAGTTTGTATGGTATCGATGGCTTTGTTCTCGTAAACCACTAGTTATTGGTTAATTTTTACGGGGGAAATTATAGCACATTATGAGGATACAAATAGCAACACCTTCTTTAGCCAATTGATAAATCTCAAACAAAAGTGTTCAATGATGGAGCACATTGAGGACCTCCAAAAATTTAATATAAGGGTAAATAATATTCCATAGGAACATAGGATTGATGTCTTCATATGGACTCTAAAGGATAACATCCAACATGAGGTTCACCTTTGGGAACCTAATACATTGGAGAAGGCATTCAAGTTGGAAAGAAAGTTGAAACCAAAATTATGGTAACAAGGAAGCCTACCACTCACAACTATAAATATGGAAGTGTTGCTACTCTTAGACTTCCACAACCTACAAGGTTGATGCCACAAAAATTGGAAGAAAAAAGAGAAAAAGGGCTTTGTTGTAGTTGTGATAGAAAATACACTAAAGGTCATAATTATGTTGAGAAGAAATTATTTTACATAGATTATGAAGAGGCAGAAGAAAATGAACAAGAAACTTCAAAATAAGAGGATATACACCAGGAACTAACCCTAGAGGAAGAAGAAATGAATATGACCATATCCTGTAATGCATTGGAAGGAATTACCACTCCTCAAATTCTCAAGGTAGAAGGACATATCAAGAAGAAAATGTAATAGTTCTTATTGATTCGTGTAGTACCCATAATTTTATTCATTGTAAGGTAGCCAAGGAATTGAATTTCTTCCTATACCCAGTGCGTCAAGTGATGGTGGTGAATGGAGAAACTATAAATTGCTCGGGAAAGTGCCATAATATCAAGATAACCATGGGGGAATATGTATTGAAAATTCCTACGTTTTCCATTCCAATGTGTGGTGTTGATTTTGTACTAGGATTACAATGGTTACAATCTTTGGGGATGGTAGCTTTTAATTTTCAAAAAAAATTGTTGAAATATTATTTGGAAGGAAAGGAAGTTGAACTACGCGGTATCGCAGGAAAGCTGGGAAATATAACAAGCTCTAATGTCATTAAAAAGCTTCTGAAGAAAGAACAACGAGGCATCATTGCACAATTATGCTCAGTAGAAGTTCCAACATCAAAATCATCTATTTCTCCAGATCTCCAAAAATCCCTGGACAATCATTCCAAGGTGTTTGAAACTCCCGAAGGACTCCCACCTATTCGTGATCATGATCATGCTATTCATTTGATTCCAGGAAGTTTTCTTCCAAACATCAAGCCTTACAGATATCCTTATGTCCAAAAGAGTGAAATTGAATGTATGATTGCATAAATGCTAGAGGTTGGTATAATTCAACCTAATCAAAATTATTTCTCTGTTCCGAAAGTATTGGTGCACAAGAAGGATGGATCACGGTGCATGCGTCCGAATTATAGGGAGATTCAGATCAATAAGCTCACTATTAAAGATAAATTTCCCATTCCTGTGATTGATGAATTATTGGATGAACTACATGGGGCAATTTATTTTACCAATTTGGATCTCTATTCAGGATATCATCAAATTAGAATGAAGACTAAAGACATTCTGAAAACAACATTTCAAACTCATGAGGGTCGTTATGAATTTTTGGTCATGCCTTTTGGCCTTACCAATGCACCTTCTACATTTCAAGGGTTGATGAATTCTGTTTTCAAACCCTTCCTTAGAAAATTTGTGTTAGTATTTTTTGATGATATACTAATCTAAAACAAGGCTTGGAAGGATCATGTTCAACATGTTGAAATGGTGCTCAAACTATTGGAGGAGAAAAAATTATATGCAAAAACCTCCAAATGTTTCTTTGGAGTACAAGAGGTGGAATATTTGGGTCATATTGTATCTCAGGAGGGTGTTAAGGTAGACACTAACAAAATTAAAGTCATTAAGGAATGGAAAATCCCCACAACCATAAAGCAATTGTGAGGATTTCTTGGGTTAACAGGGTATTATCACAAGTTTGTTAAGAATTATGGTAAAATAGCAGCACCTATAACAACATTACTGAAGAAAGATGCATTTTCATGGACTCCTGAAGCAACTAAGGCATTTGAACATCTTAAAGAGGCAATGTGCGAAGCACCGGTTTTAGCTATGCCAAACTTCACAAAAAAGATTATTGTGGAATGTCATGCCCTAGGAAATGGAATTGGTGTTGTTTTAATGCAAGAGGGAAGACCCATTGCTTTTGAAAGTCATCCAATCAAAGGAAAGTATTTATAGAAAGCTATTTATGAGAAGGAAATTTTGGAAATACTACATGCACTAAAGAAATTGTGACCTTCCCTAATGATAAGACACTTCAAGATAAAAAATGATCATGATAGTCTTAAATACTTTTTTGAACAAAGACTATCTTCAAAAGAGCAACAAAAATGGGTCACAAAGATGTTGGGTTATGGATTTGAAATAATATACAAAAAAGGGAAGCTAAATGTTGTCGCAGATGCACTCTCAAGAAAGGATGAGGATGTGGAAGCATTGTTTTGTGCCATTTCTATTATCCAACCAGATTTGATAACCGAAGCAAGGGACAAATGGATTTCAGAATATCTCATCAAGTGGAAGAACTTACCCATTGAATATTCGACATGGGAAGATGATAATTTTATACATAAGCATCCAAAACTACTCAAGCATTGAGGGCAACACTTTTTTTAAGGAGACTGGCATGTTAGGGCCCTATATTACTAGTGTAGTCCCTTATTGTTGTTATTGTTGTACCCCTGTAGTCCCCATATTGTTATTATTGTGCCCTTATATTATTATTTTTAGGTCGACTAGGATTATATTGTGACCCCATGGACTCTTATATATAGAAAGGAGGTTTTGTCATTTGTGTCATCCAAAAATTGTTCATTTATGTAATGTAAAGGAGGTTACCCCCTTGAAGTGGTTGATTTCTAAGGCGTTGATCTCTCTTTTCTTCTACTTTGGGAGCTGGTTTCATAAAAAAACCTCAAATTTGCAACCAAATCTTCCATGATCTTATAAAACACTACACAAATTTGTAATAAGCGGGGAGGAGTGACAGTGGCTAAAAACCCTAACTGCTTTCTCCCTTAATGGTTTCAACTTCAATTCCACTACCCTCCATGATTTTGTTTAAAAAATGATTGAAAGATGCTTTTTAATGCATCATTCTTCAACATATTGAAAGAGAACTACATGAGGGGGTTAATAGATTGTCAAAGCAAAGATGTGATAGACAATTTAGGTCTCTATTAACTATTTAGTGGTGAGATGGGGAAGGACTTCCTTTATTATGAAGATTCATAACTAATATGTTTTATAGGTTTTTTTTTTTTTATAGGTTTTTTTTTTTTTCCTATATTTTAATATATCATTTAACACTTTAACAAACTATTACTTTGTGCTTTTATGGTTAGTTTTTTATTTTTTTTTAAGACCATTTGGATGGTGAAAGAGGTAAGTAAATCATATAAGATTTTTTTTTTATTAATTTTAAGAAATGAAAATCATATATATATATATATATATATATATATATATATATATATATATATATATATAATTTTTTTAAGATAGAGAATTGTTAATAATTTATAATTTTATATTAGTACTAAAAAATAATATGAAAATGTTATACATTATGTTATTAATATTTTAAAGATTTTTATTAATATTTAAATATTATTAATGAAAATTTTTAATTTTTATCCACTTTTCTTTGTGAATTATATATATAGATATAAATAATAATATATATTATATTAATACTTATTTATTTTTATATTAATATTTTAAACTTATATTATTTTTTCAATTTCAATACCATATTTTTGTTAATAACAAAAAAAAATCATAATGATAAAATCTCAACGCATTTCACTATCATAATAAGAGCATGCTAAAAATATTAGATGAAAAGAAGGAAGGCTCTATTATATATATAGGTGATATCCAGGAAAAAAGGGTATATATAATGGTGATGTTATGAAAAAGCAGGTATTTGAAAGTTTTTATTTATTTATTTTTGATTGGATAATTAGATCCTTTATTTGGAAACTTCCTTTTCCATAAGAAATACAGCAAAATCCCATAAAGCAAAATTTGGTTCAAAGTGAATTAAAGGCAAAGTTCACCTCAGGAAACTTTACTTTAAGACTGCTGCAATGATGTTCAGAACCCTACATGCTAAGGCCACTTTATTGAAATAACCGTAGAGCAGTTAAAGAAAGTGGTTAGTGATTTTCTATTTAAAGATAAGAATAACATTGAGTGAACAATAATCTACCAAGATAATGCATAATGCATATGTTATGTACAAGGATTTTGTATAATGCACATGTTACTTATGATATATAATTTTATTGGATAAATTTTATTTGAATAGTTGAATATAAAGAAATTTAAATTATATGAAGGAAAAAATAAATTGTTTAATTCTTTTAAAGATAATTATAGTTTTATTTTAATTTGATATATATATTAACATTTTAGAGATCAAGATGTAAATTTATTTTTGAGTATAAAATTTAAAGAGAAGTTTTTTTTAATTTTCTTGACATTTAATAGTTTTAAAAAAATAAATCTATGCTGGTTCTTAATAATATTATTTATGTTTATATAAATTTCATATTTCTATACATAAAAATACTCTTATCTTGAACTTTATTAAAATCCTATTATATATATTTTCTTGGCTTGTTTTATAATTTTATAATATGATATGTATATTAGTGATGATGATATATGATTAATATAGCTTATAGCTATATAAATTCCAAAAAAAATGAATTTTATATCATTATTAATCAAATTTAAATATGAAATTCTGAAATGTAATGGCTATGAATGATTATTTTAATTTATATGGCCATATATATATATATATATATATATATATATATATATATATATATATATATATATATATATATATATATATATATATATAAGTTTTCATACTTATGTGTTTTATTGGAAATGACTTGGAAAAAAGGTGTTTCGAGTCTCTAGGTGATGGGTGACTTAAATTTAATCGTTGATCAAACAAACCACATAGTTCGAGCTAACATAATTTGCATGAACACCTTATTGTCAGAAAAATTATGTTAACATAATTTACATAGACACTTTATTGTCAGACAAATTATTGCTAGACAACACCATAGGGTTATTCACAATTATTTTCAACCCGTTAGTTTCCATTATTTTTCATGAGCTCAACATGGAAGCAGATGGTCTATCCAAGGACTCCCTCAAAATTCTCGAAATTCTATTTAACTTGGTTAGTTTCCATGAATTTGCTAATGGTGAGGAGATTGAATTGATGGTAACCAATATCTCTTTCTCGGTTTCGTATCCTCTTATGTATTTTCTTTTTTGTAAGTCGGGCAAAAGTTCTAGGTAATAAATACGCGAGGTCATTGGGAGAAGCTTGTGAATGTCCCGAACTGCTGTGACATGGGAGCATACTAGAGAAGCTACCCAACGATTGAAGGAAGGTGTGTTTGTCATCTGAAAACAAACACAGGAAATATGTACATGTGGGAAAATAGTATCCATGAAAGTTGCATATGGAGTCATTTCAAAGAAAGAAAGAATGAAAGAAATTATTTTTAACGTCCATGAGGCTAAAAATAGCCTATGGGACAGATTGCTTTTCCATCTGGATTTTGTATTCGGCCCTTTTCCTATAAAGTTTTACAATAAAAGCTCCCAGATTCTCGACAAACTCTTCACTGAATAGATTATCCCAAGAACTAGCTACCAGAATACCTGCATAATTTTCCCTACTATCTTTGGAGGCCTCATATTCTAAAATGAAATGTTTTTATGTTTCCACTTTTCTGGAAAGAAAAAAATACATACTCTTTCCTCCCACATTTCTTTTGGCGTTGTTATCTTCTTCCTCTTCCTCATGCACCTCCTAAATCATGACTAGGACTCTCAATCTCAAATTCTCAAGACCATCTTGAAAATATGCAAGTGCTCCTCCCATTGATGCAAGTACCTCTACTGCAGCTAGTGGTGGTGGTAGTTTCTCTTCTCCCAGAGTATCAGTGCTGACATCTTATTTTTACTCCTCATATACTTCCTCATAAATGTTGGAAAATTTCTCAATGGAAAGTGCCTCCAGTTTTCTTCTATCAAACCTCTTTACCAATATTTGAGTAAACTCTGCATACACAGTCACTCTTGCATGTTTCAATCTGTCGAACCACTAGTCATTTGCTTCACCCTCACGGTGTAGCGCCGCAATATGAATAGCCTCTGCTTCCACTACTGGGTGTAGCTAGAATAAATCGTCTAAATTCTCCATCCAAGCCTTTGTCGTGCTTTTGGATGACCCATTGAATGTAGGCAGAAAGAATCTATTCTGCATATGCCCTCTTCTTCTATTGTTGCTGCAAGGTCTTCGGTTCTCTTTAATCTGGAAAAACTACTGGAAAGTCAGATTCTCTTTGAATTCTCTAGATTGAGATTTCGACTCTGCAAGATAATCATTAAGAGTCTCATGCTCCAAATATCCTCCATCTCCATGCCATTCATTTCCTTCTAGAAGAAAGTGGGCATAGTAGGGCATTGTGGAACATTCTGCCCCACTAGTTACTTATACATCTAATAGGAAGTGCTCAAACCTTCTCCATTCTGAAGCCCTCTTGAGGTTTCCTTTTGCCTTTCCCTTCTCATTTATTTGATCTGAAGAGAAGTATGGAAAAAATCAATCCTTCTGCCATTGAAGAATTCTTCTTATTCTTATTCCTCTGATGTCATGAAATGGCCACAAGCTGAGCCAAAGATCATGCTTTGATACCACTGTAATATCCCAAAATGGGAAAGAGATGAATATAGAACATATCCATAATTCCAAATAAGAATAAAACATACAAAACTGGAAATATGTTGGAATACATCAGAACATCATACATATGAGTAGAAAAAACTGAGCCATATCATGATGTATCAAAAATAATGTAAGCACACTGTGCTCCAAAAGGAATGCACTCAAGCCACAAGATAATTGAAATACACTAATAAAAATTATTACTGGAAAGTATAAACTGTTGTTGTTGGAAATTATTATTGCTGGGAAGAATATCTACATGCGAGAGGCTGTTGGAGTACTCAAAAAGATCTGGGATTTTAACCACGGATTCTACTTGAAAAACCCAAAAAATCCCAGAAATGGTTTGGCCAGATTTTGAGTTTGGAATTTCGGCCCTATTTGGGTTGCACAATGCACCCCTGTTGGCTGAGTTATGCACTCCATGGAGAAAACTGCTAATCTGGGGCTGAAAGAATGATCTATTAGATGATATACCACCAAATCAACTCATTAACTAAAGGGTTGGTCCCTTCTCCCAATTCCAAGCTGAGAAACTTAGGATCTAGCTCCTCCACTGAATATGCAACTATTGAATGCACAACTGCTAGGTGATATTGTGCTGTCTAGGAGGGCTGATGATGTAGCCTACTGATAGATAATAAGATTTTGATCTCAGGTTGCTGAAGTAATCCCCAGAGTGAAGGATTAATCCCTCACATGATTCCAAGTTGAGTTTCTTGGAGCTTCCTCTTGTCCTCAAACCCTCACTGCAGAATTACGCAATTCCTACAGGAAATGTTGCTGCATAGGAGAATTAGATGGATGGCCTGATTCTGGATATGACAATGAATACTCCAAGAATACTACAATGGATCCACAGTGTTAAGATTTGATCCCTCCACAGGTTTCTCAGCTGGAGAACTGAGAACAACCTTCCAACTCTCAAAACCAAGTTCAGGAATGCATAATTTTTGTAGTTAGAAGTGCAATGAGAGTGGTTGAAAGTGGCACTAATTTCCAAATGATGAATGCTGCCCAAGAAAACCTTCCCAGAGTAGGCACTCGAATTCCCCCGTGGGTAAGGGTGGGATTATCACTCGGGAACACCCAGTGCTAAATAGCACATCAGCCTTAGCTAAACAGCTGAAGAGTGCAAAGAAATGTCTTACAACACTCAACAATAAAAAAATCCAGAATCCCCTTTTCTTTGCTGCCCTCATATTCCTTTTATGGTTGTGAGCCTTCTCTAGCCTTGTCCCACCTCATTACTGTGTTGCACATGTGGCCACTAGCCTCCATAAAGACTGTGTTGTCCTCCATGATCTCCATAATCTCTGCAATTACTCTCCACTACCTCCATCATGTGTGAATTTAATGCACCACTTCCTCCATCACTTAATCATTATTTCTCCATTATCTCCATCATCTTCCTCATTATTGCTCCATGACCTCCACTCTTTCTTCATTATTATGCTGCTCCACTACTCCATAATTCTACTCCACTACTCAACTAACCCACATTCACACTATAGAAGTGGATTTTATTCATCTACTGGGTTTATGGTTCCCTCCACCATTTTATTTAATTAACTAAATAAGAAAAAGTAAGAACTCTAATATTCCAATTAGCTGATGTAAAATTTGGAATATTTCATCCTCTGACTGAAGATCCTCCATGCCTAGAAGGGGATGCTGGTGGACTCAACCTGTGCCCTGTATATTTCAAATTTATCAATCATCATCTAATAGGTGCGACAATGCTACTCATCATGCCCTAATGATGAACAAAACCTACAAAACAACTGCTTTAGGTCAAACTGATACTTCCCAATCCTTGCACAGGAATCTGTGTCATGCAATCTAGCAACCTGAGAGTTTGTACACCAGATAGGGCTCTCCAAGGGGCTTGGACCTCCAGAATTCAATTAACTAGTGAAAACAGGACATTAATCCTCATGGTACCAGGAAGATTTGTGTTTTATACACTAGATCTTTTTGCATGTTTCCTTGCCCTTATCGTTGCATAGGCTTTGAATTTACAAATGCATGGATTCCATATGATTCTGTATTTTTTTAATCCCAAGTGAAACAGGTGTTGGTGTAGCTTCTCATTTCATTGCAACCTCTACAGCCTCAGCTAATGTGGAAATATTTTGTTTTCCTAATGGCTGGCATAGATGGGGGAGAAATATAGCAATATACCATTCTTTATGCTGAGCATAGTCAATGACGAACCCTCCCTCGCTAATGCAATGATTCAACCATTGGTCTTCTTCCCATACAGATTCATTAACCTCTTGGTGGATATCGTTCATTTCAATTACCACCTCCGAGTATGATTTAGTATTTTTGAATTGCTCTTTTAGGGCTATATTTATATGGTGTAATGTAGCATCAGGGTTATCCTGAACATACCTCATATACTAATCCAATTCTCTATCTTGGAAGGCAGTAGCAAGTTGCGCTTTCTTGATATCAGTAATGTGAACCTGTTGTGCCTGCCACACAGCCTTAGTCACAAACCAAAAGTGTTTGGTGTCCTCATTCCCGATACCGTTGAAATTAGGCAGCTTCATTGATGCGACCATTTCTAATTCTAGAAGAGGAGGAGGAGATGGGATGCATAGTGGAGTATGTGGTCTTTGGTATGATGGCAGAAGTGAAGTGAATGTGGTCGATAACACACTTAAAAGTCTCTGCCGAAAAAATCTTTCTTCGTCAGAATCACTTGAGTTAGTGGTTTCTAGATCAACCTCACTATCAGATTTAAGCTTCAAAGGGATGTAAGGGATTTCTTCAGACTCTTCGCGGTAAATTTTTCCACTGTGCATAATGGAATCCTTTGATGCATTCAAACAATGTGTTTTCACAGAAAACCCTTTTCACACAATAACATCTTCAATGACAATTTCAATGAGTGTAGGAACTTACCTCTAGGGCCTTTGAAAAATATTATCTTTGCTTCAGGGTAGGACACAAACTATTCAATGGAAAATTTAGTCACAAATCTGCCGAAGACCCAGTTGATCCGATGATATACTGCGCAAGTGATCTTATAATCAAATCCCTCTAATTATTGGATCAATTCAGAGTCCACTTAGTGACTAGGTCCTCTCTTACACATCGATGGAATTCAACTAAGCATGAAAACCACTCTTGAAGCTCGTATGCAAAGGAACTAAATAAAATGTCATGAAATTCTATATAAATATATTTTCCGGCCCACTATTCAGTAGATAGCTTATTTCTCTTATTCTCTTGAAGAGAAAATTCCAGGATATTTCTATCTAGCCAATCTTGTAATTCGTTTTGCGAGGGCTTCCACAACATCAACTCTCCCTCAAAATTATGATCTCGGTCCCAACAACGGAACCATTTGTTGGCTGGAGGGGTCATGACTCAGGTTCAGAGTTATGGATAAACCAACAACCCTCCAACTACTGGCCCTTTCGGCAGTGATCTTCTTGCGCAGACCAAAGTCTTAGCCGAAGCAGTATGGGGGGGTGCTGGAACCAGGTTTCCGCACCCAGAGGGAGAAATTAATGAGTGGTTCTTGGTAAAAAACCCAAAGAAAACTTATACAGATGCACACACAGAGACTGCACACAGAATACCACAGAATCGCTATCACTTTGGCGTATACAAACAGAACATAAGCCGATTCAAATCACAACACATAAAAGACTTAAACAGATCTATTATGTTCAACATTTAATCAGAAGTATCCAAGATCTTGCGGAATAGATTATAATGGAACACAGAGATAATATCAAATAAATAAGGTTCGTTTCAGCGCAGATAACACATCAGAACTAGATCTTGCTCTTACTTAACATAAGTCAATATTCATGCATAAACGTATCAGTTAGCTCTGCGCAGTCATCAGTAAGAAAACGAATATTTTGATCTCATAAAATCATAATAGTAATCATGAAAACAATTAGACACATAACACAAATCTTTCGCCAAAATTTTTCCTTCTATTAATCCTTCAAATATGTCAATACATCAGCTTTTCCTCCAAAAACCCTTACAAAACCCTTGCTATCCCTTCTGCACACACATCCATTGGAGTCTGCACAAAACTAGGACTAGGTCTCTACGCACACAATCAGAAGGAGCATTTTACCCAACCCTAACTAGACGAGACTCTTACAAACTATTTGTGAGAAAAAGTAGAAACTATATTTCACAATCAATAACTACTTAGCTTAGACATATTCTATATATTTATATGCACATAGCGCATAGATACAATGGTCTCAAACCATGGTTTGAGGCCCACAGTTTACATTTAAGTCCTTTTACACAAAAATATGGGACTTTGACCACCCAAAAGCACTTTGACTCCCTTTGCGCAGTGATCACATACAATATTACCCAAAATAGATCTTTTAAACTTGTGCCTAAGGGGACCTCTCTCCAATAGACACAATTTTCCTTATGTATCCCTTATCAGGCATCTCTTTAAGTTGAAACTTCAATTCCACCATATTCGGAGTGCTCATCTTGTATGGTACCTTAGATTATGGTTTTTCTCTTGCTACCAACTCAATAGAAAATTCCACCTCTTTATGAGGAGAAAAATATGGAATCTCTATAGGAAACACATCCTGAAACTAATGTAAGACATGACACCTCCTGAGGAATTTATCATTCTCAACATCCTTTCATTTGTCACTAGAAACATAAGCTACAAACAATACACACCCTTTATTGAAACTATTTTTATCTTGCATAGTTGTAACCATTCTCAATGATGTAGGCTTCTTCTTTCCCTGCAATATTTTTTTTTCTCTATCATTATCAAGACACTTAATGGCCTTGTCATATAAATCTACCTTGGTCCTATGAGTAAATAGTCAATCAATGACCAAAAAAATTCTATGTGAACCCAAAGGAAGGAAATTTGTATTTTTCATGTAATAATACCATTAAGCTCAAATGAAAAATATTTCACCCAATGGTGAACTCTTTTCTTGGTCCCTATATCCAATTTCACCAACCAATATTTTTTGTGCAATTCTTTATTCATACAACATTGATCCATTAGGTCAATACTAACATAGCTATAATTAGATCCAAGATTAATCAAAATAGAAACAACTTGATCACAAAACTTACCTTCCATATCAATAATAGATGCCTAATTCTTTATCTACCTATTATCAAGGGTTTCATAGGTCTGATGAATTTTCTGACCAACATCCCTAACTATCTGTTCCTCCTAAGCACTATAGATTTTTGGTCTTCCACATTGGCACAATGGATAATCTTTGTTGCGATGGTTTTTACCATAAATCCAACACTTCAATGGTTCATTTACATTTCCTTTATTCTTTTGCTCTCCAGGTTAAGACCCATGTCCTCTCTTAGTTGCACTAAAAGTTTTATGAGGGGTTGCATTTTCTTGCAACATGAGCAAAATTTTCATCAAATCCAGACCTTCAATTTGAGCATAACCTTTGCATACTTACTTTTCCATGTTTTTTACCACTTCTCCATGATCATTTAACTTATTCTTGAAGACCCATTTCATTCCAATGACATTCGATTTTGTTTTTCTAGGAACATTTCCAATGTATTATTTTTCTCTATTTGATCCAATTATTCATGCATATCTTTTAGCCAATTTTTATCTTTATTGGCTTGTACAACATCCTTTGGTTCCTCCATGGATAGGAGGACTACATGTGCTTGCACAGGGGGATTGAGAAATTTATTTCTTGTTTGTATACATGTAGTTAAATCACCAAAAATCTTGTTAGTTGGGTGATATTTTTATGCATACCTTGAAGGATTATTTTATTTAGGACTGGTGGGCTCTCCATTGTCTTCTTCTAAAAGTGTCTCATGGTCCTCGTCATTTTTTTTATCTAATTTATTAGCACTGGTATTTGCTAGTTGTTTGTCTTCGGACTCAAGATATTCATCCACTTTGACATCAATGAAATAAAAAATTCTCTTCGTATTCCTATTGTTTGGTCAATTTATTGTGTCCTAAATTGCTACATTTAATTTGTCAATCCGGGATTCGTAAGCTGACGAAGTGTGGCGCACTATATGTGCAAGATAACCCATTTCTTAAATTTTTGTCGTTTTTGGTTCTCTAATGTGAGATGGAAAAAAAATAAAAACAAGTATGATTATGTTTGTTCAAGGAAATGATATCCTTTATAATGATTTACCAACTTGAAACTTCAAAAGGAATTTGAAACATACAATGACAAAACTTGAAAGGAAATGAAAATGTGCTGCTAAAATGAAAATGTGATGCTAGTCTAATAAATAAAACAATGACCTACTGATCATGAAACTCATTATTCTTGCTGCTGTTCAAACACAAAAGAAACTATGCTGAAATAAATCCAAAAATTGCAACAAAGTAAATCTAAATCAAATTACATCAACTTATCTTTTGATCCCTCATCATTAGTCCAGCTATGATTTTCGGAGGTAACCATAAACAACTTGAGTAACCTGATATCTAACTTGCAGAAAGTAAACTAATATCAAACTACACATTCATAATTCAATCCCTCACCATCAGTCCAGCTGTGGATTTCGGAGGTAACTGAAGATGTCATGAGCAATTTAATATATCTAACTTGCAGAAAGTAAACTAATATCAAACTACACATTCATAATTCAATCCCTCACCATCAGTCCAGCTGTGGCTTTCGGAGGTAATTGAAGATGTCATGAGCAATTTAATATTTCTAACTTGCAGAAAGTAAACTAATATCAAACTACACATTCATAATTCAATCCCTCACCATCAGTCCAGCTGTGGCTTTCGGAGGTAACTGAAGATGTCATGAGCAATTTAATATATATAACTTGCAAAAAGTAAACTAATATCAAACTACACATTCATAATTCAATCCCTCACCATCAGTCCAGCTGTGGCTTTTGGAGGTAACTGAAGATGTCATGAACAATTTAATATATCTAACTTGCAGAAAGTAAACTAATATCAAACTACACATTCATAATTCAATCCCTCACCATCAGTCCAGCTGTGGCTTTCGGAGGTAACTGAAGATATCATGAACAATTTGATATATCTAAATCTAACTACTAAAAAAAATGTGCAAGACTGAAATAAACAAAGCAGTACTGAAATTAAACAGAAACTAGGAAAAGTAAATTAGCAGCAGAACAATATTAATTCCATGTCATTAGTCAAAAAGTTATGCAAATGCCCGGGCTGCCTATTTATAACCTGAAACAAGAACACTGATCAGTTAACAATAACATAAAACATGAAAGACAGAAGTAAAATGTAAGGCATGAAAGATTATAAACAGAAATGAAGCATATATACCATGAAAGATGCAATGTATAAACATGTGAATGAATTATAGCACAATGAGCTTAAAGAAATAAAACAAGAACTATACAATAATGCACAAAACCTCAGCGTGTGCAGGGGCCCTCTACACCAGCCTTGGCAACAGACTTCAAGTACGAATTACGCTTGGAAATAGAGTCTTCTTATATATTAAAATGCAGTCATAATAGCAAGGTGATATTACGGCACAGTGGCAGTGTAATTACATTACAGAGCTAATGGAGACCAATAAAAACTAACAAAAAAACTAACTCTTATGTGTATGCAAACGCGTTATTTATAACTAAAGGTGGTGTAACTAATTTCCTAAAGTTTATGCTGATACAAAACACGTAAACCATTACGTCCAAGGATCTAGGATCATGGCCGCATTTAGGAGTAAATTTATGAGAAGTGGATGCCGGATTCGGCTTATGGAGCCGTGCACAAGTGTTGATTTGTCTCCCGCAATTCAGAAACGGCCATAGAAATCTCCACGTGACGAGAAACAGAGTCCTGTCACCATGGGACTCTACGGTTGACTTGCACTTGGCCATCTTTGACCGCAGCCTCCCTGGATGAATTTGCCCGAGCCAATAGGACACGATCCATGTCCTTATCATTTCTGACTTGCCCATGTGGCTCATTTTTCTTGAAGACACCTATAACATAGAGTTTCACAAAATGGCTGTGGAAAGTTGCAGCAGCTGCGGAAAGTGGCAAGATTCCGCAGCTAAATGAGAAAAATCTAAATCAAACAAAAGACACAAAAATATAGTTAAAAACCATTTTAGATGCTCTTTTGCAATTAATATACAATGATATTGACAACTGGGAAGGTTCAGGTGAATGAAAAAGGTATAGAAAGGTGTATGGAAAAGATGCAGATTTGAGACTCAAGATACCACCACTGTGAAGGTGTTGCATGTCCTCATGCAACCAAAATTTTGATAATCCTTCTTCAGTTCATATGCCTTGACACTTCAGCCAGTACATCCAGCCCTCTCCTCTTTTTCCTTGGTGCTGCCAACATCCTAGGCTTCTTCATTAGGCATCTAAATTTGATATTAACCAGTGCTCTGCTTAACTTCTGGCATTTCCTTTTCAATTTCTTGTTCTTCTTCTGCCATATTCCCAGATGTAGCATGGTATTATCGTGAATGATTTTGTCTAATTTGCCTTGTTCCTTCAATGCCTCATTTTCATTTTTAATGTGTCTATTTAAGAGCTCTAGCTCAAAGACTTCCTGTTTCAGTGATTGGACTAAATCATCTTGTACTGTGTGAGGCTGAATGGACGAAGTACTGGGACCTGTAGCTGCTTTTTCCAAAGATTCTATATAATCATATACTTCCTGCTACTTGGGGTCTATATCAGGTGTCATTTTTATTGGGCTGTCCCCAAAATTTTGTAAAGGAGAGTTATCTTCAAAATCTGGCTGAGAAGGGCTCACATCAACATCTTGCTGAGAATGGGATGGACTATGTTCAATGTATGACTGAGAATGAAATGAACCAGGTTAACTAACTGACTGAGAGTGAGATGGACTATGGTCAGCTGGGGACTGTTCAGATGTTTCTTCTCCCAAATCAATGAAATGGGGTCCTTTCATTTGCGTTTTCCTCAATTTCTCCTTAAGTCTGGAACTTCTTCTCACACGCTGTGGAACACTGTCCTTTTGCTTTTGTTTCCCTTTTTCTTTCTTATTGGCTATAGATAACTGTTCTTGAAGATGAACCAATCTTTCAGATAACACTTGATGATCTTCTTCTTCGGAAGAAGGGGTTTGATGTATAGCCTCATTACTTTTTCTCTCTTTTGGTGTTATTGGCTTCTTACCCTTAGTTTCTTTCTTCTTCCTCTTTGACAGTCTCTCTTCCTTATCAGTTCTTTCAATTGTAGTAGTAGGAGTATTTTGAATTTCATCATTTGTTCTCTTTCTCCTACTCCTTCTTGATATGCTACCTTCAGGAATTTCCTGAGGTTCCTCAAAGAAATTTCTAATAAAAAATTGTTCCCATGTGTCTTTCTTCTCCTTTAACTCTTTTTCAATCAAAATTTTTACAAGACCGTGGTGATATAGATGTGGTTCTACATCTCCTAAATGCTTCTGAACAGTCACAGACATTTTCTTCAAACTATTTAATAGAAAATATGGAAGATTGAGAGTTTGATTATCTAGAAAATTCATCAGCAATCTGGTGTGGTACATATACATGGACCCAAAACAGCCTTCACTGGTAATGAATTTTTGAACAACTAGCAGCAAAGTAGCCCATTCCTCTTTCAATGCATGAACAGGAATTCCTATTTTAAAAATAGTTATGTCCATACCTTGGTTTCATAAGATTATTCTCCAGGCTTCATCACTAATGCTTTTATTCTTAAACCAACGCTCACCCTCTTGAAGAAGTTCCCTGGCAGATGCTATAGATGCCTCGTTCACCGCAAACTTAAGGTCTCCAATCTCTACTTCCAGGCCATTGAACGACCTTGCAAATGCTTTTGTCACTTCTTTATGATAGCCTCTGAACTTTTGGATAAACCATAGCCACTTTGCTTTCTTCAATATATCCCTTACTTGCGGATACCCTTCCATGAACTTAGGTCCTTCTGGTTCTGCTCTTAGCAATTTACCCATTCTTCTTTCTACTCTTCAAAAATTTGCCTGCGTGAGAGTTCAATGGAATTAGAACGGCTGAATGCACGGAAATGAGCACAATGACTATAGGTAGATATCAGAGAGTGGGTATACAGGCTGTAGCGTAACAAAGAATGAAATAGAATGAAACGGAACAGAGAGGGGTTTCATGAGCACGGCAGAGATACGGCTGTGAGATTGAAAGAACAATAGGAGGAGTATAACACATCCGGCAGTGTTTTGAAATTTGGTGGCTACAAAATAAATGTGAGCACGTTTAAACAATGGCTATGGATTTATGCGGCTGTAAGAGCTCGTGGTCAAATCAACTACGTCTCATTTTCACCGGTGGAATATCGGAGTATGAGTGAAGATCGAGGGTTTAATTATGGAACCGTTTGAGAATGAATGCGGGAGGATCATATGGAGATCGTGAAAGGGTTACGGAATTTGTCAATATAATCATTGCACATAATGGATGGAGCTTATGGTTTAGAACTATATAAAAATGTGTTTTCAATGCTATTTGAAATGAATTTTAATCTTTGCCTTTTTCCCTGGTCTTCAATTTGTTGCTCTTCATTGATATCTTGAATGCTCCATGTCTTCATTTTTTGGTCCTCCTACCTGCATTTTATTTCATGATTATGGAAATAACATCTGGCTATACATTCTTTTGAAAACAGAGTAGTAGCTGCGGAATCTGCTTCTGGCTGCAAAAACTGGTGTCAGCTACGGAAACTGACACAGCTATTATTTGAGTGAATGGAAATGAACGGATGACAAATGACTGAATGGAATGGTCATGAGAAAGAATTTTATTGGTGAAAATGGAATGAAAAATGAAGTGAAATGGAATGAAGTGGAGTGAAGTGAAGTGGAATGAAGTGGAATGGAATAGAGTGGGTGGTCACAAGACTTGTGAAATGAAAGAGAGAGATTTTTTTTTGGAAAATATAGGGTGTCAGGTGTTCTTGATTTTCACCCAATATTTTCTGTATAAGACTGCCAATTAGTGATTGGTTTTCAGGCTTATACAATTTTATTTTTATTTTTATTTTTACTGAAAAGAACAAAAGCTAGGCTGGCGGAGAAGAAGAATTCTTCTGTACCAGCCTGATTGCAAAATTTTCTTGAAACATTTTGACAAAATCCTCTTTTGAGAGTGGCTTATGATAAACTTTCAATCTATGGCCATTCACAATAAGAGGAGTTTGAAACTCATCAATGGTCTTGATTCTTACCGCTCCATTGTTAAAGATCTTGTCAATCTCATATGGCCCAAGCCAATGATCTGAAATTTTCCTTGGAAATATTTAAACTTGGAATCAAATAACAATGCCCAATCTCCTTCTTGAAACTTCTTCTCTTTGATGTACTTGTCCTACCATTTAGCTCTTTGATATTGAACTAGATCAGTTCTTAAAATTGCTTCTTGTCTGATCTCATCTAGCTCATTCAATTGCTCCATTCTATGCTTTTGGGCTTATGATAAGTTCATCCCCAATTGAACTGCTATCTTGAAGGTCTTGACTTGGAACTCAATGGGGAGCAAGACTTCTTTCCCATAAACAAGTTCATAGGGAGAATGTCCTATTGTATTTCTCCATGTAGTTCTGTAGGCCCACAAGGCTTCAGGAAGCCTTTCTGCCCAATCTCTTCTATGTAGATGAACAATTTTGGTGATGATACTTTCAAGAACTTTGTTTGTAGACTCCACTTGACCATTTGCTTGTGGATGGTAAGGAGTAGATTTTGTGTGCTTGATTTTGTATTCTTCCATCAATTTCTCCACCAAGTTGGATGTGAATTGGCTTCCTTGATCTGTCACAATTTCTCTTGGAACACCAAAGCGAGTAAAAATATCCTCATAAAGAAAATGAACAACTGAATTTTCAGTAGCAGATACTAATGCTTTGGCTTCTACCCATTTAGTAACATAATCGGTACAAACCAATATATACTTCTTTTGCTTAGATGGTGGATTAATAGGTCCAATGAAATCTAAAGCCCATTTTTCAAAGGGTTCAATGAGTACCTGTGTTTGCAATGGCATTTCACTTGAAAGGGTAGGTTTCCCTACTCTTTGGTAGCTGTCACACCTTTTGACATATTGTTTTGCATCTTTGAAGAGGGAAGGCCAATAATATCCTAAAGAGAGGATTTTATAGGCCATCCTTTTGTCTGCAAATTGTCCACCGCATGGTTCATCATGACATGCCTTAAGAATATCAGGCATTTCATCTTCCCTGAAACATCTTCTGATCACAAGATCTGGCCCTGTTTTAAACAATTCGTTAGAAATCCATGAATATTTTGAACTCTCCTAAATAATTTTTCGTTTTTCACTTGAAAATAAATGTGAAGGCAGTTTCCCTGTAACCAAATAGTTAGCAATATCTGCATACCAAGGAGTTTTAATAGTTACTGCAAACAAGTATTCATCAGGAAACTTATCCTCTACAGGAGAATCTTCTTTAGTATTCTGAATCCTAGACAAGAAATCAGCTACTGTATTTTTTTTTCCTGGTCTATCGAACACAGTAATATTGAATTCTTGCAAAAGTAAGAGCCATCTTGTCACTCTGCCATTAGTAACAGGTTTTTTCATTAAATATCTAATTGCAGAATGGTCAGTATGAATAAAAGTTTCATAGCCTGTTATATAATGTCTAAACTTATTAATTGCATGAACAACGGCTAAAAACTCTTTTTCATTCACAGTATAGTTCAACTCTGTGGGAGTCAAATTTTTACTGGTATAATAAATGGCATAAGGAACTAAATCTTTTTGACCCAACACAGCTCCTAGAGCTGTATCTGAAGCATCTGTAGAAATATGGAAAAGGAGTTTCCAATTTGGTCCTCTCAAGATAGGTGCTTCAGATATTCTTGTTTTCAAAGTTTCAAAAGCTGATTGACAATCAGGATCCCATTTGAATTCACAATATTTTGTAAGCAATTTGAAGAGTGGAGATGCTATTTTAGTGAAGTTTTCTATAAATCTTCTATAGTAACCAGTAAATCCTAGAAAAATTCTAACATCTCTTTGACAATTTGGAATAGGTAACTTGGAGATGACTTCAAATTTTGATCTATCAACCTTAATCCCATCTCCTGAAATATGATGCCCCAAAACAATCCCTTCAGTAAACATCATAAAGCATTTTTCATGCCTTAATGAAAGGTTTGTTTCTTTTCATCTTATAAGAACTTTTTCCAAATTTTCTAATGCCTCTTCAAATGAATTACCATAAACTGTAAAATCATCCATATAAACCTCTACACAATCATGGATTAGATCAGAAAAAATTCCTAGTACTGCTCTTTGGAATGTTGCTGGTGCATTACATAACCAAAAAGGAAGCACTCGGTAGGAAAAAGTTCCCCATGGACAAGTAAATGTGGTCTTATCTTGATCTTCAGGTGCTACCTGAATTTGATTATAGCCACTAAAACCATCCAAAAATGAAAAGTACTTTTTACCTGCTAATGTGTCTAATACATGATCGATAAAAGGCAAAGGAAAGTGATCCTTCAAAGTTTCTTTGTTCAATTCCCTGTAATCAATGCATACCCTCCATTTACCATTCTTTTTAGGTACTATAACCAAAGGAGAAACCCGTTGGCTATCTGAAATTGGATAAATGAAGTTTACATTGAGTAGTTTTTGGAGCTCTTCTTTCACTATCTCCCTAATATTTGGATTCATCCTTCTTTGAGGTTGTCTGATTGGTCTACTATTTTCCTCAATATAGATATGATGGATGCAAGTCTTAGGATCAATACCTTTCATGTCAATATACTCCCATGCAAATGCAGTAGAATGTTTTTGCAAGATTTTGGTTAGTTCTTCTTGTTGTGACTTTTCCAAATGTTTGTTGATATTCAATGTTTTTCTTGGAAAAATCTCAATAGTAGAACTACCAAACTCTTCCATAGAGTAAAGAGACATTTTTCTTGATGATAAATATTCTATGTCAGATTCCAACTGAAATTGTGTGGGGTCATATTATAAAGATATCTCAAAATTTTCTAATGTGTTCAGAATTTGACTATCCTCACTAATTTTAGAAATGGTAAAGACAGGTTGTATAATGTCCTCATCATTGACCCATTCATTGTCTCCTACTTCTGTGATTGCTTTTTCTGGAGGATACAAATTGAATTTCTTTGTCGAATTACCATTATAAATGTACATATCCCCAGATCTACAACTAATAAAAGCATCAGTTATGGCTAGCTAAGGTCTTCCTAAGATAAGTGGGTGCCCTCCTAGATTACTTTTGGGAGTCAACATCATAAAATCTACCGGATATTCCCAACAATCTAAGGAGACTGAAATATCTTCTAATACACCATCTAGTTTAATAATGGATCGATCTGCAAGTTGCAGTAAAGTAGGTGTAAAAAGAAGGTTAGGAAGTTTTAGTTGGTCCATAGTCTGTCTACTCATAATGTTGATAGCAGCCCCTAAGTCAATCAATGTGTTTGGAATTTCTATCCCATTTATATGTGTCTTGACAATTGGACTTCCTGGATCTACATACTTCTGCATGGTAATTTTCCCATCATAATATCTGCAATCTTTCCTACCAGGTGGATTCTTCTTGTGTCTTTTAGTTTCCTTCCTGGTCTTTTGAAACTCAACTCCTTTATGGTTTTTGCTAGAATAGGAATCTCTCGAATGGCTTGTAGCAAGGGAATCTTGATACAAACATTCTTCAATTCATCTAGAAAGTCATATTTAGGCAACAAGATTTGTTTTTCCACCCCCTTGTCAATTTGTAGTCTTTCAGGAAAAGGAGGTGTATATGAAGATGCAAGTTGCTCAACTATAGGAGTTGTGGGTGTTAAATTTTCTTTTTCTTTTTGAATGTTTGAATTTTGAAGAGATTCTTCCTCAAAACCCTTATTGACCTTAAGAGAGTCCTCCTCAGAGGTATCTTGCTCTTGAATATATATAGAAGGTTTTTCTAAAACTCTACCAGATCTAAGTTGTACATCATTGAGAGGAACAATAATATAGGTAGGAAATTGTTGTCCTTCTACCATGTAAGTATTCTGAGGATTTTTATTATTAGGATTTGGCAATGGCTGAGCTGGAAGTTGATTTATCTTTTGTTGGTATGGGAGCATGAGTTGAAGATTTGGATTTTGTTGAGAAGGTTTTTGTTGTGGAAATGGCAATGAAAGTTGTGGATTTGGGTTTGGAAGTTGTGGAGCTTGTTGATTTTGAAAAGATGGAGGATATTGATAAAATTGAGCAAATCTCCCATAAGGATTTTGCATCCCTTGTACCCATGGCTGATATGGATTTTGATTTTGGGGCCAAGGTTGTTGCCAAGGATTCCAATTTGGTGGGGTTTGAAGATTCATAGGGTTGTTAAACCCTTGAGTTTGTTGTCCCTGCCAAGGTCTCCTTGCAACAAAACAGAGAGATTCTACTGAATTTGGGTCTTCTTGAAAAACAGCTTTGAGTCCAGGAATTGAAGGACAATCCTTGATCTCATGATTCTCTGAGCAAATCATACATGTTTCTACAACTTTTGCATCCAAGGGACATTCCCTTAAAGCATGTTTCTTCCTACATTTCGGACAAAAGATGGCTAAAGCATCTGTTTCTGATTTCTGCTTGTTTTGGATTTTAAGGGTGTCTAGTTGTTCACTAAGGCTCCCTAAGATATCAGTTTTGATTTCATCAAGCATATTACCAATCTCTGCCCTACTTACTGATCCAGTTGCAGATTTGTTAGCCCTAATAAGAGAAGGATCCCTAGGCCCTTTTCCTGTTTTAGATTTTCCTCTTGAGAGATGGACACATAGTTATGTTATGTCACGAAGTGGAAGTTGAGAAATGTCTCCTTTCCCCATCATGTTTAAAATATCTATCCATTCATCTCTAATGGATTTTAATATGAGGGCTTTCAAGGTTTCATCATCTAATTTGCTCATCTTTGCTCTTTTCAAGTTGTATTGAAATCTTTCAAGTAAGTCTTCCAAATTTTCATCTTCTTTTTGCATCATTTTGAATACCTCATCCTTGTGATTGGTGGGCATACAATATTCCAAGTATCTATCCAAAAATGTTTGTTTCATATCATTCCAAGTCCTAATATATTGAGTAGCTAATCCCATGAACCATTTCAAAGCAGCTCCCTTCAAAGTTGAAGGAAACAGTTTGAGTTTTTGAGAGTCTTCTATATAGTCATAGGTTCGGCACATGACTTCAAACTCAAACAGAAATGTTTCAGGATCCTCACTTCGCAATCCATAAAAGTTGGGGAGGACAGATGGTGAGATATTTTTCATTGTTGTATGAGTTTCCTCATCAACTATAGGGAATCCAAACAAGTTATCTCCTTCCCTATTTCTTCCATTATTATCTTCACCATTGTTGTCTCCATTGTTTCCTCCTCCTCTACCTCTACCTCCAAATCCATCTATTATTTCCTCTGTCATGATATTTTATTTAGAGTCCTTAAAGTCCTCTAGTTTTTCTATCAAGGGAGGATGAGAGAGAGTCTCTTTGTTTTCTAAATGGGATTTAGTAGGTGGTATAGGAGAATCCTCTAATTCAGCTGTTCCTTGAATTCCAAAAATCTTA